>JAGFNQ010006443.1:0-192940 GCA_024364735.1 Boesenbergia rotunda
AATTTGAGAACTCATAGTTGGAGAGACATTACTTTGGGGATTCATTTTCTGAGTTAGTCAGTGGTGTTCTTATGGACATTATTATGCAGTGATACTTGCTGAAATTATGTTGTTGGAACCTTTCTGACATGTTTCAATTACTATAACAGGTTATGAATTTGATTTTATTTTTGATTGGACAATTCTGAAATATCAGCAAGCCCAAAGGACAAGATGTCAACCACGATCCTCTGTTAGTATGCTTTGCATTGCCTAATTCAATATAGAACTCCTTTAGAACTACTTCAGTAGCTATTATGTCTTTCACATTCTTTGCTTCTGTAGTTTGATTGTCTGCATCATTTCAAATAGCTTGAAAATGTGTGAGATAATTTTCATAGTTCTACCTGATATCAAGGTGGATAGTTTGACCAAAAAATGTCTGATTTTCATTTTTCTTCATTGGGAAGGATGATGATCTTCTTTGAGCATAGATCTAAAAGGTCTCATTCATTTCTTTTTTTCTTCTTCCAGTATCTATGTTGAAAAACATTTCTTTTAAAGCTTCAACTATCTATGTTGAAAAAACATTTATTTTAGAACCTCAACTATTTGTGTTGAAAAACATTAGAACTTCACTGTTGAAAAGCATTTCTTTTAGAACTTCAACTATCTATGTTGAAAAACATTTCTTTTAGAACTTCAATTTCTGGAAGAGCTATACGTATCTTTGTTGATGAGGTTTTTTTTTCCCCCTGAAATGACAGCCAGTCTCTGGTGGAATGACTAGTCGAGCAATTCCAATGGATGTTGACAAACAAGGTTCTTGTTCCTACTTCTGCTACTGCTTTCGGGTTCATGTTGTAGATTCTAGTTCAAATTTGTCTGGACTATAATGATTGGAGAAAGCCAGTGGCACACTGTCGGCTGTAATCTTTGTTACAACATGTTTATTGATAAAGCCAGTGGCACACTGTCGGCTGTAATCTTTGTTAGAACATGTTTATTGATAATATAGAAACTACTATTAGTTTACCTAGAATACATTTTTATTCTTGCATAAATGACATCTAAATTACATTCCAGCTACCAGTTCAAAGCAAACATTCTTCACCTGATGGAGTCACAGCAATATGGGACCGAGTAATGCTGCTCGTCCAGCAGTTCAAATGCAACTTAAACACAAGCTGAGAGGAACATGAGTTCTGATGTGATCGTCTTGAAAGTGGTAAGTCATCACGATTACATTAACTTTGGCTGAAATGAGGCATCATCTGTCCTAGCAACAATAAAGGCCCCTTTCACTGTATATTTTAATGCATATCTAGGTAGTTCCCTTCATCCATCACAATTTTCTCGACTTTATGCTCTTTCCTTTCAGAGGGCCTGGAACAAGTTATGGAAGACCACATGTACCGCCCACATCATTTGCTTTTCCCTGGCTCCTCAAAGAAACATGTCTTGATTCCAGACAATCAGGGCCAACTGATGTTTCACATTTTGGGTCATCCAGCAGTTGGCTTCCAACACTGCAGCGCAATGCTTCAGCCAAGTAACTGGTAATGCTTTTCTGTGTATCTGCCTGCGTGTGCAGATTCCCCCTCGATGATATGGGACTTCTCAGGTTGAACGTATGTTCTTTTGGACTCTTCAGGTGGTAGATTCAGTGGTCAGGTCAAACATTGAGATAACATATGCCGCTAAAGGTTGCTGCATTGTTATAGCTGAAGTCACATCGTGGATATCAGAATACATTGTGTATTCCTATTAAGGTGACTACGGATACATCTGTTGCTACAATTGTCTCCCTGAGACATGGTTGCTAGTGTGTTCCAAAATTGACACTTCCTGATCTAGCATTTTATTTTCCGTTTAAATTGGATGTGAAATCATGTTCGGTTAATCTGTGAATAGATCTATCTCCTATTTGTTTTATTGGCTTAATGGCATACATATCTTGTAACAAAGTGCCTTGGGGATTCAACAATCAGGGGCTCTTTGCTGCTTGTTTATTGCTGTATTTACTTGTTCGGATGAGGATGGTTATCTGAAATAATTTTAGCATTAGGCGCTCCGGTCTCTCAGGCATCTAAACGAAGGTGGGCAATTTAGTTTTTAGATATCGGATTTTTGTCTTTGTTCTTTGCCAGACTGCAATACAGCTATACTTGTGTTGCCCCGCGAGTGATTTTGTACATAATGCGCATCAAATAATGATTTTGCATTTAGTCTCTTACCTTTTTAGCTTTCATTTTTTTTGTCTTCCAGAGAATGATGCTGTTAATATAGAGGATTACTTTTGAAGATTACGGACATGGAATCTGCGTCAACTTGAACTTCTCAGAGAGAAACGACGAAAACATTTTCTGTCCTCGGAGCTTGAAAAAAAAGGTATTATCTTGGTCATTGCGGTCCCCGCCCATTATATGATATATATCTCGCACTAATTAATAATATATAAGAGTATTAGTTTTGATTTCCTTATCGTCCTACTAAAACGAATTATCTTTGATTTCCTAATCATTATAAAGATATTTAGATTTATTGATTTTCTTTGAATGAAAATAATCTCACATTAGAATGTTCGTTAATTTTTTGTTTTTTTAAAAATCATTCCATCACGCTGTTTGCCAGGTCACTGTTTTGTCGACGATAATGACGATGGTGGTGATTACATATGATTGAAATTATCTTTGAAATTAAATGACCTTTTCAGAAACAGATTAAATGTAGGGTATAAATGAAAGTTTACTGGCTGTAATGTTCGAATTAAGAGCATCATCCCCTGGTAAGAACGGTAGTAAGTTAGTGTTTGGTCCCTATTAAGCTACGTTTTTAAAAAATTTTGTTTTTATGAAATTAATAAAGAACTCATTTTTTGTTTTTATAAAATTAATAAAGAGCTCATTCGGGGAGCCGTTCTCAAAATTTATTTGACGTGTTAGGGAGGCATCCCCATGGTGGTAGGGCCGGATGAGTATTAAGTTAAAGTCCAATTGAATTAATCAATCGAAAATTTTTAAATCAATCGAATTGTTCAAATTTTTTTAATAAAAATTGAATAAATGGAAAAGATAAAATATCGATCGAATTTTAATAAATTTATAAGATTTAATTGAATTTTTATTTACCGCTGCATGGTTGATATTCTAAGAGCAACTCTAACAAAGAGACCAATGCATGCACTATTCCCGCACCCTCTGGGCGAGGGAGGGTACTTTTTTTTTTCCCCCTTTAAATTCTATTATATTATATAGTTAATAAAATCAAATATAATATATATTATTAAATATCATAAAAATTTAATTTATAATAAATATTTTTTTATCCTCATTACTTATAGTAATATTAATTATTGATTTTTAAATTTAAATTAAATATTAATTATTGATTCTAAATTTAAATTAAATATATTTAGCAGCATATTTTATTATACATATTTTTAAAGATTTAATTTCTTAATTAAAGATTTTTAAAGATTTTATTATGCATATTTTACGACAGAACCAACCAAGGGGTTTCACATGGTTAACCGGGACATATGGGGCTTGGTTAGGGCTGTAACAGAGTAAGTATCAGGGGTGGAGTCCGGATATATGAACCTTGGAGAGCTAAATTGCATAACAAGCTTAAACTGAGGGTTTGAGCTGAATTAGTTGGAATTTGAGGGCCAAATAGAAAATAAGCCTCCAATTATTATCCGTCTTTCTTCTTCCCTTCCTCGAGTGATCCACCAAAGCCACGCGACCTCACTCCCCTGAGTTCCTCGACTGTTCCACGCGGAAGCTCGGCGATCTTCTTCAAGCTCTGGACGGGAGCCAAATCCACACCAAGAAAGGGACTGGGGAGCAAAGGAAAGCTTGGGTCGTGGTTTTCGTTGTGCTTCCTCTTCTTCTTGCTAGATCTCTCTGGGTCGGAGCAGTGGAACGCCGGCGCATGCCCTAGGTACGATTCTGGTTCAATGGGGGTCTCTAGTGGATTGGGATTTTGGATGGGTGGTTTGCTATTATCTTGGTTTTTGCTATGAGATTCTGTATTTGGAAAATGGATTTAGTACTATGGTTTGATTTAAGGATGTCAGTGTATTTGCGATTAGGGATCTTGGTTGTGTTCCTGTTCCGGCATTTTACTTGTTGATCATGGGCATTAACCTCAGGTAGGATCCGTTTGTTTAGTGTTGTTCATGATGGATCGTCTCTGTGGGATTGTTTTTGGCTTTGATTGTTTCTGATGGGTTTTTGGTCTAGATCGATTGATGTTTTAGATCAGAGAGTTAATTGGATTAGGGGTTACGTTCAGATTGAGATTCTTGCCGTGAGTTCCTTTTCTGTTGATCTTGGCTGAGAATCCTAGCTCTGTTCTGGCGGGCGAGTTTTTGCCGTGAATGTAGTTTGGAATTGGGACCTTGTTACAGAGTTGTACATGTGAATACTGTGAGTTTTGCTTTGAGGTTCTGATTTTTGGTGTTGTGGTCTTGAATCGGTGTGGAGATCTGTGTTGAATCCATTGCCATTCTGTTCTGTGATAGGGATCAGAGTGATAGATGAATGATGGATGTTGTAGCTGTGAGATGAGTCCTTTGCTCTGTTCTTGGTGTTGGTATTCTGTCCGCTTCATAGATGAAGGCTGGATAGTTTCAGAACCCTGGATTCAAATTGATTTTTGGAGGATGTTGATGCTAGTTCTGTGGAAGATCAGTTGCTTTTTCATTCCGAATCTGTTCGTTGTTGTACTTAGCTTGAAACCTATTAGAATTGGTTGATTCATTTCCTGCCGTGGGTCTTTATTCCTGTTCTGTTTTGTTTGGAAGAAATTCCATTTGGAGAGCGTGATCTATATGATGTTCCTTTGGTGTTTGGGATCGGTACTCGGATTTGGATTTTTCCGTGGTAACTTAGTTGAGTTTCTTCAGATATGTAGGTTGCTATTGTGCTTTATTTGGGTTCGTGTTGTATCGTATGATTTCTTGGAGTCATGTATTAGTTGTAGCTATGATCTTGTATTTTTGTTGCTGCCGTGAGCAACTTCTTGCTTGTGGGTTTTGGCATAGGGCATGTTTAGGTGTAGTCGTGATCTTGTGATTTGTTGTATCTCATCATGTGTTGTTTGGGTTGGTAGTGGTGAGTTGGATCTTATTGGGTTAGGATTGGGGTCTGGGATTAACCCGGAGGTTAGTCCTTAACTAAGGATAATTCAAAAAATTGAATTTAGAGTTAGCTTAATCATGTGGTTCAGTATGGTGGTGAACCACACGTGGGTCCGGAGGGGTTAGTCCGGATACGACTTGGTATCTGATCTAGTTAGTATCATTGGTAATGATAGCTTATACCAAGTTTTATAGATACAGGACATTGACTTGATCAGTCGGTTGCAGATATTAATTTGGACGGGAGGTTCTCGTTGCTTGCGGACTTCTACATCGGACGCGGATACTTCTGACTTATCTATTTAGATACTGTTACAGATTTTATACATAGTTAGTTATAGATAACAGTAGAGTTTTATTTATTTCCTGCATTCATATATTTACACTTGATATTAGTTGTTTGATTAGACGATAGATTTATTTCTGTACTGCTTTGAGGTTGGACTTCCTTACTCTTCATTGTCGCATATGCTGTATATCGTGATTAGAGATAGAATGCTTCATACCCAACACTAGGGTTAGGATATGGTGTATGATTATTCTTGAACCTCTACATATCATGATGATTATTGGAGGACTAGTTAGGTAGATTATTGTGCATGATAGTGTCATGCATCGTTCTTGCATGCACATGGGCTGATGGCATAGGGCTCTCAGTCATGTGGTTGAGACATGTCGTCTGTCGTGACGGTCATGATCTGCACACATTGCCATACGCGAGTAGCGGCTATTGGAGGGTGCACACAGTTGCCCTATCGAGTCTCTGTACGGTTACTCATGAGCAGTGATTCTGATACATCGTAGCAGTCAGGAACCCCTCCTAGTGTGTGCAGTTATTCTATCGTGTCTCCGCTCGATCAGTCATGGGTAATGATGCTAGAGCGTGGTAGCAGGCACCAATGATACTCAGTGATCATGATCTGTACACATTATCACTGGTGAGTAGTGATTATTGGAGGGTGCGTACAGTTACCCTGTCGAGACTCTGCATGATCACTTATGAGCAATGATTTCGGTGCATCGTAGTAGTCAAGAATGCCTCCTAGTGTGTGTAGATATTCTGTCGTGCAGGGCCGACTCAAGCCTATTAAAGGCCCTAGGCAAAAAAAAAATACTTTAACATTGTTTTAAAAAAAAATTTACTCGTCTTTTTCATTCGGACTTGTAACTGACAACCAACTTGGTCAAAAATAAATATATTTAGAATTGTTTAAAAACTAAGAAAGATAAAAAAATATGTCTAATTACTCAAATAAAAGACGAAAATAATAACTCTTATAAAAAGAAATAAATGAAATAGGACAATAATAGGAAAAAAATTATATTTCCTTCTTTAACTCATCATCACCGGAAATCACAAAAAATAAAAAAAAATAAATAATATATATACAAAATCATAAAACTCAATATAATCCTTAGAAAATGAAGATCGTAACGAGATCAAACCAGCCATTATCATTTATTAAAATCTAAATAAGTCATTTTAGGCACAAAATAAAAGAAAAAATAAATCATATTTTTTATCACCTAAACCAAAATAGTTGTAAATGATAGATAGAAACAAAAAGGGAATCAAAAAATGTATTTCTGTAAATACATATAAATAAAAGCAAAACTTAATGTCTATCAAGGAAGCGAAATGACAAAGATATTTAACTCACTATTGCTCAAAAATAATAAAATCTTCTATTTCGATCGAACACAATATGGATGAATCCCTCAACATTTGAACTTAATTAAGCAAGGAGCATAGTAGCACCAACCGAATCAACTTGACAGCGTTAAATGTAATTTCTCTTTCCCAATATCAACGAGCGAGAGAAGTACAAAGAGGGGAGCTAGTCAAGGGAAGAGGGGGAACTCGAAAAAAAACTAATATTTTTTTATTTTGCATTGCATAGATAAAAAAGTTCTAATTCGTGTTCTTACTAATCAGAAGAGAAAACGTCACTAACAAAAAAATAAATGTAACGAGAGAAGGCTAGGGTTGAAAGATATTGAAGAGGAATACATTAGATCTTATAAAACAACATACATAATAAAAATTAAATTTAAAATATTAAAAAGAGAACCCCTTATGACTCTATCTATTGGAACTATGATAAGTTTTTTTTATAAAATCTATCATTTTAACTCAAAAATAAGATACGTAAATTTTTTATCAAGACCTTATTCTTTTCCATTCTCTTAAAATATATAATAAAAATATATTTAATATATCAAAAATAACGGGCCCCAATAAAAATTGAGGCCCTAGGCATAGGCCTTAATACCCTATGCCTAAAGATGGCCCTGCTGTCGTGTCTCCACTCAGTCACTCATAGGTAGTGATGTCGGAGCGCGGTAGCAGGCAGTAGTGGTATAGAGAGTAGTTGACTCCCTCGTTTTGGCTTTGGGTACATGTCATGATTGGTTGTGTGATTCGCGAGCAGTTGACTCCTTCTTTATTGGCGTAGCGGTACATGTCATAATGGGTTGTGTGACTCATGAGTAGTTGATTCCCCTCGTGCTTGATTTTGAGGTTATGGTTGTTGGAGCGGTTGGCTCCCTGACATCTTGTCCACTCGGCCACCCAGTGTAGGGGTAGCTGGAGTGCTTACAGACATCATGTGCACATGATGCATTATTGCATGGTTGTTGTTGTTTGCATTATTGCATTTGCTCGTACTTGCTGTATTTGATTACAGTATATGTATTTGACCTACATTTTCAGGAGGTTTGTTTACATAGAGTCTGGTGACCTTATACTACTCGTATGGTATTTGGACCTTTATATTTTCAAGTTTGGCTGACTTTGGTATGTGTCATTTATTCGGTATTATAGTTTTAGCATTTCCTACTTTTACTCCTGATACTGTTATCAGTTTGACTCTTACTGCTAGTATAGCTTACTATGCATATCAGATATATGTATTCGCTGAGTTATTGGACTCACACCGTTAACCTTGTTTTTATTTCAGGATAATCGTCTGGAGTACCCGTAGCCTGTCCCAGTCCTTCTGTTTCGAGATGATTCGTGTTTAGGTTGTATTGCATTTGTTGTGATACTGTATTTCCGTTTGCATATGTTTCATTTCGTTTTCCGCTGTGTCGTGGATTGTATTATTGTGGGACATGGAGAATATTTTGTTGTATGGTTGTCGTAAGTTGTACCGGTACGCGACTTTGGTGTGTATGATGTCATGTCTTTTCTTTTATGTTTACATTTCTAGCCGTGTTGACTGATGGGTTGTGGCGGCCGTGTAAGCCTTGTACTCATGCCTCAAGTATTCGCCGTACAGGGGAAGTATTGTCCGATTTTATATTGGGTCAGCGACTCCTCTTGGGGAAGTGACAACAACACTGACATACAAAATAAAAATAATAATGCCACTAAATTAAAATATTACTGTAATGAAAATATATTTATGCTTGAATAATTAATGTAATAAGAATTAAAAATGAAAATCATAAATTTTCACATATGTTAATATATAATAGTTGGATCTAGAAATTTTAAAAAATTAACCTATTAAATATCAATAAAATATAAAATATAAATATAAAAATTGTAATATAAAAACGTTAATAAATTAAATTGTATATTGATAATTAGATTATGAATAAAAAATAGAATATTTTAATAAATATTTTTTTTATGTGATTTGGTGTAAGTGAGTTGAAACTGAAATAGTAGCGTTGAAATTTTATCATGTTAATATGAAAATTACATTAACTGCAGTGTCCTTTGCCAGTTAAACCATAGCCGTCTGCCCCGCTCAGTTCCTTTGCCATCGTCTACTTTCGCTCCATGATGCAACGACCAACGGCAACCGCTCTCAGTTCCATTGCCATCATCTACTCTCGCTCCATGATGCAACGAGCAACGGCCACCGCTTCCTCTCCGCTTCGGTGGCTCGTGGCGTACCGTTTTTCTTTCTTTCACAAATGAAGAATGATATTTCAAAGAGGAAAAATGGAAGATTTTTTTTTTCCCCTTTAAAGACACTTCTCTTCATGAAGAACAGAACAGCAATCTAGTGTTATTGATGTGCATCAGTTAATTAGAATGATGTAATTAAATCTCGTACTCAGGGAGTTAGGCAAGTGCTAAACTGAAGCCATAGCCCACGAACACACGAGTACAACCACATTTTAATGAGGTGGTTTTTACATACAACCACCATAAATAGTTCTATATATATATATATATATATATATGCTCAGAGACATGCATCTAATTGCAGATAAAAACGAAACAGCAACCGGTCCACCTACAAATCAAACTTGACGAGATGATGATCCATGATCTCAGAAAGAGTCTCCAGGAACGCGGCTTCACCAGTGGCCGGAAGAACAGCATCCTTTGCTTCACGGATCATCTCCTCAATTTTTGATTCCTTCAAAACTGTTTCCCTACACATAATGCTTCCAATTTCATAGGGAGTGAGTCCTCTTTCCACCCCCTTCTTCAAGAGCATGGTTGAGATGCGGAGAGTGCGAGCGCATTCGGAGTCTGATGAGAGTTCCAGCCCGTAATTTTTGAGGAGCTCAATATCTGCTTCAGCATCTAGTGATTTTATGTAATCCATGGTCGCGTCATTGAATTGTTGGTGAGCTTGGGGCCAGTAGAGCCACTCAAAGGTGCAATCTTCAAACTGAAATAATACCAAACATAAAACAAAATAGTTTCCATAAAAAGATTGGAAGTATCATTATATCAAGATGATTGTCTAGAAAGAATGGCCCAAACTCTGCATCAGACAGATATATCATAACATTGCACCAAAATGAGATAGCAAGATGAGTCGCAAATGTAAAAAAACATGCAGCCATATAACAATCATTGTAAGATAATAAAACAATACTCATTGTTTGAAAGACAAGATTTTCAGTAAGCTAACACAACAACAACATATTGAATGACATTCCTCGAATATCCTCCATGAAGATGTAAATACACTTTGCTATCGGAGTCAAATCAAATACCCTTTTTGTTAACTTCAGGACAAATGCACTAGACTAACTTTCATATGGATATTTTCAAAAACCAGGACATAAATAAGAGTGACTAGGTCTTGAATTTGAATTATATAGATCTGTAAGAAAGGAAAAGAAGATTATTATCCTAAGGCTATTTTCTATTTGCGATGCAGTGTCAAAGATTCACATGAAAAAAGGAAAACATGAAAATTAATATCGCCATATTTAGAGGCAAATAAATCACAAACATGGAGGACTCTAAAATACCTACTCACAACCAAAATAAATGCAATACTTACATTCTCAGGCAAGCAATATCCATGATCAATGGGAACCAGCATCATCCGCCCCTCATCTTCATCCTTGCATATCAGTATATTCCCAGCATGGCGATCTGCATTCGCCAACCGAATATCCAGAACACATATCTTATGAACCTCCTGGACTGGAAATGCTCGAGGTCCCATATCCTCACAGCTTCCATAGTTTTCCACAAACGCTTGTAAGGATCCAATCTTGAAGTTGTTGGCCACATAGTGATACCCCTCTGTATGATGAAAACCAAGATCGATAGACCGCACCATGGTTGTTGGAGGAACACCAGCAAATCCAACTTCATCAGATGATCGAGGCCCACTGACAGGATGATCAAGGATGTATGCAGCAACCTCCCTCATTGCTCCTTTCCCAACTCGTGTCCCTTTCTTCAGCCCTTCGCCATCAGTTGACATAGGTAACCCTCGAGGATTATTTTCTGCCATTGGCTCCTCATCAATTGGCTTAAACAGCGCAACATACTTGTGTCCACAAGCATCTTGCATAAAGTAAGCTCCCCCAGAACCTTCCGATGACATAATTGGTAGATTACCCTTCTCCAATCCTAAGGCAGCAGACCTGATCAAGTCTGTAATCACAGGAGACAATTCAACTTTTGAATCGTAAAGTGGCTTAATTAGAAGATCCTCATACAGCAGGTTCCTAGCAACAATTTGAAGATCAACTTCTTCCTTTTCAGTCGCATCAGCAGCGTAAATTGACAGTTCAAAATCATTTTCCACCGGTTTGGTACTAACATGTGTGCATCTGCGGATCAACAAGTGGATCACTGCATCATTATTCTTATCAATATCATCAATCAACTGAGAATCATCTAGCTCCTCACCATCATATATGAGCTTGTGGTTGATGGTATCGCAGAGGTGATTGCCCCTCTTTGCGAGCTGCTGTTTGATATACCCAATGTTGCGGCTCCGTTCAACTTGGAAATTGTATGTTTTCCTAGAGATGGTTCTTACAGTGATACATCGCAGATCGGAGAGCCTAATTATGAGGTGCAAAACATGTCCATCGCCGACTCCATAGTCTCGGACTAGGCTATTATTCCGAGCCAGCTCCCTGCCATCAAATACCAGTTTTTGCTGCTTCACGGCAAACCCTCTATAACTCTGGATCCGAAGCTTCACAGAGGCAATGGATTCAGACTCCAATACTCGTAGTGGAATCACAGATGACCTAGCGACCGCAAGATAGATAAGGATGGACTCCGGCAAACAATGCAGGGATCGGCTACCGTCAAACTGTACAGGGAACATAGGCGAATCCTCCCGGATGGGGATGAGAGAAAGAACTCCGGAGGACGACATTCTCTCACACTGACAGGAAAAACCCCGCTTTTGCTTCTAGGTCAAAAAAACAAAAAAAAAAAAAAATTCAGGACGAAAGGAGAGCTCTTTCCTTCAAAAACTACCGCTCAACTACTGTCATACTTCCTTTTAAGAAATAGAAAAGGAAACAACCTAAAAAAACATCTAAATCGGCTTAAATTCTACAAGCCGATAAAGGAACCAAAGGGAAACTTCTAGAACAGCCTCAAAACCCACTATCAAACCTTCCAAATTCGCCCAAAACTAAGACATTACCCGAACATCAAGCACATATTTTAGTCGATCAAGACGCTGATTTCTATCAGAGGAGGAGGAGGAGGGAGATCAAAAGAGGAGGACGAATGACCCGCGGGGATCGATTCCCACCGGAGGGGAAGAACCGAAGACGGAATCGATTCGCAGGGATCTCCATGGACGCAACCCGGCCTTTTAATCAGTCTGTTCGTCGCCAGCGATCCAAATGCCAGATTTAGCTTCTTTCCCTCGGGTTGTTCGTCGCCTGAGGAGGAGAAAGTTTGGGGGAGGACGAGGGGTAAGAGACGCGCATGTCGGTCCGCTTCGTATGCCGTTACACCGAAACTGGATGACGTGGAAGCATGCTAAAGCGTTAAGCGGAGCGGACGCACCCGTACAGCTTCATTCAAATTTTAATTATTTAAAAAAGATAAGTATAATTGGAATTATTTTACTCTATTGATTATTTATTTTTGACGGAATATACCTTCAATCGTGACGAAATTAATTATTTTCGGTGATTAAACTTTCCTTCAACTACTATTGTTATATGGGCAGGTAATTTTTTTTCTTCAAAATTTAATATTAAATTAATGATTTTGATATTAAATTTTTAATTTTTTTTATAATTTTAAAATTGAGCAGTTATTTTTTTAACCTTAAATTTAAAAAAAAATAATTTTAATACCATGTAATGGAAACGTTTCATTTTTTTTAAAATTGTGATTGGAAAGGTGTCAAAAGAGAAAAAAATTGTGATTTTAAAAGTAATAATTTTCTCTTTTGCAGACCCACCGACCGAGTCTGTTGAAAACTTTGAGAAGACTCAAAGTCAGGAGCTTATTGTCGCCGAGCCGTCCACTACCCAAGAGGTTGGCTCCTCCCACACCCTCGGCGGGGCACAAGGGGACGACAAGCAACTGGATCTGATCCTTGTGTTTGCAGCGGAGCCGACTCGAGCAGTAAATCCTCTACCTACTGAGCAAAGACGACTTATCCTTCCCGCCGAGGAGGATCGAGAATGAGCCACCTACCATCCTTCAAAAGCCCACACCCCTCCTGGACATCAAAAGAGAAAAAACCCCAATCGGCTCGAGCTCCCCTTCGCGTTCCCAAGGACAAGGAGGATACCGTTCCTCTTTCCAAATGTCAAAGGAGGACGACATCGAACACCATAGAGTCCGAGGGGGAGATGGAGCTATCTTCTAGGGAAGCCTACACCCTTTCTTCCTCGCCAGGGGCCCTTAGCCCCAAGGGCAAGAGAGTCCGGTTTGAAGAACCGAAATATACGAGCGCTCGTCTCAGTCGGAAGGTACAGGCGGTTGAGAAGGCGGCTACACTCGGGCCTCAGCATATACAAATTAAGGTGTTGCCGCGGGGTAGTCACCCTTCGGAGGAGGTATCGTTGAGCATAGATGAAGCGCTCCAAGGCCCTTCGTCATACCCATCGAGGAGACTCGCCTAGTGGTTCTTCCTGCCTGCCGCTTCTAGGCTGCCTCTGGCATACCCTCTCCAAGGAGCTGGGAGGCGATGAGGGAGCGGACCGGGAGGTGATGAGGGAGCGAGCCGAGGAGCATATCACCTCTCTTAGGGGTGTGATCTCAGCTGGAGTAATCGCCAGGCCGTACGAGTCCCTCATGAAGGTATAACTCTGTTTACCTTTTCTTATTGTCTCTGCTTTTTAACTCTTACTGCCTCTTGTATTAGGCTACATCTGAATGCCTGCTCTTGGGCCACTGGATGCTTCCCGAGCAAGAGACTAAAGCACTGCGGCTACAAGTGGTTGGGTTAGAGGCGGAGGTGTGTACCGAGTTCAAAAGGAAAACCAGATGCAAACTGAGGTTTCTAGAGACCTCCAGGCCAAGCTGGCACATTCGGCAGGCAACCTCTTGGCTTTGGAGTTGAACTTGCACAGCATCTGACATCGGGAACGCCTCTTGTCAGAGAGAACTACATCACTATCGGCAGACGTGGCTCAATTAACGCAGGAGAGGGAGCAGCTTTAGGCTCGGGAGATCAAATTGAAGGAGGATATTTGTCTTCTTGAGTCATGCAAGGAGGAGCTCAGTGGTCAGATCAATGAGCAGATATCCAAGCTAACAAAAAACGAAGCAGAACTACAGGTCGCTGGTGCTTATATATGTGACCAACAGGAGAGCATTTCCCGAGCTGAATCTCTTTTGTCGACGGTCCGAGAACAACTTGAAGAAGCCCTCACTGCCCGAGACAGGACGTTGGCCGACATTCAAGAAATAAAATCTGATAGGGGCTGGGTTCTCCAAGAATTAGAGGACTACAAGGCTGGTGACGAATCCCGTCAGTCTGAAGTGGAAATCGCGGTCATGACCAAGTTTCTCCAGTCTAAGGAGTTCGGTTACATCATGGTCGAGCAAGTACTGAAGCAACTTAAACATGACTTTAATGGAGCTGTCTAGCAGATTGAGCGAACTGGGGTACTGAAGCCAGGTGTCACCTTGGATTTCCTCAGCGTCGGCCGAGCCTGGTAGGAATTGCCCGTCAAAGAAAAAAAACTTTAAGGCAGTTTGTCTTAGTCTTTACTATTGGCCTACCAGGACTTTATAATTGTAAAGCATGTATCCTTGTTTTTTTTATCTTTCTTAAATGAATATATATCACTGTGCACCCTACATCTTATATTTCTGCCTTTATAATTCTTCTGAGCGTAACTTGTACTTTGTATGTCGTCCTATCAATGCAATGCAAACACCCATCCCTTTCTTATCGAGCACTCTTTCTATGCCACCCCATGCTTAATACTATGTGGAGTATCCTTGACACCACGAGTTGGCAGAACCACGGCTGCTCCCGTCCAGGCATCCTCAGCACCCCGGCCAGGTTTACACATCTTGGACATCCTCAGTACCACAAGATGGTAGGAACTTCGGCTGCTCCCGGCCAAACATTCTCAGCACCCCGGCCAGGTCTACACATCTTGGGAATCCTCGACACCTCAGGATGGTAGGATCTCGGGCTGCTTTTGGCCGAGTATCCTCAGCGCCTCGGTCAGGTTTACACATCTTAGGTATTCTTGGCACCTCAAGATAGTAGGATCTCGGGCTGCTCCCGGCCGGGCATCCTCATCGCCTCGGTCAGATCTATACATCTTGGGCATCCTCGGCACCACAAGATGGTAGGAACTTCAGCTGCTCCCGGTCGGGCATCCTCAGCACTCTGGCCAGTTCTACACATCTTGGGTATCATCAACCCCTCAAGATTGTGGATCTCGGGCTGCTCCTGGCCGGGCATCCTCAGAGCCTTGGCCAAGTCTATACATCTTGGACATCCTCGGCACCACAAGATGGTAAGAACTTGGGCTGCTCCTGGCCAGACATCCTTAGCGCCTCGGCCAGGTCTACACATCTTGGGCATCCTTGGCATCTCAAGATGGTAGGATCTCGGGCTGCTCTCGGTCGGGCATCGTCAGTGCCTCGGCCAGGTCTATACATCTTGGGCATCCTCAGCACCACAAGATGGTAGAAACTTCAGCTGCTCCTGGTTGGGCATCCTCAGCACTCCGACCAGTTCTACACATCTTGGCTATCATCGACCCCTCAAGATGGTAGGATCTTGTGCTGCTCCTGGTTGGGCATCCTTAGCGCCTCGGTCAGGTCTACACATCTTGGGCATCTTCGGCACCACATGATGGTAGGAACTTCGGCTGCTCCCCAACGGGCATCCTCAGTGCCTCGGCCCGGTCTACACATCTTGGGCATCTTCGACACCTCAAGATGGTAGGATCTCGGGCTGCTCCCGGCAGGACATCCTTAGTGCCTCGGCCAGGTTTACATATCTTGGGTATCCATTGACGAACAATATTTTTCCTATTTATTCAATTCACCAAGTCCCAAGCAAATACAAATATATGTATGAGCGTAAATATTACATGATCGACTTACTGAGCGAGTTAATGTTAGAGGTGACTTGTGTTCCATGGTCTCTCTAATTTCTTGTCATCAGCATCTTGCAAATGATAACTGCCACCCGTGAGTTTGTCGACGATCGTGTAAGCTCTACTCCATTGAGGTTCGAGCTTTTCGACATCGCCGACAGGCTTAATCCTTTTTCATACCCGGTCTTCGACCTGGAAAGTCCGGGGGATCACTCGACGGTTGTAGACTTGTCGCATACGTTGGTGGTACGCAACTAGTCGGGTGGCTGCTTTGTCACGCACTTCTGTCACTAAGTATAAATCTAGTAGCCGCTCTCGATTATTATTCTCCTTGGTGTAAAGCTGCCTCCGCGTTGATTTGTCACCTATCTCAACAGGGATCACGACATCTGCGCCATAAACTAGACTAAAAGGACTTTGCCTAGTTCTCTCTTTGGGAGTTGTTCATAGGACCATAGAACGCTCGAGAGTTCTTCGACTCAACTTCCACCGACGTGTTTCAGCTATATCTTGAGTCCTCTGATTATTTATCAATTAATAACTTCAGCCTGACCATTGCTTTGGGGATAAACGCCGGAAGTGAAGGTCGGACGAATACCTAGCCCTTTACACCATTCTCTAATCTTGTGACCTGAAAAATGTCTGCCATTACCTGGCACTAATTTATGAGGAATTCTATACCTGTAGACTATATCTTTCCAAAGGACTTTCATTACAACGACCTAAGTAATTTGAGCGAGCGGTTCAGCCTCAACCCATTTAGAGAAGTAATCCACTAGTACCAACAGGTACTTCCTTTGCTGTGGTCCTGTCGAAAAATGACTCATTATGTCGAATCCCCACTGATCGAAGGAATAAGAGACAGTAGAGGTTCGAAGTGGTTCAGTTGGTCGGTGAGCAATATGTTGGTGTCTTTGGCAAGGCTCGCATCTGGCGACGAACTTGTTAGCATCCGCCTGCAATGTGGGCCAAAAATATCTGACTAGAATATTCTTCCTAGCCATCGATTAGCCACCGATATGATTCTCATAGATGCCTTCATGAATTTTTCGCATGATATACTTAATGTCCTAGGGGCCAATGCACTTAAGTAATGGCATGGTGAACAATCTCTTGTAAAGTTGTTCTCCAATTAAAGTGAACCTAGAGGCCCTACGACAAAAGAGTCAGACTTGTTCACAACATGCAGATACTGTTCCTGTTAGTAGGAGCCCTAGAGCGAATTATGTGATGATTGACTGGAGACATTTTTGTATCATATTCTATCATTAATAAAGGCATATTTGGTTATTATACTTACTTTGTATTTGTGCCAAATAACTAAGTATAATAATGTCCTTAGGTAGTAGGTTCTTATCTACATTATATCGATTGGTTGAATCGATAGTGAGATAATGTAGAGAATACTACTCTAAATCATTCCTAGTCAAGTATTAATATTCAAGGACAATATTAATACATGGAGACTAGCATGTAGGTCAACTGATGACTTGAGCTCACAAGTCATGGATATGTGATATCAAGTTGACACATGGGTATACATTGGAGAATGTGTACTGAATGACTCGCCATGAGAAAGTTTCATGGATTGTCATATGAGTGTCATAAACTTTCTCATGTGACTATTGGTATGAATAGTCCTTAGACCTGAATTCACTACGGTTCCCTACATAAGGAGTTATGTACTTTGGTATCGTTAAACGTCACCCGTAACAGGGTAGACTATAAAGGCGATCACTGGGAATGTAATAAATTATGCGGAGGGATGTGAGTGATGTAGATGAGATCTATCCCTCCCATATGACGGGAGTGATATCTGTGGGCCCCTTGATCGAGTAGGACTGCTAAAACGCATGGCCATGCTTAAATGAGATAATATGAGATATTGAGCTCATTTGTTTGAGTGAGTCTACTCGGGTATCAAGAAACACAAGATTGATTGAGGATGACACGGTCTATGTCTCATTGGTCAATCTAGATATCAAGGATAGAAGGACAATGTCATACATTGCCATAGTCACGGAGGTTAAGTCGGATCTCGACTTTCTTGTTACCTGGGTAGCATTGATGCATTGCTAGATGTCGCTCATTGCTTTTGTGTCTAAATTGGTTTAGACATATTGCCAACGTTACGAGAGCCTATTGGGTCATACACTAAGGACACGATGCTTCGGAGATTAATTGATCTTGATTTGGCTAAGATTTAATTGGAATTGGATTAATTGAGTTAGACTCAAGTGAATCCAATTGGATTATGGATTGAGATCTAATTTGAGTTAAACTCATTTAGATTAGACTCAACCACATTTGGATGAAATATTAATTCATTAAAATGTTTAATGAATTAATAAGAGAGGAAGATGGAGAGTTTCTCACCATT
This sequence comes from Boesenbergia rotunda, assembly GCA_024364735.1. Taxonomy (NCBI): domain Eukaryota; kingdom Viridiplantae; phylum Streptophyta; class Magnoliopsida; order Zingiberales; family Zingiberaceae; genus Boesenbergia; species Boesenbergia rotunda. The sequence continues at coordinate 18,276 of JAGFNQ010006443.1, forward strand.
AGAGTGTTACATGAAAAGTTAGAGAGTTACATTAAAATGCTTAATGAAGGGAAGTTTAAAAGGCAAAAACTCCTCATGATATGAGTATAAAAAAGTTTTTCCCTTGTCATTTGGATGATAACTTGTCATTTTCTTTCCCCTCTTCCTTCTCTTCTCCATCTTGGCCGAAACCACATCTTGGGTTCTTGGTGTTTTGTGAACTACTTCAAGTTGCTAGCACAACTAAGGTAGTTCTTCTCCGAAGTAGAGATATCGTGTTCGTGTAGATACGAATAGAGGCACGGACACTTGAACATGCAAGAGATCCGGCGGCGCTTGGACAAGCGGGATAAACGTAGGGGCACGCTCCAAAGGTATACGCTTTAGATAGATCTATTAGATAGATGATTTCGTACGAGTTTTTCTTTCGCATGGATCGCTTGAGGGATCTTGTTTGCGCTGCGTTTTTGTGTTTATGTCGCCTGAAGATCCCAACAGTGGTATCAGAGCCACTTGCGAAAGATCGTACAAAGTTTTTGTACTTTTATATGTGATATAAAAGTAGGACAAGATATATTATGAGTTGCATAAACTGTATGATATAGTAGTCGGGCTCCCGACCTCCCACTCGGGAAGACTGACCTCTGAGGTCATACCGAGCAGAAAGCTTCCCGAGGTCACTCGGGAAGACAGAAGCTCGGGTCGTCCCGAGTGAGAAAACCCCGAGAATGTCTCGGGAAAGCGGAGTCCGATTGATCATACCATTGCTATATGGGTCTCGGATTCATGTTGATGAATCTGGGCAGTGACTCACTCGGGGAACAACAAAGTAAATTTTGTTTTTGCACTCATAATAAAATCAATGTCCTAAATCTATTGTGTATAAATGATGACATGGTGAATGGTTATGGCCTTAACCCCAATGTGATTGGATGTATGTGTGTGTGTGCATGTTGTAATTCATAATACGACCTGCGTGTCGTGCCTTGTATCTATTCTTCCTAATTGTAAAATTAGATTTAGACTCGAATGTAACTCGAGTTTTCCTACATTGTAATGTACAAAAGAGGAATGGAGTGTCCATTGAAGAATGAAGTTACAAGGAGGATGCCAACCACACATGATGACCGGAGGATGCTCTTGGAGAAGAAGTTATCCTTAGGTTTACCATCGATCTTCTCATTGGCTTGAGAAGATCGTAGTATACTGGCCATAACCATGTCACATTTTCTTGCCTATATATTGATATATGCTATGTGTGTGTATGTGATGCATGCTTAGATGTTAATCTTATTTAAGTCAACTCAATATGCCTACCAAGGTTCGGTACTCATAAACTACCTCGATCATTTGTTGTTGGGTTTGCCAAAGCAAAGCAACACATTTTATCTTGGTAGAGTGCGAGTGGACAATTGTGATGTCCCGCTATCGAACTTTGGGTGAGACTTAACTAAGTCACCTCAATTGGATTGAGAAACTTAGAGGCATATCCCAAAAGTTGGGAAAATTGGGTAAGAGGAAAATTATGCTAAGTCTTGGGCGATTAGCCAAAGCTAACTCAAGATGATGTGTAATGTGAATCTTAACCCTTTTTCAAGAGTTGCATACGATGTAATTGGTAAAATGTTACCTACCTAATTGTACCAAGTCTTGGGCGATTAGCCAAAGCTAACTCAAGATGAAGTATAATTTGGATCTTGTCCCACATAAATGTAGTCGCTGCTTGGTTTGGAGCTAGTAGTGTGGGCAAATTGAGTTTGCCTACATCCATGACTAGCCCCTACAAAAGCTCTACGATTTAGTGGGAGCATCATTTAATTAAAGGCCTAATTAAATGATCTAGATATGATATTTATTTCTGCATGTTGTGTTGTTGTAGATCACCATGTCGTCTAATACGTCGAATACTCTCTCTCTGCGATCTGTCCTTGAGAAGGACAAGCTCAACGGAGCTAATTTCCTGGACTGGTACAGGAACTTGAGGATAGTCCTCAAACAAGAACGTAAACTGTACGTTCTAGAGCAACCCCTTCCAGAAGCACCCGTTGCTACCGTCACCCGTGCTGAAAAGGATGCTTACAAGAAGCATCAAGATGATGCACTTGATGTATCATGCCTTATGCTAGCCACCATGAACTCTGAGCTTCAGAAGCAACACGAGAACATGAATGCACATGATATGGCTGAGCATCTGAAACAACTATATCAAGGGTAAGCTAGGCATGAGCGGTTTGAGGTGTCCAAAGCCCTATTTGCATGCAAGATGCAAGAAGGAATTCCTGTAGGACTCACGTACTCAAGATGATTGGGTATGTGGAGAACCTTGAAAGACTAGGATTCCCACTGGGCCAAGAATTGGCAACAGACCTTATCCTGCAATCGTTGCCGGAGGGTTATAATCAATTTGTCATGAACTACAACATGAATGAAATTGATAAACCTTTGCCTGAGATGCTCAGCATGTTGAGAACTGCTGAGCCCAATCTCAAGAAAGCTAAGACCAGTAATGTACTGATGGTTAACAAGGGCAAAGGTAAATGGAAGCCTAAAGGCAAGGGTACGACCTAAGCCAAAGGCAAGGCCAATTCTACTACATCCAAGGGCAAAGGCAAAGTGCCTAATGAAGGGACCTGCTTCCATTGTGGTGAGACCGGACATTGGAAGAGGAATTACAAACTCTACCTGGAGGAAGCAAAGAAGAAAAGAAGTGAGACTTCTGCCTCAGGTATTTTTGTTATAGAAGTCAATCTATCTATCTCTTCTTCTTGGGTATTAGATACCGGATGTACTTCTCACATTTGTACTAATGTGCAGGGCCTTCAAAGAGCTAGATCATTGACCAAGGGCGAAGTTGACCTACGAGTAGGCAACGGAACAAGAGTTGCTGCTATTGCTGTAGGAACATATTCCTTGTCTTTGCCCACTGGGCTTATCCTAGAACTAGAAGAGTGCTTTTATGTACCTGCATTAACCAAGAACATTATTTCAGTATCTTGTTTGGACAAGAAAGGTTTTTCATTTATCATAAAGGACAAGTGTTATTCTATAATGTTAAATGATATGTTCTATTGTTATGCACCACTGATAAATGGACTCTATCTTCTAGATCTAGAGAACCCAATCTATAACATAAATACCAAACAGTTCAAACCAAATGATTTGAACCAAGCATATCTCTGACATTGTAGCTTAGGACATATAAATGAGAGTCGCATATCCCAGCTCCATAAGGATGGATTACTGGACTTATTTGATTTTGAATCATATGAGACATGTGAATCTTGTCTTTTAGGCAAGATGACCAAGACTCCATTTAGTGGACACGGCGAAAGAGCGACAGAGTTGTTAGGACTCATACATACTGATGTATGTGGCCCTTTCAATGTCACAGCTAGAGGAGGCTATCAGTACTTCATCACTTTCACTGATGATATCAGTAGATATGACTATGTGTATCTTATGAGACACAAGTCAGAATCCTTTGAAAAGTTAAAAGAATTCAAGAGTGAAGTACAAAATCAACTTGGCAAAAGTATTAAGATACTTTGATCAGATCGAGGTGGTGAATACCTTAGCCAAGAGTTTCGTGACCATCTAGCAGAGTGTGGGATGATATCCCAACTCACTCCACCTGGAACACCACAGTGGAATGGTGTGTCCGAGCGGAGAAATCGTACTCTATTAGATATGGTACGATCGATGATGAGTCAGACGGATCTTCCTACTTCCTTCTAGGGTTTCGCTCTACAGACAACTCTTTTCACACTTAACCGAGCTCCATCAAAGGTTGTTATAAAGACACCATATACGATATGGACTGGGAGGAGTCCGACGATGTCTTTTATGAAGATTTGGGGTTGTGAGGCTTACGTTCGACGTCAAATCTCAGATAAACTAGGACCCAAATCTGACAAGTGTTATTTTGTAGGATATCCTAAGGAAACGAAGGGATATTACTTCTACAATCCCACACTAGGCAAAGTGTTTGTCGCTAGAAATGACATTTTTCTAGAAAGAGAGTTTATTTCTAGAAGAATTAGTGGGAGTAAAATCCATCTTGAAGAAGTTCAAGATGCAAATGGTACTGAGGCCTTGATGGACATTGAACAAGCACCACAAGGTGTTGTGGATCATGAGATTGTTACACAAGAAGTTGTGGAACAACAAGCTGTTCAAGTAGACCAACCTCTTCGCAGATCTGATAGGATACGTCGTCAACCTGAGAGATACTCATTTCTCTTGTCTGACCATGATGACGTTACGCTTCTTGAGTTAAACGATCCTACATCCTATCAAGAAGCTGTGATGAGCCCAGATTATGAGAAATGGCTAGAAGCCATGAGGTCCGAAATGGAATCCATGTACACTAAGCAAGTATGGACTTTGGTTGATCCACCTGAGGGGATTAAACCCATTGGGTGTAAGTGGGTCTTTAAAAGAAAGACTGACATGGATGGTCTTATGTGTTGGGTTCTCCCGGCACCAAAACATAAAAACGCAACGGAAACAAGAACCCTCGAGCGATCCATGCGAAAGAAAACTCGTACGATGTTATCTATCTAATAGATTTATCTACTGTTTATACCTTTGAAGCGTGCCCTTCGTTTATCCCGCTCGTCCAAGATGCGTCGAATCTCTTGCACGTTCAAGCGTCCGTGCCTCTATTCATATCCACACGGACACAATCTCTCAACTTCGGGAGAGCTACCTTAGTTGTTTTAGCAACTTGAGGTAGCTCGCAGAACACCAAGAACCTTACAGTAAGGTTTCGGCCAAGAGTGGAGGAGAGGAAGAAGAGAGGAAGGGAAGGGGAAAAGCTAAGGCTAGAAGAAAACCGTCATCCAAAGTCACAAGGCCCTCTTTTATAATCGTCCTATGAGTATGAAGAGGTTTGTGTCTCTTTGGCTTCCCAATAAAGAGCACATCTTTTTATGTGACTCTTTATCATTTCCCATGCAAGAAAAGAATCTTTTCATCCAATGAAAAGAGACTTTTCTTTTCCTTCATGCAACTCCGACCGGGCCTCTCGGGCTTCCGACTCGGTCTCCCGACCAAGTCTCCCGAGTCGCGAGCTGAACTCGGTCCGCCGAGCTCCGACTCGGCCCGTCGAGCTTCGACTCGGCCCGCCGAGCTTCGACTCGGCCCGCCGAGCTCCGACCCGGCCCGCCGAGCTCCGACTCGGCCCGCCGAGCTCCGACTCGGCCCGCCGAGCTCCGACTCGGTCTCTCTCGAGTTCCCAACTCGAGTCCCCCGAACTGACCTCCCGAGGTCCCAACTCGGGCTCAGGTTTCCCGAGTTCCCAACTCGGGCTCAGATCTGCCGATCAACTTTCCCGAAGCATTGTGTCCTTTGTGTGTGACCCAATAGGTTCTCGTGACATTGGCAATGCGCCTAAACACTTTAGACACATAAGCAATGAGCGGCATCTAGCAATGCATCATTGCTACCCATGTAACAAGAAAAGTCGAGATCCGACTAAACCTCTGTGACTATGATAGTGTATGACCTTGTCCTTCTATCCTTGATATCTATATTGACCAATGAGGCATAGACCGTGTCATCCTCAATTAATCTTGTGTTTCTTGATCCCCGAGTAGACTCACTCAAACAAATGAGCTCAATATCTCATACTGACTCATTTGAGCATGACCATGCATTTCAGTAGTCCTACTCGATCAAGGGGCTCACAGATATCACTCCCGTCATATGGGAGGGATAGATCCCATCTACATCACTCACATCCCTCCGCATAATTCATTACATACCCAGTGATCGCCTTTATAGTCCACCCTGTTACGGGTGACGTTTGACAATACCAAAGTACATAACTCCTTGTGTAGGGAACCGTAGTGAATTCAGGTCTAAGGACTATTCATACCAATAGTCACATGAGAAAGTCTATGACACTCATATGACAATCTATGAAACTTTCTCATGGCGGGTCATTCAGTACACATTCTCTAATGTATACTCATGTGTCAACTTGATATCACATATCCATGACTTGTGAGCTCACGTCATCAGTTGACCTACATGCTAGTCTCCATGCATTAATATTGTCCCTGAATATTAATGCTTGACTAGGAATAATTTAGTGAAGTGTTCTCTACATTATCTCACTATCGATTCAACCAATCGATATAATGTACATAAGAACCTATCGCACAAGGATATTATTATACTTAGTTATTCGGCACAGAATACAAAGTAAGTATAATAACCAAACATACTTTTATAAGTAATATAATATGATACAAAATGCCCCTAGTCAATCATCACATAATTGGCTTTAGGGCTCCTACTAACATTATGCATACCTATAAAGGGCGATTGGTAGCTAAAGGTTTCAAGCAAATTTATGGTATCGACTATGGTGAAACATTTTCACCAGTGGCGATGTTTAAGTCTATTCAGATCATGCTTGCTATTGCAGCTTACCATGATTACGAGATCTGGCAGATGGATGTCAAAACTGCATTCCTAAATGGGAATCTACTCGAGGATGTGTACATGACACAACCTGAGGGTTTTGTAGATCCAGAGCATGCTGGAAAGGTATGTAAGTTGCAAAGGTCCATTTATGTGCTAAAGCAAGCTTCTCGAAGCTGGAATCTTCGATTCGATGATGCAATCAAAGCGTTTGGTTTCATCAAGAATGAAGATGAACCTTGTGTCTACAAGAGGGTTAGTGGGAGCACAATTATTTTCCTGATCTTGTATGTAGATGACATACTCCTCATTGGGAATGATATCCCTTCACTACAGTCTGTGAAGATGTGGCTTGGGAATTGCTTCTCAATGAAGGACTTAGGTGAAGCAGCCTATATCCTAGGCATTAAGATCTATAGAGATAGTTCTAAGAGATTGCTTGGCTTGAGTAAGAGTACATATATTGACAAGATGCTTAATCGTTTTGCCATGCAGAATTCCAAGAAGGGATTTCTGCCGATGTCACATGGTGTGAGTCTTTCAAAGACTCAATGTCCCTCTTCTACGGAGGAGAGAAACCGTATGGATCAGATCCCTTATGCATTCGCTATAGGGTCTATCATGTACTCCATGCTTTGTACTCGTCCAGATGTCTCGTATGCTTTGGGCATGATGAGCAGGTACCAGTCAGATCCATGTGAAAGTCACTGGACTGCTGTCAAGAATATTCTTAAGTACTTAAGAAGGACGAAATATTTCTTGATATTTGGAGGCGATGAGGAGCTAGCTGTAAAGGGTTACAGTGACGCAATCTTCCAAACAGACAGGGATGACTATAGATCGCAGTCAGGGTATGTATTTTGCCTGAATGGTGGCGCTGTGAGCTGGAAGAGTTCGAAGCAGGACACAGTCGCAGATTCTACAAAAGAGGCCGAGTATATTGCCGCGTCAGAGGCGGCAAAAGAGGCTGTTTGGATCTGGAAGTTCATTATAGAGCTTGGTGTGGTTCCTAGCATAGCAGACCCGATAGATCTCTATTGTGACAACAATGGGGCTATTGCGCAGGCTAAGGAACCTCGCTCTCATCATCGGACCAAACACATACTACGGCGCTTCCATCTCATTCGAGAGATCATCGATAGAGGAGATGTGAAGATATGCAAAGTGCACACTGATTCTAACATCGCAGATCCTTTGACCAAGGCTTTGGCACAAAAGAAGCATGATGGTCATACCAGGTCACTGGGTATTAGATATTGCAGTGATTGACACTAGTGCTAGTGGGAGATTGTTAATAGGAGCCCTAGAGCGAATTATGTGATGATTGACTGGGGACATTTTTGTATCATATTCTATCATTAATAAAGGCATGTTTGGTTATTATACTTACTTTGTATTTGTGCCAAATAACTAAGTATAATAATGTCCTTGGGTAGTAGGTTCTTATCTACATTATATCGATTGGTTGAATCGATAGTGAGATAATGTAGAGAACACTACTCTAAATCATTCCTAGTCAAGTGTTAATATTCAAGGACAATATTAATACATGGAGACTAGCATGTAGGTCAACTGATGACTTGAGCTCACAAGTCATGGATATGTGATATCAAGTTGACACATGAGTATACATTGGAGAATGTGTACTGAATGACCCGCCATGAGAAAGTTTCATGGATTGTCATATGAGTGTCATAAACTTTCTCATGTGACTATTGGTATGAATAGTCCTTTAGACCTGAATTTACTACGGTTCCCTACATAAGGAGTTATGTACTTTGGTATCGTCAAACGTCACCCGTAACAGGGTGGACTATAAAGGCGATCACTGGGTATGTAATGAATTATGCGGAGGGATGTGAGTGATGTAGATGAGATCTATCCCTCCCATATGACAGGAGTGATATCTGTAGGCCCCTTGATCGAGTAGGACTGCTAAAACGCATGACCATGCTCAAATGAGTCAATATGAGATATTGAGCTCATTTGTTTGAGTGAGTCTACTCAGGGATCAAGAAACGCAAGATTGATTGAGGATGACACGGTTTATGCCTCATTGGTCAATCTAGATATCAAGGATAGAAGGACAAGGTCATACATTGCCATAGTCACGGAGGTTAAGTCGGATCTCGACTTTCTTGTTACTTGGGTATCATTGTTGCATTGCTAGATGCCGCTCATTGCTTTTGTGTCTAAATTGGTTTAGACACATTGCTAACGTTACGAAAGCCTATTGGGTCACACACTAAGGACACGATGCTTCGGAGATTAATTGATCTTGATTTGGCTAAGATTTAATTGGAATTGGATTAATTGAGTTAGACTCTAGTGAATCCAATTGGATTATGGATTGAGATCTAATTTGAGTTAAACTCATTTAGATTAGACTCAACAACATTTGGATGAAATATTAATTCATTAAAATGTTTAATGAATTAATAAGAGAGGAAGATGGAGAGTTTCTCACCATTAGAGTGTTACATGAAAAGTTAGAGAGTTACATTAAAATGTTTAATGAAGGGAAGTTTAAAAGGCAAAAACACCTTATGATATGAGTATAAAAGAGTTTTTCCCTTGTCATTTGGATGACAATTTGTCATTTTCTTTCCCCTCTTCCTTCTCTTCTCCATCTTGGCCGAAACCCACATCTTGGGTTCTTGGTGTTTTGTGAACTACCTCAAGTTGCTAGCACAACTAAGGTAGTTCTTCTCCGAAGTAGAGATATCGTGTTCGTGTGGATACGAATAGAGGCATAGACACTTGAATGTGCAAGAGATCCGGCGGCGCTTGGACGAGGGGATAAACGTAAGGGCACGCTCCAAAGGTATACGCTTTAGATAGATCTATTAGATAGATGATTTCGTACGAGTTTGTCTTTCTCATGGATCGCTCGAGGGATCTTGTTTCCGCTGCGTTTTTGTGTTTATGTCGCCTGAAGATCCCAACAGTTCCATTGCATAAGAACTCTACATAAGGTTCTCTATAGTCAGGTAGTATAGTATCAACAGGTTCTCTGTTTATCTGAGCCACAAGTCCCTCCTGGATGATAAACTCTTCCAATGTCCATATTGCTAAAGAGCTCGCAAACTTGGCCAGCTCATCCGCCTTGATATTATCCACTCAGGATATTTTCTGCAGAGTTACTTCAGCGAAAGAAGATTTCAATTACCTATACGTAGTTACATACTTCTGTAGGCATTCATTTCGAACTTCAAAATTTCCTTTGAGCTGTTGTGCCACTAATTGAGAGTTGGAATACAATATAACCTGAGTGGCTCCAACCTGCTTGGTTGCTTATAGCCCAGCTAGTATTGCCTCATACTCAACTTCATTGTTCGTGGCTCAAAAATTGTCGGATGGATAATTGTAGCACATCCTCCCGAGGTGAGATCATTAAAATTCTAACTCTGCTTGATCTATGATTGGATGGACCATCAACGTAAATCTTCCAAGCTTCCGCAGATTCGGGTAACGGAACTACTTCGAGTTTGAAGTCAACTAGAGCATGTGCCTTGATAGCTGTTCGAGGCTGATACTTGATCCCATACTCGCTTAACTCTATAGTCCATTTAATCAATCACCTCGATGCCTCAAGATTCGTGAGAACGCGTCCGAGAGGACTATTAGTGAACACAACGATGGGATCTACCAAGAAATAAGGTCTCAGTCTTCGTGTTGTTAATCCTAGCACATACATCAATTTCTCAAAGGTGGTATACCTAGTATCTGCATCTTTAAGAAGATGACCAAAGAAATAGATAGGATATTGAATGATACCTTTTTCGCGAATAAGTGCAGAACGTACACCTTGTTCAACTACAGATAGGTAGACAAAAAAGTGTCTCTCCCTCCAGTGACTTGTATAATATGGGAAGTCCAGATAGGTATGCCTTTAATTCTGTAAAGGTCTCGTATTGATCATCCCATTCGAATTTGACTGTTTTCCTCAAAATTTTAAAGAAAGGCAGAATTCTATCGGCTGACCGAGCTATGAACTCCGATAGGGTCGTGATCCTTCCATTAAGTCATTGAACATCTCTGAAATTGCAATGATCCTTCCATTAAGCTGTTGAACCTCTCTGAAATTGCTAGGAGATGACATATTTAGAATAGCCTGCACCTTTTCAGTATTTGCCTCAATTCCTCTCTTTGTTACCATGTATCCGAGGAAACATCCACTTTTTATCCTGAATAAACACTTAGCTAAGTTCAGCTTCAGTCTATTATCCCTCAGGGTGGCAAATGTCTCCTCTAGATCGGAAATCATGTCTTTCCCCTTCTCAGTCTTGACCAGGATTTCATCAACGTACACCTCGATATTTCGACCAATCTGATGTCGAAACACTTTATCCATCATACGCTGATAGGTCGCTCCCGCATTCCGCAATCCGAACGGCATGACGTTGTAGCAATAAGTGTCATCCACAGTTACGAAACTTACTTTTGTTGGGTCCTCTTGAGCAAGAGAAACCTAGTGATATCCCTGATATACATCCAACATTAAAATAAACTCACAGTCAGAAGTTGAATCTACCAGTCGATCGATGCGCTACAAGGGGTAACAGTCTTTAGGACATGGTTTATAAGTCTCGGAAATCTATACAAACAGGTCATTTCCCCCCGGGCTTAGGGACCAATACAACATTTGTCAGCCAAGTCAGAAATTGGACTTTTCAAATGTGCCTGGCCTATAACAGCTTTTCTACCTCCTCTCTGATTATTTAGTCTTGTTCTGGGGCTTGCTTTACTGGTCGGGCTCCCAGAGTGATATGTAGTCGGTGCGTGGCCAAGGTAGGAGGAACTCCTTTGATCTCATTTGTAGCCCATGTGAACACAATATGATGACTAACCAAACAGTTGATTGGCCGATTTCTAAGTTCAGGGCCCAAATCCACATCACTTCTTGTAATTCCTCCCAACTGCCGAGGATGAATCTATACTTCTTTGCACTCAATTGCCCGGTGTTCCTCCTTGGCTCAGTCTTTTGCCTGGGGATCAGCCAAATCGATCTGCAAGGTCTCGTAAGTCTTCAAGCTCTTGCAAGACTCTGCTCTGGCTTCTCTGGTATAACATCACCGGGAAGCTAGCAAATCCCCCCTCACTTCAGCCACTTGATCCCCTACCGGGAATTTAATCTTCTGATGATAGACCGAGACTACGACTTAGAATAAACTGAGGGTTGGTCTCCCCAGAATGGCATTATATGATGATGGGGCGTCCACCACCATGAAAGGAGTTCTTCTTGTCCTCTGTAAGATGTCATCCCCAAGAGACAGGTACAATGAAATTTGTCCTATCGGCTCTATCCAATGCCCAGTGAAGCCAAACAACGGTGTGGAGACGGGGCACAGCTCACCTTCGTCTACCTACATTTGATCTAGTGCCACCTTGTACAGGATATTGACGGAACTCCCTGTATCCACGAAAATGCGCTTAACCTCATAATTAGCCATGCAGGCAAGAATTACCAATGCTTCTTCATGGGGAGCTTTGACATCCTCCCGATCGTTAGGACTGAAGGAGATGACAGGCCCTTGGCGCTTCTCTTTACTCATCCCAATGACATAGTTTTCCAACCAACGCATATGAAACTTCCTTGCCCGATGGGAGTCCCTACCAGTCGGGCCTCCTGAGATCATTCTGACATGACCCGACGGTGGTCCACGGGCTGGAGCTTTGCCCTTATTGGGGTCCCTCTCTGGTGAGACAGATCGGTGTGGTGCGGCCTCCTGGGATCTTCCTCTTGAAGGCTCTCTAGACTGCCTTCTGGGTCTGCTTTCCCCCAATTGCTATCACCGAGGAGATCGGCTTCGACGAAGGGACCTTTCTCGATACCCCGAGTTGCTCCACTTCTTGTGTGGCTTGGCGTCTGCATCCTTGGACCTCCTCCGTTTCAAAGTATAGCACTCCTCCGTAGAATGTGTAGTACTGCCATGAAAGTCACAATACTTCTCGGGTGGTATCAGCCCTCCGATGTCCACTGTTTCCATCACCTTTTTCTAGTGGTCCCAATGACCTTTGCCTGAGTAGGAATCCTTTGCTTGGGCAGGAGCAGGTGGTTCCCTCCTCTCGGATCATATCAAGATTTGGATAAGTGCTCATGCTGAATCCTTTCGGCGAACATGTTGCACTTCCTCCACATTAACATACTTGACCGACCGCCCCAATAAATCATCAAAACTGGTTGGTGGTTTCTTCAATAGAGACCGGAAGAAATCTCCTTCGGCGAGTCCTTGTGTGAAGGCGCTGACAGGGATCTCTGAAGTGGCACTCGATATATCCTGCGTCACAAGATTAAATCGCTGGATGTAATCTTTTAGCGGCTCTTTGCTTTTTTATTTTAGGGCGAAAAGATTTAGCGTCGTCTTCTGATATCGTCGGCTGCTGGCGAAGTGGTGCAAGAAGACAGTCTTAAACTCTAAGAAGAAGGAGTTTATAGAATCTTGAGGTAATCTCTGGAACTACCTCTACGCTGCTCCTGACAATGTGTTTGAGAATACCCAACACTTCACCACATTAGTATATTGATGTAGTAGAGCCGCATTCTTAAATTTACAAATGCGATCTTCTGGATCTGTTTTCATGTCATAATTAGCAATCCCAGGATCTTGGAATTGCTTGGGCATGGGATCATTCACGATGTCCCGAACAAAAGGCGAAGAGGTATACTTCGGTAGAACCTTTACAGGTTCACTTTATTCCTTGTCCTCCTTCTCGCCGTAAAATGCTGGAGGCGGTTGTATGTTCTTTCTCCATCTCCCCTGTGGAGTCTCGTCGGTGTCCTGGGGCCACATTCACGGGCACCGCTATAGGCGAGATGGATCTCCTATTCCAAGCGTATGAGGTGGATGCCCTTTGGGCATCAGCCTATATTGGCACTGCTAGTTGAGATGGAGCTTGCTCAATTTGGTACTGCTTTAGCACCCCTCGAACGACGTTGGCGATCAGGCGATCCAATTCCTCACGTGTCAACATGATTGATTGTCCTTCCGGTTCCGCCATCACAGTGTTCTTTCTGGTAATTAGTGTAGTTTTCTCACAGACGGCGCCAAACTTGTTCTGGAAGTAAACGACGTAAACGACAGGTCACCGACGAGTAGTCTTGGGTCATGACGAGGGAGGAGACTCGTGCTTGCAAGGTTAACACGAGTGTAAAAAAGGGGTACATCGGAAGGAATTCCGACGGAGCCTTCTCCAACACTCAAGTTAGAAATTACTCAAAGATGGAGAGGGAGCAAGGAGAATAAATTAGTAGAGTTAACTAAAAAAAAAATTCCCTTTTACCTAGGGTCTAAGTATTTTATGTAGTTGTTGTTTTCCTCCTGCGAATGCTCACACGTTACTATAATCATTCTCCTACTCCCACACCTCTTGATTCGTGGTTTTCTGCCAGTTGTCGTTTACTGGGGCCTCCTGGTAACGATGACCACGCACATTAACTTGTACGTTGTCGGTGGTAACTGTTAACCGACATTCTTATTTTGGGGAGGGGACATTCGAAATGATTGTTGCCTAAATTAAATACTGTTGGCCCAGATCAAAGAATAGCGCACCAAGAACCACACCAATACGCAAAAGGAAAAAAGAAAACGAAAAACCCGAAAGAACGAAAGAAGAACGAACGAATTTATTTTCTGGAAGAAATAAACTTACAATAAAACTGAGACTCTGTTTCACATGCCTCTAGGACCCTTTAAATACACCATGAATAAGACTTAGTCATGGCTTATCCCAATAAAATAGGAATAAAAATAGGGAGACTAATTCTCTAGTTATCCTATTAAAATAGGAAAGGCTAATCCAAGACTAAGTCATCTAATCCAAGACTAAGTAATAAAAATTATCAGAATAAAATTAAAATATGAAAATGTCAGGATTATTTATTTATTTTCTCACATTGCTCCCCCTAATCCTGACATGGCTGTAAATCACGGACGCCTAGTAGTTGTCTCATGGCAGCTAACTTCACTCCTGGCATTCTCTCCCACAATGACAGCAACTTCTGTAACTGCATTTTGTATTGTAGTTTCTCCAGACAATTTGGGATGCTGAAGAGCATCATGTGAAGCGGCCATCTTCCACTTCCAATGTAACCAATCCAGCAACACGACCCAAACTTGGCTAGGGACATGTATGAAGATAAGCATGTGAAGATGACGACAATGCATACCCTTTTCAAAGTCGATGCCTTGTCGTTGTACATAGTCTTTAGCAACTAATCTTGCTTTGTGCTTAACAACTTTCCCATCTGAATCTTTCTTCAATTTGAACACCCAGTTTAGACCGATAGGTTTGCGGCCTAATGGGAGCTCAGTTAGGGTCCATGTCTTGTTCTTCTCAATAGATCTCAGTTCTTCCTCCATTGCTTCGTACCAGCAAGCCTCAGTTGCAGTTTCTTGATAACTTGTTGGCTCTTCAGACATCACCATCATCAGCTCTTCCTCTTCTTCATCAATATCAACCACTTCCTCAGTGTTGGCGTAGATATCGGCAAGAGACCTATAGCGGACTGGCCCTTCATAAGAATCAGGCGTGCTTGTTACCGGAGTCGAGGTAGTTGCATGGGCGTTCGATGATGGTGTAGATAGACTCGAGTTCGATGATGGTGTAGATGGACTCGAGTTTGATGATGATGTAGATGGACTTGATGCTCTTGTCAGGGGTACCACGGCTGCTACCGGTGGTATAACATTTTCCGCCCCTGACTCAACGTCTGCTGTAACACTCGCCTCGTCGGAGTAGAGAGGATCCAACATCATAAAATTCGGAAAGTTTTCTTCATTGTTAGCACCTGCATTCCATGTCCATTCAGAATTTTCTTGAAATATGACATCTCTACTTACTTGTAGCTTGCCATGGCTTGGATCAAACAACCGATGAGCTTTGCAGTCTTCCTCAACACCCAAGTATACCATGGGTGAGCTTCTGTCATCAAGTTTCTTCAGATGAGGGGTTGTGTTTTTCACATATGCAACACAACCGAACACTCTCAAGTGGGCGACATGTGGCTTCCTCCCCATCCAAGCTTCAAATGGGGTGCGTTCTCCTAGCGCCTTAGTTGGGAGACGATTCAGTAGATAGACAGCATGCCTAACCGCTTCTCCCCAGAACCTTGCAGGCAATGTGTACCCTTGAGAAGAGATCTCGCCATGGCCATCATAGTGCGGTTGTGGCGCTCCACGACACCATTCTGTTGAGGGGTGTAGGGAGCCGTGAGGTGCCGCTCGATTCCTTCATTTTCACAGAATCGAGTAAACTCCGTGGATAGAAACTCGCCGCCTCGATCTGCCCGGAGTGTTCTGATCTTGTACTCAGTCTTGTTCTCTGTCAGGAATTTGAACTTCTTGAATGCCTGGAATGTATCACTCTTTGCTGCCAATGCAAACACCCACATCCACCTAGTGAAATCATCCACAATTAGAAGAAAATACTTGTTACCGGCAAGTGTACATGGTGAGATTGGCCCGCAAATATCCGCATGGAGAAGTTCTAACGGCTTCTTTGCTCTAAAGTTTGCTTGGTCTGGGAACGGCAATCTTGCATGCTTGGCGATCACACACACCTCGCAAAGCTTGTTCGACTGGGGCAGTAGTGGCATATCAACCACCAATTTCTTCTCCCCCAATAGCTTCAAGTCATGGAAATTTACATGCCCGAGCCTTGCATGCCACAACCAAGTTGGGTCTTCTAGGCTTGCTAGGAGACAGTCTTGCTTGAATGTCTTCAAGGTTATCTTGTACAAGCGATTTTGTGTTCGCTTTACCAGCATCAAGAGCTTCCTGCTCCCATCAATCACCTTCATGGCATCTCCTTCCATGTGCACCTCGTTCCCAGTTTCTGTCAATTGACCAAGACTGATGATATTACTACAAAGTTTTGGAATGTAGTATACCTCATGGAGAACCTTCTGATCGCCGTTCTTGCATTCGAACACAACCGTTCCTTTGCCCATGATCTCTATGGTTGATCCATCGCCAAACCTCACCCTCCCAGTGATGGTTTCATCTAGTTCTTGAAACTTCTCGCGATGACTCGTCATGTGGTTGCTGGCACCGTTGTCAAGGTACCAGACGTCTTTATCTTCTCCTTTCTTAACGTTGCGATACATCTCTGGAAGAAACCTTTCTTCACTTAGCAGAATTATATCTTGCCGCTCTCGGCTAGCGTGAGACTCCTCGTGGGACACACTCATCATCAGTGCTGGCTCTTCATCGGTGTCGCAAGTGAGGTGAGCCTCATCATCTCGACGCTTGCTGTAGCATTCGGCCGCATAATGCCCCATTTTCTCACAATTGAAACACTTTATGTGTCTCTTGTCACGAGTGTCACTGTTGTTGCCGCTAGTGCCTCCTGCACTGTCTTGGCGCTGCGTACCATGACCACGATCGCGCCCTCGCACACGCCACTTGCCACGATTAGGGCCGCTGGACCCGCGCCCCTTGCCTTCTGACGGAATGTCCACGTTGCTCCCTTTTTGTCGCTTTTGCCATTCGGCACGAGTAAGTAGGAGTTCACCTTCAGTGCCGTTGGTATTGCCGCGTAATCGTAGTGTTCGTTCCTCGTACGCCTTCAGTCGCCCGATAGTCTCCTCAAATGGCATAGTCTCAAGGTCGTGGAACTGCTCAATACCAGCAATAATAGGGAAGAATTTATCAGGGACAGAATCGAGCAACTTCTTTACCAGCGAGGAATCTTCAAGCGTGGCACCAAGAGTGGAGAATTTGCTGCTCATAGCGCTGAGTTTGCCAGCAAACTCATCAATCGTCTCGGTCTCCTTCATCTGAAGGGCGTCAAACTCGCTCTTCAACGTTTGTACGCGAGCCTTCTTCACCCGATCACTCCCAAGGTACCTCATCTTGAGGCTGTCCCAGACTTCTTTCGCCGTCTTCTTGTTTGCGATCTGGAGAAGGATGTCTTCGGGGACACACTGCAAGATGTATGCACGCGCCTTCTTGTCCTTCTTTGCATCCACCTGGGCTTCTTTCTCTGGCTCCACCGCCTCCCAGACTCCCTGGGCATCGAGAATTGCCTCTGTCTTTATTGCCCACACAGTATAATTGTGAGGGTTTAGCATCGGATAGGGAAACGACACTCCGCCGTTCTCCTTCGCTACGATGCTCGACATTTTTGTGGAAGCGAGGATTCTTGGCTGCTCTATACTACCAAAGCTCTGATACCAATTGTTGGCCCAGATCAAAGAATAGCGCACCCAAGAACCACACCAATACGCAAAAGGAAAAAAGAAAACGAAAAACCCGAAAGAACGAAAGAAGAACGAACGAATTTATTTTCTGGAAGAAATAAACTTACAATAAAACTGAGACTCTGTTTCACATGCCTCTAGGACCCTTTAAATACACCATGAATAAGACTTAGTCATGGCTTATCCCAATAAAATAGGAATAAAAATAGGGAGACTAATTCTCTAGTTATCCTATTAAAATAGGAAAGGCTAATCCAAGACTAAGTCATCTAATCCAAGACTAAGTAATAAAAATTATCAGAATAAAATTAAAATATGAAAATGTCAGGATTATTTATTTATTTTCTCACAAATACGTCATTATCGTCGTTAACAATAAACTTTTCTTATCGCATTCTCTCTCCCGAACTGGTTTTGGGCTCCGCACTCCGAGTTGGGTTCGGAAACTCTCAGGGTCCGAGCTGGTCCTGAGCTTATATCTTCCGAGGTGTTCGCGGGAACTCCAACCCGAGCTGATCTCGGGTCCCTTTCTTCCAAGTTGGTCTAGGGTGAAATCACCCGAGTTGGTCTCGGGTGATTTTCCTTGAGCTGATCTTGGATGATTTTTCTAGGCATTTTCATGACACGTAGATTTTTATTGCCACATATTCAACTTAAGCTATTCATCCCGATCACTAGACATTTTTTTTTCTTCTTTACCGAATTCCTTAATTTTACGTCGCAGATGAGCCCTTGATCAATTGCTTATTTGGGAAGACAACATTGCTTCGGCTAGCGCTGTTACTTAATTGATTTTAACTGAGCAAATTTAATATTTGCTGTTGTTTTAACTTATAACATCGTACAAATTAATTAGAATTGCATAAGCATTAACTCATGATATAAAAATAATCTTCTTCATAATTCCCGGATCTCAAGGTTCAACCTTGTTATTGCCTTCGGCATTGACCACCACCACCTCCGTCATCCCTGTCTCCGCCACCACCTTCCGATTTCGGTCGGCGATCTTCCGTTGCGTGGATTTGTAGTAGACGGCGTAGAGCACAAGTTGAGCCACAGCAAACATCACACCCAATCCGTTTGGAATCTGCACGTACCAATTAACCTTCTTATATATATATAGCTCAAGTACTGAATTAATGTTGATTACACCACTATAATTTTCTTTTCTTTTCTCTGATTTTTGTGGCTAGATCAGAATACTGATTTCCTATACTTACAGTGATATAAGGATCGAAACGGATGAGAGCGTAGGCGGTCCAACAAAGACCATTGAAGAAAGACACAAGAGACAAGGTGAGAGGCATGTACTCCACGCTCTTCGTCTGTATCACCATTTTCTGCAACATGTTTCACAATTTGCCAATAAATAGAATCCCTTCGTACGTAGCAAAATCAATGCACTTACCATGACGGATAAGGGAGCAGCGTACATCATGGTGCCGAAGCAGACGCAGAGGATGCCGACGATCATGGACCTGCGTTCGTGGGTGTGCGCCAGCGTCAGCACCAGCAGCGCAACGACGGCGCCGACGAACACCGTCTCGGCCACCAGCGTGGCCGCCACCCTCGCCCGTTGCGCCCCTCGCGAGTAGATCACGAAGAGCAGCACGTAGGCGAGTTCGATCACCATGCCGGAGCCATTGATCGTGATCACCAGCATGCTGTGCGGGTGCACCGCCGGCAGCCCGTACACCACCCACATCATGCAGTTCAGCAGCGTTGCCAAGTATGGTATCGCCGAGAACTGCTCCACGGATCCCTTCTTGCATATCCTCACAAACGTCGGCCTTTTCCAACCACAACCACAATGAAAATAACTAAAATTATTATTGAATTTGTCTAATTTAATCAACAAGAATTGACCAAAGTTTTCGTATGTGCTTACAGCGGCGACAAAAACAAGCCGAGTGAAATTATATTCCCTGAAAAAAAAAAGAGAATTAGTTAATCAAACGATACATGGAATAAGCAAATAACTTTATCACGTACGTACCAAGAATTCCAACTGCCGTGCGGATGGCATCTTCAGAAACCATGATCGAGGGAAGAACTGAACAGAGAGATAAAACTCAGATTAAGTTTTGAGGAGTGAGTTAGGAAGAGGAGAACGGGGAATTTAAATAGAGTTCGAAGGAGCTGATGCAGTGGCAGCAGAGAGGCGCTGCGCCACTTGGAAGGGGCGAAGTAATTGTGAGGAGGTGGAGAGATGTGGATGAAGTAACGTTGTGGCACTTTCTACGAGGTACAGAAAAACCCAATTGACATAAGTGCGATGTTCAGAAAGAGCTTGTCAATCCCATCGTTTTCAAAATCGAATCAGATGAAGGATTTGGAAAGCTTTCGGTTATGTCTATTCGCGTGTCGATTCCATCGGTTCGGTTTGCAGGTTTTTTGAGTTTGCGAAGTTTTATGAATTAGGAAATGGAGAGACATTTATGATGAAGAAAACAAAACAAGTTTACAGATCAACTCTTTCCTCTCAGTGTACATCGCGGAGAATTATCCATTATATTTCACAAAAAGAAAATACAGAGAAGTTTGCGTGCATGGAACAAGGAGAAGGCGAGAATTTCGTGTCCTACAAGATTAGATTACACAGAGGTATAGAATTCTCATCACTTATTAATTGACTAGTATTTTTAGGTACCGATCATTTAAATGAGTAGTTGTTCGGTTAACAATTTGATATGGCCATCTCTCATGATATTGTTTTTTTTTTTAAATGTTTACATGTGGTCAGAGAATATGTCTTTTCTGTAGTTAAGATGATGGGCGGCATTGGTAAGGGTTATCCTTTCTCTGAGTTATTTTAAGTTATCTTAATTCAGAGTCTTTGGTTCACTTAGATTTAACAGAACTTCTAATTTGTTTACTTCAAGTGAAATTAATTTCATAGCCAAGATACTCTTCACATTTTAAAACTAAAAGACCGAAAATTTAATAATTTGATTTGATATCTTACTATTAGAACTCCTGTTTTTAATTTACTGATCCACTTCTCTCGTCTTTATCATCCTTAATCCAATTGAGATCTGAGACATTTTTTATTTAATGAAATAATTCAAGTACTTTATTATAAATTCATAAAATCAATTTTAGAAAGACTTTTTTCCTTTAAAAATATCCAGAAGAGCAACCTTAATGGTGACAAAAGATGATTCGTTCGCCTTGTGTTAAATATAAAAAATAAGGAGGGGTTTTTTTTTGCAAAATTATCTGTAATTGATAAAAATCTAATTTTTTTTCTCAAAAACCATCTCCTCTCTCTCATTTCTCTCTCTACGCCGCAACTCACGATCGCGAACCCTAATCGCGCGATCATCTCCTTCCACCGTCAGCCGGTAGCGATGTCACGTCCCGAGGAGTCGCCCGTCCGATACCGACTGTACTACTTCTCCCTCGCACCGGTGGACAATTTGAAAACCTTACCACTACGACCTTCTCAGTCTGCCTATACCACAGCCGATAGGGCTGGAACAAGTCACTGAAACGAAAAGAAAATGATGTCGTCAAGAAAAGCTGCGTACCAGTACGACTTACGACAAAATGAATAGAAACATAGGTCTCCATGACACACAAAAGCACAACCATATCGCCATGCAAGGCGACACAACAAATCAAAAGTACAACAACGAAAATGCAAAGAATAAACAAAAGGAAAGGGTACCAACATGTACCAACATTAAATACAAGAAAACCACGAAATCACCTCGACACACGCAAACTGGGACAGGCTGCCGGGCACACCAGTAGATCATCCTGAAAGAGAGAAAAACAAGGCTAACAGGGTGAGTCCAAACAACTCAGCAAATACAGACCAATATGTACAGAAAGGTATACTAGCAGTAAGTCACCAACTATCACAAACTAAAGATGCAATAATAGAAAACGCATAACTGAAATCACCCTAAAGAAAATACATACCTATGTCGATCCAAACCTGAGAGTATGGACGTCAAATAAGTGCAATAATCAAGTGCAACAATTACAACCATATGCAGAAATGCATAGTATCCTTATGATGCAACATGGGTCAACCCTGACATCAGTCGGTCACCGTCGCATCTATGCGAAACCGAGTGGGTAGGGGTCTGATCGGGTCCTCCCTCCACCCAGACGACCACCATTATATATAATGCGAAATCGAACGGGCAGGGTCATGGACACTGAACATACTCGCCCTAGGGAGAATTGAAGTAACACTCTCAACCCCTCGCTATCTCCGGATAAAGTAAGAGACCTATCGTAGCGTCGTGACCTATAATCCACTTATGGACTATAAGGCAAAGTTTCCAAAACTTAGTGGCTCTTATGGGAATAGCCGAAATTGGAGGGGCAAATTGTAAAATGTTCAGCCCTTATATCATCACTTTTGTGGTTGATCGCGAGCCCGGATCTCGCGAACCTCCCTCTTGCTTTTCCTCTTCTTTCTTCTCCTTCTCCTTCGATCGTTTGCTCCCGCTCCTTCAGTCAGTGTCGGCGGTTTTCCAGTTGTGTCATCGCGGGTCGTCAACATTGGTGGGTTGGCGATTTTGTTTGCAGTGGATAAGGATGGAAACAGGCCAGGCCAGGCCAGACTTTTATCTTAACAGACCAGACATATATAATAACAAACTAGCCTGAGTCTGGCCTGTGGCTTGTTATAAGCTTTGTTCTTGGCTTAAGTTTGGCAGCCTCAATAGCTTGGCTTGGCCTGCGGCCTGTTTACAAAGCCTGTAATTTAATTCGGTTATCTAAAATACTTCTAATATATAAAATATAACAATTCAATTCGGTTATCTAAAATACTAATTTAACAAATTAGCTAAAGATACCATAAATATATAAAATGTGTATATTATCTTTAAAAGAGATTTATGGTGTATTGGTAAGTAAGGTGGTAGATAAGGTATTCCTTGTAAGAAGACAAAGGTTCGAATTTTTCATTAAGCCTTTTGACAATTTATATAATATAATTTTAACAGACCCAGGACAGCCTGTCAAACTTGATAGTCTTTATATTGAACCTGAGTCTAACTTGATAAGAAAAACAGGCTTTCAAACGGGCCTAAGTATTATTTTATTTTTAAATAGGCCAAATACCGGCCAGGCCACAGGCCCCTGGCAGGCCGCTTGGCCTATTTCCATCCCTAGTAGTGGATAGCGGCATGTGCAAGC
This sequence comes from Boesenbergia rotunda, assembly GCA_024364735.1. Lineage (NCBI taxonomy): Eukaryota > Viridiplantae > Streptophyta > Magnoliopsida > Zingiberales > Zingiberaceae > Boesenbergia > Boesenbergia rotunda. Next base: position 41,047 of record JAGFNQ010006443.1, read on the forward strand.
GAGTTAAGTCGCCGGCAGTCGCGACCACTTTCTAGAGCTCAGGTTGATCTCCTAGGTCGAGCGGGTTGAGGGTAAGACGATTCAAGCTTCTTGGCTAGTATTCTGCTTCTCCCAGTTGTTACCATTTTGAATTGCTTTCTCCTCTCTAATCGGTATTGTTTCGCGTATGGTGGAGGAGAACTAGGTTTGGGGAAAAGGGGGATCTCTCTGTGGTTGGTTGATTTCTCCTCGTTCCTGGTGGCTAAGCTGGTTTGTTATTAGTCGAATGCTGGATCAGAGTTGCTTGGATCTAAGCAAGCACGGAGGTGGTGGGCGATCAGGTGAGTTATCATGTTCTGTGTTGTCCTTGAATTCGATCTTGTGATTGTTCTAGCTTTGAATTTGTGGGATGCAATCAGTTTTGTTCTGCTCCTTGGTTTTCTTCCTTCTTGTCGAGAGCCACACAGTTTGAGTTGGGTGTTTGGTTTATGATTGTTCTGTTCTAATTTTGTGTTCTTGACGTATCATGAGTTTAATTTTTAGAAGTGCTTTGATCCATTGTTTCCGTTTTGCTGTGAATCTGTTTGGTATTAGATCAGATTCTGTGTTGAGGATTTGGTTTTGTTTGCCTCTGAACAGGTTGGTTTTGTTTAGGCTCTGTTTTGATGAGTATTTGTTGTACTTGGTGGTTATTGGGAATTCAAGGTTAGATCAGTTCTTGAGGGGCTTTGGGTGTTCCGGTCGTTGCATGATGGCGAATGATCGAGATTGACTTAAGGAGGAGGGTTTTCCTGCCCTAAACTTAGATCTAAGATGAAAGGGAGGCAAGAACCACGATTTTAGGACCTTGGGCAGGCTTGAGCAGTTGGGAAGGTTGAGGGAGAGGAGAAATCGCGGGTGGGTGGCGCTGAAACTCTAGGTTTGGCTGCCCCCCTCGTGGCTCTTCTTTTAAATTATACGCAGCATCAGTCGACTGCCCCTGGGATAGTCGACTGATAAATCATACAGAAAGATCAGTCGACAGATGGGAGATTAGACGACTGATGCCTTTGAATATCCTAGTTTCTGGACGAACTATACCAGTCGACTGCTGTAGAACCAGTCGACTGATACCCAATTTTCAATTTTTCTTTCCCAACTTCAGAAATGAATAACTAAGTCTACAAATCTCTAAGAATTCACAAACTTTGTAGAGAGATTTGTGACACCTATGTCTACTTGGGAAAAATGTGTTTTCGAATAAATCTATCACCAGTCCCAAGATTGACACAACACTCAAAACTATCTAATTGGTTTAATTTATCCTTGACCTAAAGTCCTAATTTTGATTTCTTCTTGATGTATCTTCTCATACCCAACCACACTGCATCCCTAGCATTGATTTATATGACATCTACACATTGAAAACCAATTTGCATGCAATATAGTCTTATTGCCATCTTTTGATCCATAAAATTCACTTTCGATGTGCCAAATCCCTAGGATTAAGACTCAAGTTAGTCTTCCAAATCCTTTGGCACATTTCACAATCCATCTAGTCCCTTAAGAGAAATCCTCCCAAGATCCATTGGCCATGGATCCCATCTTGACTCCTAGAGCTCTCCCTTAAGCTCTTAGCCATAGTCACCTCCTAGGTGACTCATCTACCATGACAAGACCACACATATGTACCTTCGGTACTTCTTGACCTTCAAGCCTAACTTTCTTGACTCTATACACCTTGCCCTTGGTCAAATTCTTCTTTTCTCCTTTAAATGGCTTCCCCTTGCCATTTTTTGTCTTCCCCTTGCTATAGTTATATGACATTCTTGCATATGATTTTTTAATAGCATTTGATCTTGTAGATCGATATCCTAGACCCGGTCTATCATTATCGCGGTTTTGGTTACCCGACATCATGCCTAAACCCTTAGCAATACTAGTGAATCTTTCTAGGGGTTTATCTAATTTATCAAGTCTTGCCCTCAAAGCTTGATTTTCCCTTTTTAAGTTCCTAGCCATAGCCTCACCATGTCCATTTTAGTCATTCCTATACCTACTCATTTATCTAGGCATGTGTCTCCCTTTTCTTCGGATTAATGTCTTGGTCCTTAGGTTTAAAAATCCTAGGTTTATCATGATACATAAATTTCTTAGGGTTTTGAGATACAACATTAGCCTTATTTCTATCACGATATCTAAAACCAAAATTATGCATAGGCAAATAATTTTCATTACTTCTAACATTCATGGATAAGTTTGAAAAATGTTTAAAGTTAGAGATTACCTCTCTTACCCTTGTAGCTCCCCCTTGATATAAGTTTCTCTTCTTTTCCTTTTTTTCCCACATCCTCAAATGCTCCAATTTCTTAAACTCTCCTTTCCTTGAGCATTTGGTGTGGTAGTGTCCTAGCTCACCATATGTATAACACCTAATGTGTTTTTTCTCCTTCTTTTCCCTATAACCCATGTTCGATTTAAAATGAATTGAGTTGAGTTTAGTTTTTACCTCTTTTTTACCTAATATACACTTGTCCTTGTAGTGTACCTTTTTGTTGCATCCAAAGCAAATGATGTAATCTTTAGACTTTGCTTTGGTGGAGGTAGATGCTTCTTCTTGCTCCGGTATCAATGGTGGTCTCTCCTCCTAGCTCAAATCCTCTGGTCCGCATTTTTGCGGACCAGTGGATGATCCACTCCCAATTGCGGCCGGATCGCGATCGCGATCCGGCCGCAATTTGTTGCAATCCCTTCTAAGGTTCACTGTACCTCCCATGTTATACACTACTAGAATTTTTGCATTCAACAACACATAATAGACAACGGTTTTTTGAAAAAGTGTTGTCTTATGTCAATTTAACAACAGTTTTAGTATTAACCGTTGTTGTTGTTTGTCTTATACGTAAAAAGACAACAGTAATAACATGAGTGTTGTCGTATGTATACTCAACGACAACAGTTATAAAATAACCGTTGTCTATAGGCTCGATTTATAACAACTGATGTGAGAAACTGTTGTTTATTATGACAATATACAACAGTTTTATTAAACTGTTGTTGTTGTATTGTTGTGCTGTTCAATCAATAAACAAAATCAACGGTGGATATCAACGGTGGATATCAACGGTTTAATTATATATATTATATAAACCCTTCTATTTACTATCTTCCCTCCCTATGCCTTTTTCTTCCTCGTGCCCTAAAGCGCCAACGCCAACCCTTCCTCGCGCGACAGCCGGCCAAGCCAGCCACCTCCCCTCTAGCAAGTCCCCTTCCTCCTTGGTGGTCCGACACAGCCCCTCATCGCCGACTCCCTCTCCTCCCCCATTCCCTTCAGTCTTCTGCGGCCGATCTCTCTCTCTCTCTCCCTTGCTCTCTTTTTTCGCAGGAGTCGATCAGCCCCTATCGCGCACGGCGATGTCGGCGATCCGGCGAAGGAAGCCGCCGAGCGCACCCTCCTCTACTGAGAAGCCCAAATCACATGCCTCCTCCCTCGCGATTTCTCCTCTGCACGCAAGCGAGGTCGGCGCCGCCTTCTTCCTAAAATCTGACTCGATCAAGCGGCGCCACCCAAGCACTGGCGTCGAATTTACAAGGGGTGGTGTTGCGCATCGCAAGGACTCTGTGTGGTTTTGGGTGTTTCCTTTCCTCTTCTTCCTTCTTCGCTGTTGCTGTGCGCCGAGCAGAGGTAAGAATTGCTTTCCGTTAGAGTTGGATTTCTTATGTTCAAATCTGTTGGGATGCTTGGTTGGGTGTTTGGGTTGCTAGAATTAGAAATTTGTAACAGATCTTTAATCCGATTTTATTTCTTGATAGCTTTTCAGTTGTAGAGATGGTGTTGTGGTGGTTTCTGTGCATTTTGCCTTGGTCTGAAGTTTTGGACGGACTTGATGATTGGTTTGGATGGGTGACATAAGTGTGGTCTGTGTTTGGTTTATATCTATGTCCATGGGAGAAATTGTTGGTTAAGCTGTTGTTCATAGCTTGCAGAAATCTTGTTTTGGTTTGAATTGTGGGGTGCAAAATGGAAGTTAGTTTAGAATAGATTCTGGATGAAATTGATGATTTAGTTATGCTCTAGCTAAGTGTTGTGATTGGATCACAGTGGGTTAGTTTCTGTTGGATTAAATTATAGCTTTCTTTTGTTAAAAAGAGTTTTGCTTAAATGTTAATAAGAACTTTACTAGAAATATTGGGAGTTATATCTAGTAATTGTTCTACTTAACTTTCTTCGTGCATTTTTGATGTCCACAAAATAAAGACATGAAATTTTACAAAATAAAACCTGGATGAACTTTCCTTCATAAAAGAAAAAAGACTTCTCTTTTACTGTAAACTTGTGCACGTTATGTATGGTGTATGAGATATCTGTTCAACTATTTTCAGTTTTTCAAACAATACGAATCAAGCTTAAATATGAGTCCATTAGGTTCATTGTGCATGGAGATATCTAAGGTTTAGATATGTTGAAGAAACTAGTTAGTACAATTATAAGATGAAACATTGTTGGTTTTTCCTTTTCAAGAGAGTTTGTTTTCATTACAAATTTTCATCCTCCAACTTATGAAGTAGCTACTTTATAACGGTGACATGATTCATTCTCATGCAGGACAAGGATACAATGAAAGTTAGGTTTTTTTTACTTAAATGTTGCATATGGCTAACTCCTGAATGATATTCTTTTCTGTTGATTGATTATTTGTCAAATACTTATAGGAATCCATTTTGTGAGCTATGTATCAAATACTTATCAAAGCTGCAATTTTATGGAAATGATAAGTTTTAAAATAATATTTCTTTTTAATGATCCATTTCCCAAGAATTGCATTTGAGTTTCCATTGATGAAGCAGTGGACAAATTAGCACCTTTGCCATATCCAATTCCAAGTGGGTCGATATTGAGTGTTTTTCTTCCTTAAACGATGTTTCGAAAGGCCTCACTTTTTTCATGTGTAATGCATTTGTGTTCTTTGTATGTATAGGACCACCAAAAGCCCTTGACGAGGATGAGACAGAGTTTTTAGATAATTTGGCCACGGTGAGCATGACCAAAATGTTCCCTTCTAAGTATGGTGGTGTGTTTCTCTTTTACAGAATGGAACTCTTACTAACAATATTTTATTATGAAATTTATCCCCTTTCACATTGAGTTAATATGATTCCTTTGTTACTTCATCGATCATTACATGTCCTCTCTCTCATGTTTTGTATCCTAATATCTAAATGTTAGTTGATTATTATGGATCAAATAGTTAATAGCTTTAGTTGCTTAATTTCTCAGAATGTAGAAGCTATTGAAAGTTTGCTTTCCTGATTTTATGCAACAGGACAAATCAGTTCCACTCTATATTTATTTATGATGCTATCCTTCTCTTCTTTAAGGTTGCCACTAATCTCTTTTTCGCACTTCAGTCCAGGAGAGAATACGAAAAGCAAATCGCACTTGAAGAAGCTGAAGAGCTTCGCAGTTTTCATGTAAATATTACCTCTACCAATGGTCTTTTTTCTTCCTTTCTCATAATTGCTGCATATGAGGATTTTTATTTAATACTCAAATACTAACACATGGTGATATAAGTAATATTCATGTTTTTTCTATTTTTCTACCAATGCATTTGCATGTTTATAGTCTAGTTCAACCATGGATGAGAGGAAGTCCTACGTAACTGAAACCAGTCTTGAGGTTGTAAAGAATTGAGAGCTTTAGTAGTCCTAACAATAAGTATTTTGCAATCAATAAGACGATATTATGATTTTGATTTTTTTTAGGACAATCGGTGGTTTCTTCCAAATTGAAAAGCAATCATTAAACAATCGGTGGTTTCTTCCTTATAATTGCAAGTGTTGATACATGCATATCTTTTTTGTTTGTTTGTTTGTTAGTTTATTATTTTTGTTGTTTGTTGATACATATCTTCATGGATCATTTTTTATTGGACATATGCATTTAATAGAATAACTAATTAGAGTGTTTGTTCTTTTTTTTCCAGCTGCAGGGACTTGTTCGTGATCATGTTCGAAGACCATTAATCTGACCTTCCAAGCTATAATTTTTGTGATTTGAACTTCATTGTAAGTTTAGTTGGGTCAGAATTATATATAATTTGAACTCTTGTAATTTGGGTCAGAAGATACTTTAGTTGTTTCGTCTGTAGAAAGGTTTTTGGACAGAAGATACTTTTATGGTTTCATCTGTAGAAAGGTTGTGGTGGATCTTTATTGTAAATATGTTGATGATATTTGATATATATAGTTTTTGTTTCGAGGTTAAATTATTGTCTTTTAATTGAAAATATAATGGAAATATCTTTGTTGTCAAATTGGTATGAAACTGTTGTGGAACAGTACAAACACACAACAGGTTTTTTTAAAGCTAAACTGTTGTTGTAGATAAACGACAACGGTGAATATGGCATACGACAACATTTAAACACCGTTGTTAAAACTCATTTAAACGACAACAGTGAAAACCCTAAACGACAACAGTGATAAACTGTTGTTATTGATATACGATAACGGTTATACAACTGTTGCCGAATATAATAAAAGACAACAGTGAAAAACTGTTGTCAAAATGTTGTCGAATGTGATATACGACAATAGTGGAAAACTGTTGTCGTAGACCAAACGACAACAGTGAATCAACAGTGATTCACTGTTGTCGTAGACCCCCCCTTTAACAACATGGCCTTTAACAACAGTGGTATTTGGCATACGACAACAGTGATTCACTGTTGTTAAATGCAAAAATTCTAGTAGTGATAGTTTGGGTTCGGGTGGGTGGCCGGAGGCCACCCGAAGGTCACGTTGAAAGATTTAGGGTTTAGGATTTAGAATTTAAGGTTTAGGCCATCGGTTGGCCTCCGGCCATCTGTTTGAATCTAAATTATAACCCGGGGTGCAGAATGAACCCTAGAAGAGATTGAAACAAATTGCGGCCAGATCATGATCGCGATCCAGCTGCAATTGGGAGTGGACATTTTTCTGCTCCCCTCTCCTCCCCCTCAATCCTTGAAGTGGAGACCTCTTCTTCTTTCCTTGATGAAGTGGATGATCTTTCACTTTCTTGTTCCACTTCGGATGTTGAGCTTCTTTCTTCATCCGATTGGTCCTTCTCCTCTTCTTGGACCATTGAGCTCATTTCCTTGGGCTCTTCCACTACTTGAGCTTGTGTAGGATCTTCACGAAATGCTATCATCTTGTTCCATAACTCATGTGTATTTTTGTATTCACCTACATCACTAATTACATCATTAGGCAAACTATTAAGTAATATTGAAATTACCTTCTCGTTTGCCTTTGACTAGGTTTGTTGCTCCTTATTCCAATATCTTGGTCGAAGCTTTTTCCAGTGTTTATCTCTTGGAACTTCAAATGACTCTTCTAGCACGATCATGTAGTTCCAATCTATGCCAAACCTAGTCTTTGTCCGCACTCTCCAATAGTCGAAATCCTTGCGATCATAGAGAGGTGGAAGATTGATGTCATCAACCAATTTTTCTTGAGTTGTCATCTCCTCTAGCTTTCTACTCTCTCGACGGTTAGTCCATAGATGAGCGAAACTCAGCTCTGATACTACTTGTTAGGACCTTTCCGTTTGCTAGAGGGGGCTGAAAAGCAACTTTTCGATCTTTTCTTCCTACAATGGTTTGTGCGCAAGCGGAATAACAAAAACTAAAAAAACTAACACACAAGAAATAAATACTGATTTACGTGGTTCAGAGATGAAACTCCTACTCAACAGTTGTTCGTAAGGTGGACGATCCCGATCCTTCGGTGGATTATTGCCCGGAGCACCTCCGACAATCTCTTATCGCTCCTTGTGGGTGGAGAAACCTCGCCACAAACCTTTGACACGACCTGAGCACTTGTAGACTATTAACAAGCTCTTACCAAGCTTGTTTCACCTAGAAGAAACAACCATAAACGAATCCTCTTAAATAGTGCTCGAGGCTGATTTAATCGTTATCAGTCGACTGATCCTTCGCGAATTAAAATGTCACGCCTTGACGATTCACATTCTGGTCTACACCAGTTGACTGCCCAGTCGACTGCACCAGTCGACTGGTCCATGGGCAGTCGATTGATCTTTCTGTGGACCAGTCGACTGGTCTACCTCTAAACCTAAGGTTTCCCTTCCCGAGTAAATTTCTCTCAGCACTCTAACTTTAGGATTTCCCGAGTACATTTCTATCAGCACTCGACCCCTCACAACTCAGCTGACACTTCATCCAGCGGCCTCGATCTATTGCCTTCAAGCCCTCTTCGACTTTGACTCTCGTCCCTCGAATGCATCTAAGCCCGCAGCTTGTCTCTCATGTCATCCTTCACGTATGCCTCGAAGTCCGCTTCCCTCGGTTCATTGTCCCTGCTCCAACAGCCTCGACCTGTTGCCTTCAAGCCTTTTTCGACTTTGGCTCTCGTCCCTCAGATGCGCACACATGCCCTCGGCTTGCCTCCATGTCATCCTTTACGTATGCCTCGAAATCCGCTTCCCTCGGCTTATCGTCCCTGCTCTGTCCACGGTCCCTCATATGCGCACACAAGCCCTCGGCTTGCCTCCATGCCATTAATTCTTCACCGGCCCCGAAGACGTTCAACTAAGTCAATGTGTATCCTGCAATCATGCACACTCACATACACTTATTAGATCAACATGAAACATAACTTAACTATATTGGCACACACATTAAAACCATGATCTCCTCGATCATACTTAGGCTGATTGCCCCCAACACTCTTTTCGTTTATTCCTTCGTTGTATTTCCGCTGCTGTATTTTTGATTTGATGTGTCACTTTGCATGACGGTATAGTTGTACTTTTATGTGCCATGGAGACCTTTGTTTCTATCTGTTTTGTCGTAAGTCGTACCGATACGCATCTTTTCTCGTCGTCATCATTTTCTTTTCATTCAGTGACTTGTTTCAGCCCTATCGGCTGCGGTACAGGTAGGCTAAGAGAGTTATAGAGGTTAGGTTTCCGGATTGTCCGTCGAATCGAGGGAGAAGCAGTCCGGTCAGTATCGGACGGACAGCTCCTCGGGACGTGACAATATTAATGCTTGAGAGTATATATATTAAGAAGACTTAAACAAGTACATCAGTCTTAATTTGAAATAATTCAGAGTTTTCTAAATCTGTTACTCATTTTTAGACAAATTCAGTTGATGACCAATGCCATTCAAGAAAATAATAATTTATATCATCCGACAGAGGATAATCCTAAGAAGTCATTTGAGATGTCAATTAGCGTGTACCATCGGGGTAACACTTATAACGAATAAGTGTTATATGGTAATAGAAGAATCCGTTTAATCAATTGATAGAATCTATCCATCGATTGAGACTAATAAGAGAGATATATAGAAATAATTATTTGAGTTTATCAATTTTTTAATTTAGATCTGCGATTTTAATATTTCATAACTTTATCTACGGTAAATTGCCGAATTTAAGTTGTATAGTAAAATTTGAATTTGTCCAAGTCTGAGCTTATTCGGTGAAATGTAAATTATAGACGAACTAATGAAAATTTGCCTTGGTACTAGTTCCCCAGTTGTGTGTTGTTGACCATTGCTTCCACATCTACATGCATGCATCCGAGAAAATTCACGTATATCCTATTGATTGACATGACTTAGCCTCTCGACATCTGTGCCTAGTTGACAATCGCGTTGAGTGGGTAAGTGTTCATTTTTACTTTACTTCCATACCTATATTTGTTTATCAAGATCGACCATATTTGATTCTTTTCCCCCCTTTTCGTACTAATTCCATTTAGATGAAACTCAACGTCACACAGTCTTCGTACTATCTTTATTATAGTTTATACACTGTCTTTGTGTCCCTACGGGCTGATCCCTTGATAAGGCGTCTGACCAATTTGAATGAGATTTCAGGTTCGAGGGTCACCATTTACACATGGGACTAAAAATCTTAGTCTGCTGGCATTAATTCTCTCGACCCTAGACGCCTCACTACACCAGCACTCACCGTGATTTACCTCCCTCTGAACACCTGTGGAACAGGGATCAGAGGGCCGTTGGGATGGCGATTTTACCTTTTGAATACAGTTTTTATAATATTCTTGCTTTGCTTGTTCCAAGGGGTATAATCTCATGAACTCATCTCCGTGGTTGTTAATGCTCCCAGACATTCAGATAATTAAAAGCAAAGCTGCAGCTTCCATTATTACTTTTGGTAGCTGGCCTGAAATGCAGATCCGTATCATTGATCATGCACTGGCTATTTACGTCAATTTCACAATTGAAGATGAAAGAGCTTCGAGTGTTCTTGATGGGTGTGGTCGTAGGCACACAGTCATCACTTACTGTTGTACATCAGATGAAAAGATACTATATAGTATTTCGAAGACTTACATTCATCAAAAGTTGAGCAGATCATGGAATGTTCGTAATCAGCTGGTAAGTTTATAATGTATAGTAAGCATAATGATGCATTAGCAGAATTAATAAATGCACTTAATCAGCACGGTAAGAACAAATTTCACAGTCCCGTACGCAGTTGAGTGCAACAGCCGTCTACCAGGCGAGGAGGCGTATAACGCACGCGTCCACTCTTCATCGAGCTGACATTTCCCACGTCGACTAGGCAGATCCAGAACGCAAATACAATACGTTAATTAGAGAACAAAACACGATCGATCGGTACTACGTAGTACACAGAACAGATAGATTTGAGCAGACGTAGTGACGAGGCACAGAAGGATTAGAAATTCCAAAGGCAGTCGAGCTCGGTGGAGCCCATCGGCATCTGAGTTGCCCGCAGCCCGGCACCGGAATCCTGTTTCCGCTCGGCATCGAACGGCCACCGGGCGTCGTCGCTCCTCCATCCACAGCCCGCGTCCGCCACCATCGCCGCAGCCGGAGCGGCGTATGCGACCGGCGGAGACATCCCGGCGAAGAAGAACGACATGTGAAGATTCTCCTGCAATGACTTGAGGCTCGGGAAGCCTACGGCAGCAGCTGGATGGCCAAAGACGGGCGGAGAAGCCTGCGCATAATAATGTACGCCCATGCCGGAAACGGCGGGAGAGGATGCGGTGGAGAAGCAGGGCACGGGCGCCTCCCTCTCGGCGGCGCTCTCGATGGAGCAGCAACTCTCGCGATCGGGGGCCTTGATTACTACGGCCGAAGGCGGCAGCGGAGACGTGTCGAGGAGCGGTGGAATGGAGGAAGGCGATGCGGAACCGCAGCCGCCTGTAACCGCGGAAGATTCGGACATGTGCCCGCCGGCGAGGCCCAGGCGGATTTTCTTCCCGCTTCCGCACTTCTGAAAGACGCGCGAAACGACCCACTCGTCCTACTCGAATATATTGCAGCAAATCAAACCGTATCTATAGTTGGAAAAGGAAAGAGATCTATGCTAACAATGGATCCTTGAAATTTAAGAACTCTATATAATTGGTCTTGCCTTAGAGGATCTTGACAAGAAGTGGTAGGCAAACTTGCCCTCGAGCCTGTACTCGTGCATGACCCAGTTGCTCTTCTCGCCCTTGGGAGCTCTCCCTCTGTAGAACACCAGCGTCTTCTTCATCCCCACTAGCGACATCGTCTTGGAGCTGTAAATTTCCCGGTCCTTTCCCGTCGCCTTCCAGTACCCGGCATCGGTCGCCCGGTTCGTCCGCAGCCCAGTCGGGTACTTGCGGTCGCGCAGACTGAAAAAATACCACTCCTTCTCCCCCATCTTCGCCTTCTCTGCAATCGACCAGTACCGCATTTCATGTTGATGATATGTAAACCTGAAACAAAACTAATATTGAAAAAACTCAATTTGATCGAACCAGGCAACTCCCACGGCTCGCACTTGTTGAGGTCGATCTCGGCGATGGCGCGGCTGGTGAAGCTGCTGTCGAGAACTTTCTTGAGTAGGTAGTAGGTGATTAGCTCCTCGTCGGTGGGATGGAATCGAAAGCCCGGCGGAAGCTGAGCTTCGCTGCTGTCGAAGTGGCGGCCGTAGATCTCCATTGCAATAATGCTGGTTGATTGCGAACAAATTAAGACGAAGATTGCAACACAAAAACTGGAACGAACACACGAATTACCAGAAGTAAGAAACGGGAGTAGAGCAACCGATCGATCGAGAACTAGAGATGTCTACGCCAAGAACTTGCACTCTTCCCCAGTTTATATGGTCATCAGGGATGGACTAGAGTGAGAGAAGAGTTGGAGCTCTTGTGATTTAATTGGGATTCGACAAATCAAAGCGTGTCAGGAGTAGGGAGGGTGGCAATAGAAATAGCCAGCGTAGCCCATGCATGATATCTAATCCTGGACACTGGAGAGCCCTTGGCTGTCCCTCTCTACTCTGTGCCTGCTCTGTGCTTGCTCTGCCACGGAGCAGGGCTCCATATGATATCCCATGGAGCTCAGGCTCAGTTGGCCGATGGAGATGAGAGGGTAGATGGGGAATGCGTGCGTGCGTGCGAAATTGTCCTGGTATTTCCTGTGTCAGTGAGAAAGAGCGAAACAGGGTGGGGAACAGAAGGTAGAGAGAGGGGAGAGAGGGTAGGGAGAGGACGGATTTGAGGTGATCTCCCATCAGATAAAGCTGCCGCAAAATCTCAATCTGTCAGAGAAAAAGGAACAGTAGGAGATTAAATAAATCATTAGGCAGATTCCATCACATCCGCCCTGCTTTTGCCTGTTGATAATAACTCTCTTTTTCCGGAGCAGGCCTTGGGGGGAAAAGGACGGGGAACAGAGCGGATTGCCAACGTTGGAAGCGCATGATCTCGCATGCAATCGGCGGGGACGTCACGAACGATGGCGATGGTGGCAGAGCTTCCCCTTAAGAATGTTGCAAAGGGAGTGTGGGCAAGGGCATGGCTTCTCGTGGACATCACAGATTTGTCCTCCAGTCTTTCACCGTTTTAATGGACTAAAATTCATACGTTTTTCAGAAGAAGAAAAAATTAGCCTGTCTTTTTCTAGAAAAACAAAGTGCCACTCTTGCGAAGAGAAGTCGATTCAATCGAAGAGACGGGAGAGCTCTGTAAGAAACTAGTAAGTACATAATAATATTTAGCCGAGGGAACTGCGGCGTGGCGTTGGTTGCATGCATACATCGATCCGTCGATTCAAAGCGACGTAGACGGTGATTAGAAGGGATGATATGATGTCGTTTAATTTGACAGGTCGATGGGTTTGCAGTTTAAGAGGAAGAGGAAGAGGAAGAGGAAGAGTGAGAGATTGATGACGGCGAGAGGAGATCCGCCGGCTTTATCATCAAATCCGATATACTCGTCTAATCCTGACCGCTGGCTTTAACATCTAACTCATTATACTTTGTCTCTTTCTTCTGTACGTTTGTCACTCCTCCGGAATTAGTTGATTAATTTAATGGACCTCCCGCTTGTTGAAACTCTTCTCCTGTTGAAATTTTATAATATGATTTTAAACTCTGCAGTGAAAGAAAATTTTGAAAATATTTAAAGTCTGGTTAATAAAATTTAGAGATCTCGATAGTTAAAATATATGCAAGGCAAGCATGAAAATTATATTACAAAATTAATTAAATTTTTTATTTTTTAATTGTCCGTGGCGATTTGTCAAAAAAAAATTGATGGATTTGTAAGTAACTGATAACGTCATAAATTAGATTCTCAAGGTGGTATATTTTCACTCGTATTTAAATTAATAAGTTGTTAATCGGCCGTAACCGCCTCTCTCGATTCCTTTGGCAGGTTGATGCTCTTAAATCTTAATGAGCCTCATCTCATCCTCTTCCCAGCAACCATAGGTAGACCCGATCTCAGGTTAGATCCGGACTTAGAGTGGGCTTGTAACCGTGTTAAACGGGTCAATTACCCGTTGACCTTGATTACGGGCTTGAACCATAACCGGCGCCGCCCATCCATTAACACGTCGAACGGATGGTTAACCAGTGGTTAACAAATTTATTAGTATTAAGACTCGAACTCAAGTCTCTCAGATAAACATCTAATATCCTAACTAACTAGACTATAATTATTAATATTTATATATGTTAATTAATTAATAATTCATTAATAATTTTATTTTATTTTATTCTTATTTTTAATAATTGAATGAAGACTAAGAAATACGTTTATTCATCAATTAGTTAATCTATAACCATTTATCATTTTATTTGTTAATTAATTATTTAAAAACTAAATAATAGTTTGTTTTTGTTATATGATTATTCTTATTAATCAATCGTGTGTAAATGATTTTATAAATTTACAATTTTACTTTTTTTTAATATAATAACTTTGAATCAAGATGAATCGTGAGTCCAATTATGAATGGCGGTTTCGAAGGGTATAATTTGATTTGGGATGATGGTTGGAGGTAATTGATGATGTCCTAGCGATAATCAAACGTATGTATACAAAACGTCATATTATTCATTGAATATTTTATTGAATTTTTTTATTGAGTATGTGATAGCTCAGCTAATTAATGGTGGATTGGTGAGGATGGGAAAACAGAAGCTAATTAATTATTACTCTCTTCGATACAATAAAATCAAATTGGAACTTGAAGTGGCGCCCGCCGCACAGGTGATAATGGCACGGTTGATGTAGAAGTTGAGGTGGTGAGATCTAGGACGTGCCCTTTATTCAAATTAATCTCTTAGGGCATCTCCGACCCTTAAACTTTTTAATGAGTTTTTTTTTATAATTTTCAAATTAAAACTTATTTATTCTCTTCACAATAAAAAAAAAATTCATACAACCTTTTGATGTACCCTACATTACAAATCATATATCTTTGTTTATTATTTTTTTCATTTAATATTTTTTAGATAATTTTTATTTAATATTTTAATTAATTATAACGTTTAATTTATTTATAATTTTTAATTAATTAACTAATTAATTAATTTATAATGTTTAATTATTAAATTAATTAACTTATGATTTTTAATTAAATTAAATTTATAATTTTTATTTAATAATTAATTAACTTAGGAATTTTAATTTATTTTTATCGAATATATTATTTTAAAAATGAAAAGAGTATAATTTTATCATTATTAACTATTCATGAAATAAAATATTATTTCACAATATCATCATTGTAATGTCATCATTAATAATTAGCTCCACCTTGATAAGAAAAAAATAAATTTGAAAACTTAAATCTACTATTGGACTAAACACCTTGAATTTTACCTTTCTACTCATTCAAACTTTTTTTTTGACCTTTTTTTATTTCTACAAAGCTTTGAAAAGGTTAGATTGGAGATGCCCTTAACTGGTTTTACTCCTTTTAATTTCGTAGCCCTTTATTGAATTGTATCGTCGACCATGGAATGGAAGCAAACATCGGTTAACTCGCATCCCGAGTGAGGAAGCTTGGAAAGCCATTGAATGGCTGCGTCTCCTCCAACACACTGATGATTGTTATCCATCCTTCATACTAGTTTTATGGAATTTCAATGGTATCCTCTTGTTAGTCAATCTAATTGGAAACTTACAATTGCTAATCCTCATAAATGGCAAAGCATTCCCCCTCATAAAAGCATATGAAAATTTGATAACTATTGTAAATAACTTGATAGTTATTGTTTTGGTCAAATACTGTGTGTCACGCCCTGAGGAGCCGCTCGTCCAATACTGACCGGACAGCTACTCCCTCGTCCCGGCGGACAATTCAGATGACCAGACCCCCACGACTATCTCAGTCGGCCTGTACCGCAGCCTATAGGGCTGGAACAAGCGACCGTATAATGAGCAAAACGGAAAATGACGATAAAGCTGCGTACCGGTACGACTTACAACAAACGCAAAGCACAAGGCCTCCATGGCTCACAAAAGTACAACTATACCGCCGTATAAAATGGCAAAATCAAACACGAATATAGCAGCGGAAACGTAAAGTAAAAGAAACAGAAAACGGGTACCAACATGTACCACCAACAAAGTAAAAGAGACATCCCGGAATCACCTCGAAGAAATAGGCGACCTGGGACAGGCTGCCGGGCACTCCAGACCATCATCCTGAAATAAAAACAGGGAGCGAACGGGGTGAGTCCTAAGAACTCAGCGAATGCAGACTGATATGCCCAGGAAGAAAATAATAACAGTAAGTCACCGTCTATCTATCTACCACAATACTGAAGATAACTGCAGTAAAAAGAAATGCAGAACTGAACTATAAACAGTAAAGGAACTACATACCTACCTGCGTCGATCCAAACCCGGTAGTATGCATGTCAACCAAGTGCAACAATCATGTGCAGCAAACACAACCAAGTGCAGAGATGCAGAGCATGCTCATGATGCAACATGGGTCACCCCTGACGCCAGTCGGTGTAGGTCGCGGTGCACGCGAACCGAGTGGGTAGGGCTCTGACCTGGTCTTCCCTGCACGAACATACGGTCTATGAGGCGGTACACGCGAGACCGAATGGGTAGGGTCGGAGACCATAAACGTACCCCACCATCGGGTGAAGTAACGCTCTAACGTCCCTGCTATCATCAGATAGGTAGGGGACCTGCTGCAGTGCCCGGGTCCGCCAACGGGGCTGCACGACAGGTCATGTGGCAGGTCTGACGGCCCATCTCAACCACTAGGGGAGTCAAGGGTCGCCTACATATGCCCCTACACGAGTAGCAAGTACGACGACCATCTCAACCTCCAGGGAGTCAAAGGTCGTCCCCTATGCTACGTGCAATAATGATGCGTGTCACTATCTCATGCATCAACCACTATCTAACCCTGCTGACATCTACATGATATGCAGTAGTCCATATAACCGGTATGCACCAATACCTAAATCCTAGCGTAAGGTATAAGGTAAACTGTGCATCATCAATCCATACAGATATAGTAAGCAGTGAAGCTAACGAATACAACTACCGAAGCAAAAGCACAGAGATAAAGATATCAGATATCCCTACTGCTAACTATGTCTAGCTATGCATAAACAGAGGTACCCGTCTCAATATGGAGAAGTCCAGGCGTCGAGAACCCCCCGTCCAAAATAATAGTCGCGACGAAGATAACCGCAACACTCAATATCCTGCATCAAATACACAATCACTTAGTCAAATATAACTTCTAATTTAATTAGGATTAATTCTAATCAATTAATCCTAATTAAACACCCATTTGATTAATTAGGATTAATTATGATTAATTCATCAATTAACCCTAACTTCTTAGCCAACACATTAATTAGGGTTAATTATGATTAATTAATCCCCAACTAATTCCCTTAATTCCAATCAACCATCACCCTAGATTCATATCCAGATCATATATTCGAACACCTAAATTCCAAATCGATTGCAACAATCCCAAATCAATCAAGGTTCAACTTAGGTCTAACCTAAACCAAACCTAATAAACCAAGTCTCAATTAATCCTAACTCATCACCCTCTTCAACACTTCACCACACGGCAACCCCCACCCAAATCAAGAACAGAAGCTGCCCTAGCCAAATTCCAAATGCAACAAAGGGCAAGAACTGAATTAAATTCATCCAACATCACACAGAATCATTTCACCCAACTCACACAGATCAATTCATCATAGCCTAATCCAAAAACTAACCTATTCCTTCTCTAATCTCTCTACCAGAACAAGAATGGCACGGATCATAATCTTACTCTCATATCAGAATACAACAAGAACCGAACGGAAACCTAATTTAAGCAACCACCCCTTTGCTCCTTACCTCAGATGTCAATGGCGTCCTTGGCTCCAAATTCGGCAATCCCAGTAGTTGATCAAATGAAATAAAGACCCAGCCACCACCTGGAACCAAACATCAACCCTCAGCTCTTCATCCAATCGAATCAACTACCCTCACAAATCAGATACGCGATCAAGGTAAGGGACTCACCAGTAGTCGAGAGGGATAAAGAAGATCGGCAAGGTCTCGCTCCAACGAGGTCAGAAAAGGAGCAGACTCGTCGCTCCGTGACCCTGATCGATCGCCCACCATAAGGCTCGACGAAGACCGAAGCCGGAGGAAGAAGATCACGAGTTGAAACCCATGAGATCGAAGAAGAAGAGGAAGTCGATGCGCTGAGATTGCTTGGCTGCGACTTAGGGCTTGCGATGAAGAGAATGAAGTGGTTCGGTCTCTCTCTGCTGGCTGCGGCGGAAGGCGAAGAGGAGAGGTGGGATCGAAGAGGCTTTGCTGCGGCTAGGTCACGCCGAATGGGGAAAAACGAAATGTTTATAAGGGGTGGCTCTTTTGCAGAAAAATCCCTTCAACTTTTCGATATCCCAACCATGCCCTTAATTTCGAAAGTTTTTTCTTCTAGCCCCCCTAAACCTTCAGTATTTTAACACTGTGAATGATCAAGTCATCTGTCAACGAACAAACAAACGTGTGCACTCTTCAAAGATTATTGGTGAACAAAATGAGAGGTCTTGAAAAGCTTCAACAGAGAGTTAGACTAATGTTGAGGAGATCCTAACATGCCACTCTGATGCTTAAGTAAGGATTTACAAAAGGTATAAACTAGAGCAGGAAGAAAAGTAGAGGAGAGAGCTCGAGAAGCCCTAAAAGAGAGTCCGTGTGAGAGTTCATAATTTGGAATTGAGGATCAAACCTTTTGTCCTTATCCATTCTAGAGTTTATATAGCTGCCAGAAGAGATAATTTTGTACACTGTATGACTGTATCATCCTCATATCGGTCATGTTCATGCAATCATGCTCAAGAAATATAATTTTGGTGTTTAATGCCATTTAAGATTAGGCTGATGAAAGGAAATTTTATTTGTGTGATAAGCGTGTAAGGAAAAGTCATTGTAGGTTAGGGATTAGAAATAAGGTAAGGAAAGTCCGGATAGATCGAGGATTAAATTATTGCCAAAAGAAGGAACCTAAGTAGATCAAGGATCGAATAGAAAGGTGGATGAAGACCTAGAGATGAAGATGCTCTAGGCACGAAAGTTCAGTGAACAAAAGGTTCGTCTAGCATCAGGTAAAAATTTTTAGGAAGGTCGAGATAAGAGCATCAGTCGATGATATGGATATCAACCGACTAATACTATGAAAACACATTCGGATCGGACTAACAGTCGATTGATGAGTTTCATTAATCGATAAATATAGATTTGGAGAAGAACATAAGCAAGTGAGACTCGCTTGCTATGTTCGACCAATGTGATCAATCGATTGCTGTCGAACATTAGTAGTGAGTGGGACTCACGTTGCTATATATATATATATATATATATAAAAGAATGATAGTCTGCACAGTCTTATAAAGGCGACCATGAGCGACATCCCATCTAGCATGGTGACAAGGCAAAACAAACATTTTTAATCTTTCTCCCTACATACACTTTATTTTTTTCTCTCTCATATATGCAAGGCGGTGCTGATTTGTAGAAATCAGCACCTCTTGGTGTTGACTTCTACAAACCAGACTGTGTTGGTTCTGGTTTATAGAAACCTGCTCCAAATGGTGTTGTTTAAAGCAACACCACGTGGTGCTATTTTTGCAAGACCAACATTACTATTGACATAAAGATTTGAATCTTTTAAGACTATGCTTGTAATTTACAAAAATAGTAATTGAGACCATATTTTGTCTTCCCTGAGCCATGTGATCTCATAGGAATTGAAATGGGTATGATTGGGATCCACTAGGTCCATCAATGAGTTTGACCGAAACCCATTAATTGACCTAGGAGGCTTGAATTTCTAAAATTTTAGCATGGAATGGAGGGGGTGAGTGTCTAAAAAATATATATATATCCTCCAACTCTAGTTATGAGACTCCCACAAAAATATTTGTCTGCATACCAATGACACGACCACTTGGAGTTGGCTTTACAAAACCAACACCAATTTGGCGCTAGTCTGGTGCTGGTTATGCAAGATCCGCAACACGTTGGTGCTAGTCTTGCAAGACCAACACTAAAATTGACATAAAGAATTAAATCTTTTGGAACTACGCTTGTAAGTTATAAAAATAGTAATTGAAACCATATTTTGACTTCCCTGAGTTATGAAATCCCGCAAAAATTGAAATGGGTCAGATCAGGATCCACTGAAATTTTGGCATGGTATGGAAGAGGTGAGTATCTAGAATGTATATATGTCCTTAAATTCTTGTTATGAAACTCCCACAAGAATATTTGCCCTTGTGCCAAGTGACATGACCACTTGGAGCTGGTCTTGCAAAATAATTAAGCACCAACTTGGTGCTGGTCTTCCAAAACCAGCTCCACGTTGGAGTTGGTCTTGCAAGACCAACACCGAGTTAGTGATGGCCTTCCAAAATAGCACTACCTTATGGTACTGGTTTGAAAAATCAGCACTAAAGTGGAGTTGATTTATTAATTTTATAGTGTTAATAAAACCTTAATTATTAGGATCGTATTGGGCCGGCTAGAAGGGGATGAATAGTCCTTAAAAAGAAACTAACTCTCTTGCTTTTGAACTTAGCAAAGACACACTACTAATCAGAACATAGGCAGCTCACAATCCAATTCAAAATGAACAACCCCAACAATAACTCCAACTTCAATACTCAAATCATATCTACAATTTTACCCATGACGGAATGGAAAATCACAGGAATATTCAAAACAAAGTACACACTTAGAAGCTCAGAAAGTCACATTCCAACAACACCTCAGTAGAAACCCCGCAACCGAAAAGGCAACCACAGAAACCATAAGACATGAATTCACAGATCTAATGTAGTGCTCCACGGCTCCTACGAATCTAACAACCCATAGGAGACAAACTCTAACAAAACCAAAGTATACGTGAGAGGAAACCCCAAGCATTCTCCTACGCCAAATCTAATATCAACAATTACTGATTTAAACAGTCCAATACCACATCCTATCATCATCAAAGAAACCAGAGTAACCATACCGCAAATAGAGATTCCTGAACACAAGTCCAACTTCGAAACAGAATTCTCTATACATGAAGCTCACAGTGGCATCTAAAACCTAGAAGATCAATACAAGGGAACAACACCTCCAAACATAGAGGATAAAAGTCTTAAAATCAAGATTTCATATTCCAACCCAATATGAAAACCCACGGCAGATGATTTCAAATCCAAGATCACCGAGATCAAAACCAAAAACCAATTCCAAAATGAAACAGATTATAAAGCCTACAATTAAGCTTGAATCATCATGCTATTTCTATAGATCAACACTCACTAATTGATCTTACCTGAACGGTTGTCGGCACAACACCCTGATTAGCCACGACGATCACAATAATCTCAAGGAAGAAAGCTCCTACTGCCCTTGGAAGCTCTGCCACACCCCCTTCTAACTAGGGTTAAAAGATCTACAAGCCCCAAATCAAGAATCAACCTCATAGAAAATAACCCCTCCCTTCGTATGGCGATCTAAAGGAAGACACGGGGGAGATCCAAGAAGATCCAGTGGTGTACCAAAAGGAAAAACATACCATGTTTACCAATGCCCTCGATGAGCCCTCGAAAAGGACTAGGTCACTGGTCGCTGGCTTGGCTCTGGTGACCCACCGCTCGACCATGCCCAATATTCCACAGAATGGAGAAGAACCAATGAGGGAGTCACGGATCGATAGGAGAACAAATCGCCAGGCACACATGGAAAGAGGGAAGGAGAGAAGAAGAAATCCTCTTCCTTGGGTGTCAATTGCATCGAGAAAAAGGAGAAGAAAGCGATCGCTGTGGAGAATGAGTTGGTTGCGGGCAGTGATAGCAAGGAGAAGTCGTTTTAAGCCATTGCCCTTATGCATCTTGGCCCTCTAATCTTAACTATTCCAAACCACACCCTCAAGATTAGGGTTTCCGTTCACCTTCCCCCTTCAAGTTGAGTTTTTAAATTAATTAAACCCTTAAAATTTCTTACTCGATCCCGAAATCCCTATAACTCTTCCGAAAATTTCCGAAAAACTTTCTGGATCGGTTTCCGAATTGTCGTATTTAACAACTTCCTTGCCTAGTACTACCGACCAAGACTTATAGGTTGAGAACTTGGTCGATGTTGTTAAATCACAATAACCCTTAACTTTGAATCTTTGCCAATTATCAAAACATAGGTTCAATTATTTGGTGCTTCCAACTCCAACAAGAGGATGAGGGAGACCTGAAAAGCACCTAAACAGAGTGTTAGACTTACGTCGGGGATATCCCGACAGATTTATTCCGACTCTCAAGTTAGAGTTTGCTTGAGGTATAAAGCTAGAGCAAGAAGAATAAGTAGTAAGAAATAGCTCGAGGGAGCCCTAAAAGAGAGTGTGTGAGAGTTCAAAATTTGGAATTGAGGATCAGATCTTTTGCCCTTACCTTCTTTAGAGTTTACATAGCTGCCAGAAGAGTATCTTCACGTCAGACAATACATCATCCTCGTTTGGTCAGTGGGAGGACCAAATCCAACAGCTATTAGTTGTCCCTCCTTACACCAAGCGTTATGTACTTGAAAGAGGGCATCTAGGAGATCAGATCTGACAATCACAAAACCACTTATTCTTTCACCGGTGCCATGTGTTCTGGCCATCCCTGTCCACATCTCCAGGGAGAAACAGTCTCACTATTGAGGCAGTTATGTTGCTTCCACGTACGCTCTATACATTTTTAGTGGGCCAACGTTGGTTGTGGGCTTGATCGAAGGATGAGTAGATGAAGTTGTCACGCCCTCAGGGCCCATGCTTACTCGAAAAATGGACAGCATCTCCCCTATATGACGAACAATCTGAAACATTTAAACATACAATCTCACATAATATATGACTCAGCCAACACAGTTGACAACACAAATATAATATAAACTCCACAACCACGCAATATAAAAGATTGTAATAATAGAAATCACATATCCCAATTAAAAACTCAAATCCAATGACAAACGATACTAAGTCCATATAAGCATGAACATAACACCACTCAATAATAAAACATAAGTCTACTGAACTAGTAATATCACTCTAATAACAAAAATACGGAAACAAAGAAACTGCTGAAATAAAGACAATGTGAAAAAAAAACTCCAAAATGATCGACATCATGGACTGACAACTGGATCCTCTCTTGGCTCCAAATCGTGCATCTACTGACTACCTAAAACAAAATTAGATGCAATGGGTGGTGAGTCTGGGCGGACTCTGCGAGTATAAAAATAGATAAATACATAACATAAAAAAAAATATACAAGCAGGTAGAAGTAACAACATACAGTCTCCGAAATAGAACAACATATATATAAATGCATGTGTAAAACTAAATGGAAGTGCAATAATATCTCATACATATATGTCAATCAAATGCAACAATCATAGCTCAAACAAATACAGCAAACACAAAAAAATATAAAATGTAATAAATGCACATGATGCAATGACATGTGTCACCCCTAAGACCAGTCAAGCAACCATCACATCACATCTGTGATGCCTAATGGTAGAGTTGTGATAATTGTATGCACTCAACAACTACCACTATTATAAGTGATTGAGTGAACAAGATGCTGGGGAGCCAACAGGATGACTATCCCTCGAAAAGGGGGAGCCACCAACAGCTCTGCTATTCCACGAAAACAACGGGGAGGGTGTCAATTGCTTATCTACAACTCCAACATTCACTACCCATGAGTGGTCGAATGTGGCACAACAGGACGGCTGCCCGCACTCTAGCAACTACCACTACCCGTGACAGAGTGGGCAGAGAACTATATAACTGATGATGAACTTAACCATAAGGAAGCTGATGTTCGCCAACATGTAACTATGCAGATATGGTGCATATTACTAATATACACAATCAACTAAGTGGCAACTATGTAACAGTGTAATAAATAAATACCAAACTTAGTAAACATGCAACTAATCTACTATGTAGGATATTTCTAATGTCAACTAAACTCTAGTTGTGTTTAATGATCATTCCTAAGTACTCGCATACAAACATTACTTTACAGATCAGGAAGTCAATAAGTCAGACTATATGGATATAAATTTGATTAACTCAAAGATTAAACAACAAAAGTATCAAGGAATGATATCTAAAAGAACAAGGATACGATAAAACAACCTACTCAGAAATAAAACAATCATGTATTTAAGTTTAATAAAATACAGATACAAAGAAAAAGTACCCGCCTTAATTATAGAACGTGTCCGAAAGAACCCCGCGATCGTACACACGTAGATGGCCAATGTCCTGTATCAAACAGAATTAAGCTATTTATACAATTAATAAAATAGCTAAATTAAATACTAAATTAAACTAAAAAAATTCTCAATTATTATAATCATTTAATTACTCTCACCTGATGATTAGTTTCCGGTTAAATAAATCCATCGTGTTTAGATTCATCCCAATCCTAGACGAGAACTCATCCTAAATTGAGAGTAGCACACGACAAGAATGTTTACAAGACCATAAGATTCCATGCTAATGGTTGCTCATAGATGCAACCAATTCCAACAATACAACCAATTCCGGCAAAATCCTACCCACAACCCTCACAATGCCAACTCATATTCCTTTAGTAATCCACAGTAAAGCCAATAACAGCACGCACAATCACATGGAACCAAATCAAATCGATCTCTACAAAACAATAATTTAACTCAACCAACCTGTAAAATCTGATTCAAAACAGATTTTGTATCCCAAAAACCAGATTCTACATCCCTACTGATAAATCTATTGAAATAAGATCCAACAACAAACAATCTACAGAGATTAAACCACAATGAACAAATCTTTACCTTAGACGACCACCAACTCGGAACCTTGCTCAGATCCTCCGAGAAAATTGGAGCTCGCGGTGCCGAATCGAAGGAGCGGCTAAAGAGAGAAGATGATCAAGGAAGGAGAAGGTTTCGGCGCTCTAGGGTTTGCGGCAAGTTGGTTGCAAAGCTAAGAAGGAGAAGAACAATTGCAACAACGCAATCGAGAGGAGGGTTTCGTGAAGGGCTACGGCGTAGAGGAAATCGTGAAAGGGTCGGCGGTTTGCGATGAGGAGGAGAAGAAGTATCGTGCGCTCCGGGGAAAAAAAATAAAGAAAATTTATAAGTTTAAGCTAATTTGCAATTTAGCCCTCCATGTTTGCGTGAACTAACCTTTACCCTTAATTTTAGTTTTTAAGCTTTTTGGCCCCTTTAATTTTTTCTGTATTTTAACAGAAGTAGATTTTGAGTGACCTTGAGGATAGACAAAGTCGGCGTTTGAGGCCGAGATAGGGAGGAGACCTAGATCTAAGGCTAAGGCGTGGAGGGTGTCGGCAACTAAGGTCGAACAAGGTGCGATATCAGGATTTGAGACTGAGACGTGGAGGATATTGGTGACTAAGATCGAGACATAGACAATGGCAAGATCTGAGCCCGAGGCATAGTGGATGTCCACGATTGAACCAGAAGAAAGTGAGATTTCGAGATCTAGCATTTAGGCATGGAGGATGTCAACAGCTGAGTCCGAGACATGGACGTACGGTGCCAGGATCTTAGATTGAGACGTGGAGGATGTTGGCGACTGAGGCTAAGACATGGACGGTGTCAGGATCTAAGGCCGAGACAAGGATAATGTCAGGATTTGGAGTCGAGACAAAGAGGATATTGGGATTCAGATTTCAGACCGGAACGATGGTAGGTTCTGATGTCAAGACATGGATGAATGTGCTAAGGTCTAATCTTAGTAGCTATCTTATCTCTAGACAAATCCTTGGAATGAATGCGCTGAGTAGATTCGTTCAAATCCTTTAACTCATTTGGACAAAGTCTTATTATTTCCCTTGAGTCACGTTTGATTATTAATAACTTAGTATGACTTTCGTCTAGGCAGTAAAAGACGATGTACTCGTCCTTAGCTTCCCCGTCATCCCGTCACAGGGTAATATGGAAGAGATAAATCATGGGGACTACTAGCCCGGACAGACACTATAGCACATAAGGGAGGATAGACATATGACTTCATCAGAATTTAACCTTAGACTTCCTAACAATAATGTCTCGTGTACTAGTCTCTAATCCATTCCATAGGAACAATATGACTTTTCTTTAGGTAGGTCATAATGCAATATGGAGGAGGATTCCACCATATATATCAATTATATATCAAAAATTTTCAGGGAAAGAACTCTCAAAGAGGTTGCGAGATAAAAAGAAAAAATTTAATTCAAATTCTACCGTTTCTTAATTTATAAAGCGCTCCACTAAGAACATCTTTATGCCGTTATGCGATTACCTTTAAAATTTATTGAAAGCGTTGATTTGAAATTAAAAATAAAAAATAGGACATAGTTGTGCGGTGGCAAAGTTTTAGAAGTTAATTGACCTGATAATAAGAATAATTTGGTTATAGTATGATACAGAGTTTAATGATTAATTATATATGCATGAAAATCATTTGTGAAAACATCTTCATCAGAAAAACAAAATTGATTGCATATCTATATAATCTGAAAAAAAATAACTCCAACATCAATGGCATATTTATTTAATCTTTGAAGGAGAAAAAAAATAGTGTCCTACAGATTTGCACAGTTAATATATGCATGATTATTTGTTCTAATAAAACTTAAGATTCATTTTTAACGAATATAAAATTCACATCCCCTCCTATAAAAGATCATTATATTATGATGATTGATGAAATATCTTTCCTAATTTATTTATTTATATTTAATTATGAAGTCTACAATAATGAATCGTTTAGAATGAACGATCATGAGGAGAAAAAACGCATGATAAGAAATATAAATAATGCAAATAATATTACGGCAAAATGAAAATATACCTTAGAAAAGAAGGAAACGAGGAAAGAAACACGGAATGGTAAAGAAATGTTAAAGAAAAGTTGCCAGCAATCAATGCGTCAGTACTTTATGTGGGCCTGGAAATACCATCCCGTTGGCCGGGACGCCTGGCTGGAAAGGCCCCCAACATTGCGCTCGCGAGGAGGCCCACCACCCGCCGCCACCTACGCCATGGCGACCGAATCGATCGGGCCACGAACGCGATCAACGTCGTAAACGGCCGCATGAGGTCAACAGGCGTCAGCTTGTTCATACGCGCGTGCGGCAGCGGGGCGGGGCGGGACCACCAATGGCGAGAGGCTGCAGCAGGTGGCCAAGGCATAGCGGATGCAGCCGGTGACGGAGTCAGTGTAAATCAAATAAAGTAATGACAATAAAAATAGTAACAAAAATATCGATTATTTCAATCAAATAAATATGGGCACTCATAAATGATGAGACCTAGTTAGAATAGACTTTTTTTTATAATTTTTAATGTCATTATTAAGAGTATTCAAGTAATATCATATTTTATTTTATGAGTCAATTATACACTTTCTCATTTATTTTCAAATTTAATTTTTAAAAATTATTTCTCTATATTAATGATTAATTATATTTTAGACACCATCTAAAAAATTGGATTTGGTGACCATCATATTTTCAAAATGGCATGCATTAATTAAACCCATTTGTTAAAGTTGGATATTTCGAAAGTGAACGACGTGGATGATAGATGGCCGTGATATAATCTTGAGTGATGACAAGGGGATATTTTTGCCTGCGAGATTAACACGAGCGTTAAAAGGACACACCGGAAGAAGTTTCAGCGGAGCCCTCTCTAATGCTCAAGTCGAAAACCCTTCAGAAATAGGAGAGAAGCAAGGAGAATAAGTTATTTAGAGTTAAGAAAGTTCGGCCCCTTTACCCAAGTGTCTAAGCACCTTATATAATCGTTGTCCCTTTCCTTCGAGCACTCACACGTTATTGTAACCGCCTTCTTGTTTCCACGCCTCACGGATCGTAGTCACCTGCTAGCTGTCACACATCGAGGGATATTGGTAACTGTCGCCGCCCATATTATATCTATCATTATCATCATGCGTTACGGGTCATAGTCATCTGCCAGCTTTCCTACTAGGGGCACTAGTAATTGTCGTCGCATATATTAAGTTTATCATATCGTCACTAATAGTACACTCCCCACATCTATCCTCTCTCTCCCGAGTAGGTCTCGGGAACTCTTTACCCAAGTTGGTCTCAGACAATCTTCTCCCGAGTTGGTCTCGAGTACTTCCCTCCCGAGTTGGGCTCGGGGACTCTTCGCCCGAGTTGGTCTCGAGCAATCTTCTCCCGAATTGATCTCGGGCACTTTCCTCTCAAGTTGGGCTCGGGCTTCGCTCTCCCGAGTTAGACTCGAGCACATCTCTCCCACCCTAGTAATCACGCCACGCAGCCTTCTCGAGCCACGTGTCCGCCTCAGGCTAACATCCCAATCACAAGCCCCTCCCCCCATTAAGTCTGATCAAAAGAAGTTTGCCTGACTGATTGGACTTGCAGCGCTTTAGGAGAGAAGTGTAAAAAATGTAATTAGCATTTCTCAACTTTAATTTATTTATTTCATAGATCCTAGGAATCAAAACATTCGCGGTGGGATTCGAAGTAACTGTTTGAATTAACCCCAAGAGATTTGTGAGTTTCGATGTGCTATGATCGATGGCTATCAATCACTTATTAAGAGCACATGGGGCATATTAATGACGGGAGATCCTTTTGGTGAATAGATTGACGCCACATGGCGTGCTCCTCTCGAAGCGTCCTTTCCTCGACGTGCTAGTCAAGGCATACTAACCGGAGGCTATAATGAGCCGCACACTTTGAGATCCATGGCCATTCCTTGCTCATATGTCTCATATCCACCCTCCTGTGTTATTGCTGTCTCCCTATAAAAGGGGACGAGGAAATGGTCGTCTGTCTCTTTGCACTGCCCATAGTTGAATTCGTAAATCCCATCTTCTTTCGTCGAGGTTCTTTCTCGTGTAAGCATCGTCAAATCATCATCCCGGTATTCTTCTTCTTTGATTTTCCATATCTCTTCCTTAGTCTTCTTCCTTAGTCATAGGATCATGGGAAGGAGTGCGAAAGGAGAAGGAAAGAAAGGAAAATGTGGAAAGGGGAGAGCCTCAGGGAAACCAAAGGAGCAAGCCTACCAGCCGGAATGGAATCAAACCATATCATCTAAGGTTAAGCTTGGAGTCTTGCGAGATTTCTATGAATCCTATGGGATTCCTAAAGATTTCGAAGTCGAGTGCCCCAGATTGACCAATCTCCCATAGAACCACCTCTAGGGTTTTACACATTCTTCCTGGGTCAAGTAGAATATGACCTTCACTTTCCTATCCCCCTTTCTTCATGTCTATATCCCAGTATTGTGATATCCCTCTCCAACAAATGACCCCGAAATCAAATGAGCGGGGCGTTCATTTTGTTCATGTTGTTTGGGATATCTTTAACCCCTCGCTTTTTCCACTACTTTATTCTTCCGAGCCTCGGTCCAGAGGGGCTTTTAACTTCACCGCCTGAGCCAGCCATAGATTCATAGATGACCTTCCTTCTTCAGCTAAGGGATGGAAGGAAAGATTCTTTTTCGTCAAACATTCCCAGATCTTTGATCCCCAACTCGTTGGTTAGACGAACTATCTCCCCTCCTTGAACTAGGTGAATTTCAGCATGACCAGGGGTACCAGCGAACTAGGAGAATATTCAGCGGGATGGAATTCCATGACTCTGACCTAGTCCGTTGTAAAGGGCTCCTATACAAAGCTTGGATTAGCCCCAAGGCTATCAGCCTTGATCGCGACCTCAGTAAGTCTTTTATTTTTATTAATGCTTGTTTATACTAATTGATATTCCTTTTCCTTTTTTGCAGAAATCACCATGCTCGCTCGATCAATGAACAAGCTGCTCAAATGGGAGTTGGCTGACGAGAAGGCGCTAACTCCTCCCCAAGTCCCAGGAGACCCATCCTCCGAATCCAATGGAGACTCCGGGATGACTCAAAGACAGGAGCCTCTCATCGTGGAGCTGCCCACTACTCAGGAGGCACGCCCCTCCTCCAGACTCGACATTGTACAAGAGGTCAGTGCTCCATTAGTGTTGGTTCCTCTCTTAGAGGTTGAGCCGGCTCGAGGGGTTAGTCCCCCGCCTCTTCGGCGAAGACTGCTTCTCCTTTCGACCAAGAAGGAGGAGGAGAACGAACCATCAGCCATCGTTCAGAGGCCAGGACCGACTCCTGCCCCTCAGAAGAGAAAACTCCGATTAAGCCGAGCCCCCGACACCGCTCCTGAGGACGACGAGGATATCCTTCCTCTTTCTAGTCATCGAAAGGGAGCGGCACCGCCTACCAAGGAGCCTGAAAAAGAGTCTGAGCTACCAGTTGAGGAAACCCAATCCATCCTTCCTTCACCAAGGGCCCTTAGTCGCAAGGGCAAGACTGTCCAGATTGAAGAACTAGAGCCCACAAGCGCTCGCCTCCGCATGAAGGTGCAAGCTGTCTAAAAGGCGGCTAGGATTGGACCCCCAACATTTACAAATTAGGGAGCTGTCTCAGGGGATTCAACCCTCAAAGGAGATTTCTTCAAGCACAAAAGAGTTTTCCTGGGCCATCGATCATACCTGTCAAGGTCATCCGTCGAGTGGATCTCCCCGCCTGCTCCACCGAAGCTACCTCGGGCATCCATTCCCCTAGAAGTCAGGAGGCGATTAAGAAGCTCACTGAGGAGTATGTCACCTCTATTAGGGAGGTGGGCTCAGCCGGAGTGGTAGCCTGGCTATACGAGTCCCTTCTGAAGGTATAACATTGTATATCCTTCCTTATTACTTTTGCTTTGAAATCTTACTATTTTTCTTATTAGGCCACGTCCGATTGCCTAATTCTTGGCCGCAGAATGCTTCCCGAGCGTGAGACATCAGCGTTGCAGTAGAAGGTATCTGAGCTCGAGGTCAAGGTCTGGCTGGTCCAATGGGAGGGCTAAATGCAAGCCGCGTGTGGTCACAAAGGACCTCCGTTCCAATCTCGATCATGCTGCAGACAACTCCCGGGTGCTGGAATCAAATTAAAACAGTGTCCAACACAGGGAATGTCTTATGGCGGAGAGAGTTAAATCTCTTTCAACGAAGTCAACTTAACTAACCCGTGACAAGGAGCAACTTCGAACCCGGGAGGCCAAATCGCTGGAGGAAATTCGCCTCCTCAAATCATCAAAGGAGGAGTTAAGCGGCCAGGTCGAGGAACAGATGGAGAAGTTGGTTAAGAATGAGATGGATCTACAAAGTGCCACCAATTACATATCTGATCAACTAGAGACCATCGCCAAAGCTGAGTCCCAATTGTCTACGGCCTGGGAACAATGCGACGAAGCTCTTGTTGTTCGAGACCAGACGCTGGACGATGCTGAAAAGATAAAGGCTGAACGGGATCGGGTGCTCAAGGAGTTAGAAGATTAAAAAGCCAGAGAAGAAGCCCGTCAGCCTGAGATAGAAGCAGTCGTTAAGGCTAAATTCCTCTAGTCTGAGGAGTTCGGCGACATAATGGTTGGCCAAGTTCTGAAGAAGCTCAAGTAAGGCTTTAACAAAGTTGTTCATCAAATCCAACGAGCTGACGTCCTGAAGCCAGATGTTGACATAAATTTCCTCAGTGTTGGCCAAGCCTAGGGGTTGTCCGTAGAAGAAAAAGAGTTGTGATGTCCTGAGAATTTCCATAGTGGGATTGTGTCAGAACTATCCCATCATATGTCTTGAGAATTTTAATTCCCAATATAATATCTACTCGACACATTTTTTATATCGAAATTGTTGATCAACATTCTCTTTGTACTCATGATTATCTCATGATTACTAGTCATTATAAGCATATCGTCTATATATAGATACACGATTACATGACCTTCAGGTGTGGTTTTGACATAAATGCATTTGTCACATTTATTTATTTTGAATTCGTTTGACATCATTATTTTGACAAATTTTTCATGTTATTAGGCCACGTCCGATTGCCTAATTCTTGGCCGCAGAATGCTTCCCGAGCGTGAGACATCAGCGTTGCAGTAGAAGGTATCTGAGCTCGAGGTCAAGGTCTGGCTGGTCCAATGGGAGGGCTAAATGCAGGCCGCGTGTGGTCACAAAGGACCTCCGTTCCAATCTCGATCATGCTGCAGACAACTCCCGGGTGCTGGAATCAAATTAAAACAGTGTCCAACACAGGGAATGTCTTATGGCGGAGAGAGTTAAATCTCTTTCAACGAAGTCAACTTAACTAACCCGTGATAAGGAGCAACTTCGAACCCGGGAGGCCAAATCGCTGGAGGAAATTCGCCTCCTCAAATCATCAAAGGAGGAGTTAAGCGGCCAGGTCGAGGAACAGATGGAGAAGTTGGTTAAGAATGAGATGGATCTACAAAGTGCCACCAATTACATATCTGATCAACTAGAGACCATCGCCAAAGCTGAGTCCCAATTATCTACGGCCTGGGAACAATGCGACGAAGCTCTTGTTGTTCGAGACCAGACGCTGGACGATGCTGAAAAGATAAAGGCTGAACGGGATCGGGTACTCAAGGAGTTAGAAGAATAAAAAGCCAGAGAAGAAGCCCGTCAGCCTGAGATAGAAGCAGTCGTTAAGGCTAAATTCCTCTAGTCTGAGGAGTTCGGCGACATAATGGTTGGCCAAGTTCTGAAGAAGCTCAAGTAAGGCTTTAACAAAGTTGTTCATCAAATCCAACGAGCTGACGTCCTGAAGCCAGATGTTGACATAAATTACCTCAGTGTTGGCCAAGCCTAGGGGTTGTCCGTAGAAGAAAAAGAGTTGTGATGTCCTGAGAATTTCCATAGTGGGATTGTGTCAGAACTATCCCATCATATGTCTTGAGAATTTTAATTCCCAATATAATATCTGCTCGACACATATTTTTTATATCGAAATTGTTGATCAACATTCTCTTTGTACTCATGATTATCTCATGATTACTAGTCATTATAAGCATATCGTCTATATATAGATACACGATTACATGACCTTCAGGTGTGGTTTTGACATAAATGCATTTGTCACATTCATTTATTTTGAATTCGTTTGACATCATTATTTTGTCAAATTTTTCATGTTATTGTATAGGCGCTTGTTTAAGTCCGTATAATGACTTAACAAGTCGACACTCCTTTTCCTCTTTTCTTGGAGCTACGAACCCCTCGGGTCGCTCCTTGTAGATTTCTTCTTCCAACTCACCATTTAAGAACGCAGTCTTAACATCCATTTGATGTATTTCAAGGTCATACAATGTTGCGATGACTATCAGCACTCGTATGGACGTAATCCTTGTCACAGGTGAGTAGGTATCGAAATAGTCAAGACCTTCCTTTTGCCTAAACCCGTTGGCTACAAGTCTAGCATTATACTTGTCAATCTATCCATTAGTTTTATACATACGTTTTAGTATTCACTTACAACCTAATGGTTTAGTATCAGTAAAAAGGTTCACTAATTCTCAAGCACGATTATTCATGATGGACTCGATTTGATTATTGACAGCCTCTTGCCATAATGGGGCATCGGGACTAGAGAAAGTTTCACTTAATATTCTCGAGTCCATTTCCGATATAAAAGTCATGAAGTCAGACCCAAACGATTACTCAACTCGAGCCCATTTGCTCCAGCGTGACTCTGAGCTTTGATCGTCAATAGTCCCTTTTACGACAACTAAATTCTGAAATGTCTTGTTTGATAGAACTTCCGTTATAATCACTTTGAACGTTTCCCTTTTTATTTGGGAATACGTTTTTAAAGAATGTTGCATTTTGAGATTCTATAGTTGTTCCCACATGAATATCAGGAATATCTGACTTGTGAACTATGAAACAATATGCACTACTGTTATGGGCATATCCGACAAATATCGCATTGAACGTTTTAGGCTCGAACTTTACTTGCTTTGGCTTGGGTACTTCGACCTTTGCTAAGCACTCTCACACTTTCAAGTATTTGTACGATGGCTCTCTGTCTTTCCATAGTTCGTATGACGTTTTATCACTTTTCTTGTGAAAGATTTTATTGAGAATGTGATTTCCCGATAATATAGTTTCCTCCCACAAGTTCCTGGGGTAAACATGAATTTATCAATAAGACATTCATTATTTTCTTTAGTGCCTGATTTTTATGTTCGACAACACCATTTGATTGAGGTGTGTATGACACCGTTGACTGATGAATAATGCCATATTCTGAACAAAACTCATCAAATGGTACACCATATACTCCACCTCTATCGCTACAAATTATTTTAATTTGTTTATCAAGTTGATTCTCAACTTCTGTTTTATAGGTTCTGAAAGTCTCTTAGGTTTCATCTTTACTTCTTAAAAGAAAAACATAACAGAACCTCGTATAGTCATTGATAAAACTAATAAAATATTTTTTTCTCCTATAGTTTACACGAATTTTAAGTCACATAGATCACTATGTATCAATTCTAGAGGAGTCGTTGACCTTTCGACCGAATGAAAAGATAGTCTCGTCATCATAGCTTCCACACACACTTCACATTTGTGCGTTTCGTCAACATTAACATTTGGTAATAAATTTAATTTGACAAGACATTTTAGAGTATTATTATTAACATGTCCAAGTCGATCATGTCATAAATTAAAACATTCAACAACATAGCTAGAAGTTTTTATTTTATTACTATCAAATTCACGGTGTACAGTCATTACAACCATTTTGAATAAACTTTGTTCTAAATATCCCTTACCTACGAAGACACCATTCTTTATAAGTACAAACTTATTTGACTGGAATACTAGTCTAAAGCCAGCCTTAACAAGTGTCGAACCAAAAACTAGGTTCTTCCTGATGTCGGGAACGTGGAGCACATCAATGAGTGTTAACTCCTTCCCAGATGTCATCTTCAGGACAATTTTCCTGAGTCTGACAATCGGCGATGTAGTGGAATTGCCCATATAGAGCTTTCTTCTATTTATCAGAGTATACTTGGAGAACATCGTCTTGTCCGAATAGATGTGACGTGTAGCTCCAATATCAATCCACCACTGCTTCGGGTTGTCCGCCACCGTGTTGACTTCAAATACGACCATAGTGAAATCCAGTTCCGATAAATCGGGGAGCTTGTCATCAGAAGTTGCGACATGGTTCGCAGTATCCATCTGACTCTTGGTTGGTTTCTTCGGGCGTCTATAATTTTTGGACAGGTGTCTTGGATTTTCGCAGTTGTAGCATGTGCCCTTGAATTTCTTGCCTTGAGCCTTCTTCTTGAATTGCTTCGGCTTCTTGGCGGTTGGCTCAACCATGTTGGGCATCTTGTCGATGGCCCACTTTGTTCCTTTAACGTCGGATAATTTTCGATTATCCTCCTCTATTTGGAGCCTCAGGATCAGGTCTTCAAGTCTCATCTCCTTTTGCTTGTGCTTAAGGTAATTCTGAAATTCTTTCACGACGGAGGAAGTTTCTCGATTACCACGGCTACTTTAAACGACTCGTTCAGCTTCATGCCTTCGGCATCCAGATCATGCAATATCAGCTATATGTCTTGGACTTGAGATGTCACACTCTTGGAATCCACCATCTTTAAGTCTATAAACCGATCGATGATGAATTTCTTCAATCCGACGTTTTCGATTTTGTATTTTTTTTCTCTAGTTTAAAATACCTTAATTTAGGCCGGGGATTTATTCAAAAAGTTCTAAAGGGGAGGGCTTAGTTGGAGTTTACCAAACCTGGAGGGGATAAACGCAAAATAGCCATCTTATTATCTTATATCAGTCCCATATTCGTTGCTTTCTCCGCCCGATCTGTGTTCTCTCCTCTTCCTTCTTCTTCTTCTTCTTCTTCTCTTCATCTGCTTCTTCTTCTTTACGACCTAGTGGAGGAGTTCGTTCTCTTGCTCCCCATCAAAGCGGACGATCAGATCCACTATCGACATCGAGCTCCAGCGATCCACCATTTCGCGACGGGGAAGGGGGGCTATTGCGGGCACTTTGATTTTGAAGGTAATCGAAATCTTTCCCTAGTGTGATTAGGTATTTTCGGATTTATCTAATCGCACGTTGTTCCCTTCCGTAGATTGCAATTTTAGCTTGGCTCTGCTAGAGGGAGGTTGGTTTTGCTCTGATCTCATTTGATCTGAACAGAGCCAAGCTTAAGATTGCGTCAAATTCCAAATTCGGGGAAATTCTATTTCCGTACTGCTGGGCTTGCATGGATCTGAGCGAGTAAGGAGGAGGCATGGGCGATCAGGTGAGTTCAGTAGTTTTGTGTAGATTTTGATAGAGGATTTTGATAGTGTTAGTAGTTTGTTTTTCCTTGGTTCCCTGTGCCAAAATGTTGTTCTACGAGTGTTTTTTCTTCACGAGAAGTTTTGCAGTAGAACTTTATAGACATATGTTACTACTATGAGCAAGTTGTAGGATGGCATTAAGCGATGTGTGTTCTTTTAATCTTCTTCCCTTCTTTGTGCCGTGAACACTTAGGTAGAAGGATTCTGGTGTTTGATCTCTAATATTAGTTCTATGCCGCGAGCCTTACTTTCATGAGCAGGTTGGCCGGGTTGGATTTTTTATTTAGGATTAGACTAAGCCTAAATCAAACTTAACCTCGTGGATAGAAATAGTTGATAATTAATCTTTTAATTTGGGCTAATTAAACGATTATAATTATTAGGATTAATCCTAATCAAACTAGATGGTTCATTTGGCTAAGTAACGTTTGTGATTATAGCTAAATGATTGTATTCTTTTACATGATGCAGGGCATTGACTTAGTTCACTCGTCGTGAATATTATTTTGGATGGGGGGTCCTCGTCGCACGGACTTCTTCATATCGAGACGAGTACTTTTGACTTATCTTTATTTGATATAGTCAAACTCTTATGCACAGTTAGTTATGGATAGTAGTAGTGATACCTAATGTTTTCGTTCATGTACAATTTCTTTCGGTACATGTTATCTGTTTAGGTTTACTGCTTATTGTTCCATATCACTGCATGTATTGGATTTACGGATAGCTTACCATATCCCTCGTGCTAAAATTTAGGCTATGGTGCATACCGGTTACCTGGAGTACTGCACATTATATAGTTAATAGTAGGGTTAGATAGTGGGTGATACATGGGATAGTGACATGCATCATTATTACACGTAGCATAGGTGAGCGACCTTTAACTCCCTGGAGGTTGAGATGGGTCATCGGATATGCTACTGGTGTAGGGGCATAAGTAGACGACCTTTGACTCCCTGGAGGTTGAGATGGGTCGTCAGACTTGCCAGATTACCTGTCGTGTAGTCCCTGTTCCACTCTTCATTAGTGGATTATAGGTCACGACGCTGCGACAGGTCCCCTACTCTATCCGGAGATACATAGGGGTTGGGAGCGTTACTTTTCCCTAGGGCGGAGTACGTTCAAAGTCCAAGACTCTGCCCATTCAGTTTCACGTGATACGCGAAGGTGGCCGTCTGGATGGAGGAAGGACCTAGTCAGAGCCTTACCTACTCAGTTTCGCATAGATGCGACGGCGGCCAACTAGCGTCAGGGGTGACCCATATTGCATTATGAGCATGATATACATTGCTGCATATTGTTGTGACTGCTACACTTGATTGTTGCATTTTGTTGACATGCATACTATTGGGTTCGGATCAGCACATGTATGTATTTACTTTTCGGTGATTCAGATATGTTTCCAATTATTGCATCTACAGTTTGTGATAGTTGAGGACTTACTGCTAGTATACCTTTCTGTGCATATTGGTCTGTATTCGCTGAGTTCTTTGGACTCATCCCGTTAGCTTTGTTTTTCTCCCTTTTAGAATGATCGACTGGAGCGCCCGGTAGCTTGTCCCAGTTTGCGTATCTCGAGACGATTTCGTAATTTTTCTGTATTTGATGTTGGTAAATGTTGGTACCCTTTTCGTTCATTCTTTCATAGCATTTTCCGCTGTTGTATTTTTGATTTGTTGTGTCGCTTTGCATGGCGGTATAGTTGTTTTTTGTGTGTCATAGAGGTCTTCGTTTTATCATAAGTCGTACCGGTACACAGCTTTTCTCGTCAACATTGTTTCCTTTTCGTTTCAGTGGCTTGTTCCAACCCTATCAGCTGTGTTACAGGAGGGCTGAGAGGGTCGCAGAGGTAAGGTGTTCGAATTGTCCATCGGGTTGAGGAAGAAGTAGTCGTCCGGACATTAGATTATGATTGTGGTGTAGTTAGTTACGACATCAGATTAACATATAAAAGGTTTCCGGTTCGAATCTTGTTGATGCCAATTATTTTATAATAATTGTAGAATATCGTTTAACGATTATTTGTTGGCATCGCCCGGGTAAGCTGGCAGGAGGATGCAAACTGATATAATTTCATCAAGGCTAGTGTTGGACACTATCTACGTAAAACGATATTGCTCCGCTATAGGTACTCACGGATAACAGCAATTCGTTTCTCAAGATACAACGATGATGTTTCGAAATAGCAGCACTACAAATTTCGAGACTAGCGAACCTTCTCGTAGGCTTTTCGGACTCATGATGATTGAATTCATCAATCCAACGTTTCCCATTTGTTTGCCCAGTCAGTAGTCCAATCATTTTTCTCCTTCTATCTGAGTGTCACGTAGGCATTGCCACATCACCCGAGCGTCACGCAGGCACTCCCACGTCACTGACACATTACCCGAGTGGCAACAAAGCGCACATTACATGCGTGACGGGTGGCGGGCTCGTAGGTGCGAGTACCTGCTCGCCTGTGAAAAGAGACCACCTGTGTTTCTTTTTAGTTCCATTAACACAGGAACACATTAAAATAAGTAAATCTCTTCGTAAATTTCAGATGTGAGACTAATCCCCATCTATTCTCTTTTATGTAAATTTTGGGATAACTTTAATAATTAATTTCATATTCACCCGTAATCGATTTTGAGCAAATTAATAGTTTAAAATCTAAATTCATCTACGCGAAATGTAGATTTTATTTTTAAAGTCAATTCTGACTTTAATCGATCGATGATATCTTAATTTTCTTTTACAAAATTATATTTAATCTTAATTATTTTAAACATCAAATACCCAACACCTTATACTAGGGAAGATATGACTTTAATATTTAAATTATTCGAGAACCCCCACAATATGGATAGTATCGACTTCCTCTGAGATGGATTGGCGTTCATGTTCTGATTTTTCCTCGAACAGGTCAACGGAATCAAAAATTTCTGCCATCAAAATATCTCTATTTCTTAAGTTTTCAGTCTTCATAATTTTTATAGAAAAAAATAATAAAATTAATATTGTGATACATCAGCTTTCAAATAAGTTTTATTTTCAGAACTAATTAAATCATAGTATTATGTATTCTAGATTCTTCATCAGTCAATCCTCAAAAATAGTGCAAGCCCAAAAATACCATTAACAATTTTCAATAAATTTTACAAAAAGTAAAAGGCATTCAAGATTCTAGCTTGCCAAATTAATCAGAGTTAATTAGTAATTTATTAGGTGTAATAATATCTAATTAATTTTTTATCCGATCAGATTCTAATCGGCCAGAAGTAGTATCTAATTAATTTACGATAAATCGGGCCAGCCCGGATAAATTATTATTAATAAAAATAAATAAATAATAAATAATATAATTTAATATGAATATAAATAGGAAGGAATATAATTGAGTTTAAACATAAAAATTAAAAAAAATTCATAATGAATTTTTATAAGTTAAAAAGTTAATTTCATGTGAAAATAAATAGGAAAAAATAAAATTTAATTTAAAAATAAGTAGGAAATAATATTATTTAATATAAAAATAAATGGAAAAGGTTATAATTAAGTTTAAATATCTTTAATAATTATTTAAAAATTATAAAAATAAAAATTTGGTTGGCCAGATTCTTCGATAAATTATGAAATTCGTCGCAAAATTTGCGATGAATTTTCAAATTTGTCGCAGATATTTTGTGATGAATAAAAAATTTATTGTAGTTTTTGCAACAAATTTATGTTTTCGTCCCAAAAAATCTTGGAAATCATTTGCGACAAATTTTAAACTTCGTCGCAAATTCTACGACAAATATAATAATTCGTTGCAAATTTTTTGCGATGAATATAAAATTAGTCGCAAAATCTGCGACAAATTGAAAAATTCATTGCAAAAATTGCGACGAATCTTGTAAAAACCTGCGACAAATTTGACGACGAAAATTGAATTTGTCGCAAATTTTGCGACGAAAAATCACTTTGTCACAAAATTTGCGACGAAAAATGAATTTGTCGTAAAATTTGTGACAAATTCATTTTTTTCGTCGCAGGATGTTGGGACGACTATTTGGCGACGAATTTTTTTTCGTCGCCAATTTCGTTGCAAAAATTTTTGTGATGAATTTTTTTTAATTGGTTGTAAATTTCGTCACAAAATCATGTGTTTTTTTTTTGTGTTAATACCGTCCATATTTTTATACTCGTCGTCGCTTGCTTCATTTAACGACTTTAGAAAGGAAATACATGTATATATATACCAGCTGCACCAAACTGTCAGTAATCATCATCAGGTAGAGGATTGATTATCTGATTGATTTGATCTAGCAAAGCGAAATAGCAAGCTGCAGGGGTCAGAATAGGGTAGCGTTGAACTGCCATTTAAATAATTAATGTGCAACCTGATATTAAGATTTAAACATATATATACATGCATGGTTCGATGATCAGTGCGAGTTAATTTCCCTCCCCCATAACCAAATCAATCCAAATGAAACAAACATACCCTTGGTGACAAAGTTTCTCTTTTCCCAAACCACATATCCCTCTTTTCTCCCCTCGAGTCCTCTATCCTCTCAATTAATTACTAGCTAGTCATTGGAAGGCTTTCCATTTTTCTTTCTTTCTTTTTTTTTAATGTAGTAATTACTTAACTTTGGGTGTTGAAAAAGAACCAAGTGTTGGAAAGGATGTGAAAAGTTGGAGCTACAAGGTGAGGGCAGACATAGAGAATATACTAGGGTTTGCCGTTTGTATGACTCCAAACACTAGAATCCAAACTGCTAAACTAGTAAACAATCCTTCAAGGCAAAGTTAGGACATCCAAATCTAGAATCCAATGTAATTTTTCAACCATTGGAGTACTAAAGTCAGCTCACAAGCCGACGACTTCCCACACTTCAAAAAATTCACTCGTGTATCTAACTAAGTCTTCTTCTTCTTTTTCCATCCCTATTATTCTTAACTCTCTATTTTTTTTGTTTTTACTATTCTTTAAAGCATGCATGCATCGATTAAACTAGCTTAATGAAAGACCCGAGGCGAGGATTATGATGCTCTGAGACATTTTTAAAAATTTATTTCCCCCTTTTTGGTTCAAAGACAGGCAATGCTAGTACTTCAAGAGAATGCATTAGTTTAATACTCACACGTGGTTGCCACTTACTACCTTGAAGGTTCATAAAAGCAAATTAAATAAAATAAATAATTACAAAGTTTTACAAAAATATAATGTCTAGACACGATATCACAATAGCATGAAGACAGCAAAAAAGAATATGTCTATATGCATGTTTGCCATGCACGCACTGTCTCTCTTCATCCTCATGACAATTCTGATATATATAAATCTCGCCAGCCAATTTTTGAGATCTACATGCAAAATGTTTGGATCACATGAATTAATTCTATTAATATTTACTTGAATTTTTACTAATTCTATTAAGGCCGTAAGTGTTGCTTCCTTTTGTTGAAAATTTTATCAATCTTCCTGTGTTGCCATGATAAACATATATAAATATGTTATGATTATGATAAATATGAAAAACCAGTAGAAGATTAATTATGATAGATTTATTAAATTAATTTAATCATTTAAAAATCTCCTTTTAGCTTTTTAGCATATTTGAAATTTGAATATTGTTTTATTAAATTGTCTAAACTTTTCTCTGTATGGGGTGGTGGTGCTGTCGGCTTTCGGTTAAATGTTTTCGTAATGCACATCAAGTCCCACACAAGATCTTCGGTACAAGATTGAGTTCATACAATACATTTATCTTCGAACAGCAAATTAAAGGGGAACACCAAATTATGGGTTAATCATTCCGATTAGCAAAGTTATTAATTAGGACGCAACTTTTGGCTTTTGCTACCACGTTGCTTTGTCACTGGCATAAAACATTTTTCCATCTGCACCCCTCACTTACATAATATTTAATACTGAAGGCCGGCAAATGCGAAAATTAAATTGGTGAAATTCATGTGGCCTACTGAAATATTTACCATGCTTACTATGTATATATACGCCCATTATATGCATGATTACCTCTATCTATGAGCTTTCTTCAAGAACGCGATCCACAAATGTCTTCAATCTCCAAAACCCTCAGCCACTCCTCCAATCCACCGCCTCCGAAGAAGAAGCGGAATCTCCCCGGAACACCAGGCAAGCAAGCAAGCAAGCAACATATATATTCATCGAACCAACATTGAAAATATATTTAACCAATCAATCTGTTGGCTACGTACGTGCGTACAGATCCTGAAGCAGAGGTGATTGCTCTGTCTCCGAGAACACTGTTAGCGAGCAACCGTTTCGTGTGCGAAATCTGCGGCAAGGGGTTCCAACGCGACCAGAACCTGCAACTCCACCGGCGCGGCCATAACCTGCCGTGGAAGCTCCGGCAGCGCAGCGGCAAGGAGTCGCGGAAGCGCGTGTACGTGTGCCCGGAGCCGGCCTGCGTCCACCACAACCCCTCCCGCGCCCTCGGCGACCTCACCGGCATCAAGAAGCACTTCTGCCGGAAGCACGGCGAGAAGCGGTGGAAGTGCGACAAGTGCGGCAAGAAGTATGCGGTGCAGTCGGACTGGAAGGCCCACGTCAAGACCTGCGGCACCAGGGAGTACCGCTGCGACTGCGGCACTCTCTTCTCCAGGTGTAGAGATCGATCAACGCAGTCAATAAGCACGAATTAATTAAATCGCGAAGGTTCATAAGTTTTTCGTTGATTTGTTTTTCAATTAAGTACAGGAGAGACAGTTTCATCACTCACAGGGCATTTTGCGATGCCTTGGCTGAGGAAACCGCAAGAGTCTCAGCGGCAGTGTTCAACAATATTACCAGTAACATGGATCTGAAGCCAATTACAAGCTCCATCGACGACCTAAATAATGGTACTGATCAGGCCGTAATAGTAGATCAGCCGGTCAAGCAAAGGGAGTCTCGTGGAGTACTGAATACTTCAGCCTTGAATGGTCATCTCTACGGCTCCTGCTCAAATTTGCAACAACCTGAAGGTCAGTTAAGTTGGATTGGTAACAGTGATAACCATGGTGATATATTCTCATCATCAAGCATGGGTGCCATAACAAGCACCTCATTATCAATCACGAGAACTGTAAAAGGGACAAATGTTTTCGCCCATGGGAGCTTCCCCTCCGTCTTTAGCTCTCTCGAGCATAACCCGACACTGGGGTCGGATACATCGGCGACGGCATTGCTGCAGAAAGCGGCACAAGTTGGTGCTACCACCATTCCATTCTTGGGTAGCTTATTCAAGGAGGATCTGGGAGGGGAGACTAGAGATTTCTTAGGTGTCGAAATGCATCCGTCAATTAGCGGATGGCTTTGAGCATGATTTGCAACTGTGTCGAGACAAATAAAAATTGATGAGAACTTTGCGAGAGAAATAACTTTGTTGAAGATGGCCGAAGATCCATGGAATATTATACTCATGCTCGTAAATTAGCTCTGTTATTGCACTCCCATCTCTAATTCAAACTCTTCAAGAACTTTCAAATATACATAGCTTGCTTACCACTACATTCATTAAGAAATGGTAATTACTGATTCGGTCTGTTTTCAATCAAAGCCAAATTTAATCGATATTTAATTTGCTCTCCGCCTGTCAACCACAGCAAGCCTCTGCTGTTGCGGATGGTTTGGAAGCATTTTGGTCAAGCATTTTCCACCTTGATGGATTCGAGGGCGAAGGTCTCTGCGAAGAAAGCGTTCTCCCTTGAGGGATAGCCTTTATGCGGCGCAAATCTGCCTTTAAATTTGCTGCCCACGAGTATGGTAATTAGTCAGTGTGACTCTTTAGTTCTTCCCACCATTCCACATTCTCAAAAGTGATATGGCGAGTAATTGCATGGATATAGATGGGAAGGGCAACGGCAGCTCCTCAATAATAATATGCACTAGCAATTGCACGATATATATCTATAAAAAAAAGAAAATGGAATGATTAAATCCAAGAAATCCACAGAGATGTAAAATGATATACAAGTCAGAGTGAATAATTAGGACAAATATACATTTGATTGGGTAGAAATTGAGAAAAAGAAATAAATTCAAAAGTGTTTTGAAAAAAAAATATATAAACATATATAGATGGGTTAAGAAATCATAAATTCTAAATTAAAAAGAAAAAAAAGACTAAAATGTCCTAAAAATTATAAATAAATAATTATATATATATATATATATATATATATATATATATATATATATATATATATATATATAAATCTAACATCCTCTCAAACTCACGATACTACAGCTAGAAGCATTGAGAGTTTGTTAAACAAAAACGGAAGTGTGAAGTGGAATAAGCCTCGGTAAACATATTAGCTATTTGCAACGAGGAAGGAACAAAAGGTAGCGTGATAGTGTCAAACCGTAGATGATGACGAGTGAAATGATAATCAATCTTAATATGCCTCGTTCTCTTGTAAAAAACTATATTACGAAGAATCTGAATGGCACTGTGACTATCACAATGAATAGCAGTATGTTATCGAAGTAAAATTTCTATATCAACAAGCAACCAACGTAGCTAAACAATTTCATAAGTAGTAGTAACCATGACACGATACTCAACTTCTGTGAAAGATCTGAAAATAATATCTTGATCTTGTTGTTATGTTGTCATTTTTCTTCATTTAGATCTCTACCAAGATTCTGTTGGTGTGCAATGATTAGTTTGGATTGATCTTTGTGTACCCTTGGTGTTTGTTGTGGGTTACCTAAGGACGAAGGTACTTGATTAGTGTTTGGAATAGGGATCATATTTTCCTTCTTTTATTGTGGTAGGCTTAAGCTGGATTAGGGTTAGCTTAATCTGGATTAGGATTGGTTTAATCTGGATTGGGTTAGCGTTAATCTAGATTTGGATTAACTCGGGTGCTTATT
Source organism: Boesenbergia rotunda (assembly GCA_024364735.1). Classification (NCBI taxonomy): domain Eukaryota; kingdom Viridiplantae; phylum Streptophyta; class Magnoliopsida; order Zingiberales; family Zingiberaceae; genus Boesenbergia; species Boesenbergia rotunda. The sequence goes on from JAGFNQ010006443.1 coordinate 85,937, forward strand.
AGATATTAGTTCTAATTATGCTTAGCTTGTAACTTAGCTAATTTATTGGTTGTATAATTAGCTGAGTAATATTTTTGATGCAGGGCATTGACGTAGATCACGCATCACGGATATTATTTTGGACGGGGGGTTCTCGTTGCACGGACTTCTTATTTTCGAGGCGGGTACTTTTGACTATATCTGTATTAGATATAATCACCTTTTATGCATAGTTAGATATAGATAGCAGTAGGGATACTTGATACTTCTATTTATGTACCTTTTTCAGTAGTTGTATCTGTTTAGCTTTACTGTTTACTGTTCGTTATTTCTGTGTGGATTGGTTCATTGTACCACTTACCTTATACTTCACGCTAGGTTTTAGGTTATGGTGGAAACCGGTTACCTGGACTATTGTATATCATGTAGATGACAGTAGGGTAAGATAGAGGGTGATGCATAGGTTAGTGACATGTATCATCATTGTACGTAGCATAGGTGGACGACCTTTGACTCCCCGGAGGTTGATATGAGTCGTCGGATTTGCTACTCGTGTAGGGGCATATGTAGGCGACATTTGACTTCCTGGTGGTTGAGATAGGTCGTCAGACATGCCACATGACCTGTCGTGTAGTCCCAGTTCCACTCTTCGTTAGTGGATTATAAACCACGGGGCTGTGACATGTCCCATATTCTATCTAGAGATAGTTAGGGATGTGGGAGCGTTACTTTTCCCTAGGGCGAAGTACGTTTCGGTCTGAGACCCTGCTCATTCAATTTCGCGTGATGCGCGACGGTGGTCGTCTGAGTGGTGGGAGGACCTGGTCAGAGACCTACCCACTTGGTTTCGCATAGATGCGATAATGGTCGACTGGCGTCAGGGGTGACCCATGTTGCATCATGAGCATGTTATGCATCTCTGCATTTGGTTGTGTTTGCTGCACTTGGTTGCTGCATTTGGTTGACATGCATATTACGAGGTTTGGATCGACACAGGTATGTATTTTCTTTTCAATGGTTCAGTTCTACAGTTTCCTTTTCTACTACTGCATTTCTTTTTAGTTTGTGATAGATGGTGACTTACTGCTAGTATAGCTTTCTATGCATATTGGTCTGTATTCGCTGAGTTCTTTGGACTCACCCCGTTAGTCTTATTTTTTTTTTGCCCCCCCCCCCCTTTCAGGATGATCGACTGGAGTGCCCAACAACCTGTCCCATTTCGCGTATTTTCGAGACGATTTCGGGATTGTCTTTGTATTGTGATGGTGGTACATGTTGGTACCCTTTTTCTGTTCATTTTGTCTTTTCATCTCCGCTGTTGTATTTTGCGTTCTGTTGTGTCGTTTGTCACGGCAGTATAGTTGTACATTTGTGTGTCATGGATGCCTTGTTTCATTTTATTTTGTCATAAGTCGTATCGGTACGCAGCTTTTGTCAGCATTTTCATTTTCTTTTTATGCAGTCGCTGGTTCCAGCCCTATAGGTTGCGATACATGCGAGCTAAGGAAATCGTAAAGGTTAGGTTTCTGGATTGTCCGCCGAGTCGAGGGAGTAGCAGTCCGGTCAGTATCGAACGGGCAGCTCCTCGGGGCGTGACATCCATATATAAAGATAAAAATATACAACCAAATGACACATTTTTCTGGTGGCATAGATACTAGATCCCAAGTATGTGTATAATATAGAACAGTTAATTTCTCGTTCATAACATTCTACCAAAGTAGATTATCAACAACTTCTTAATAGATAAAAGCTCAAAAAGATGATGAATATAGGTGAAAAAAGAAGAAAAAGAACTAGAATAATAAGAAAAGCAAAATCAGATAGTTTAGTAGACTTATAAGGACGTGTAGATCGACGAATAGGATTATTCTAAATCTCACCATGTGATAGAACAGTCGTAGGAGGGAGAGGGGGGCAGGAGGAGGAGACGTCTCGAGATTACTAGATTTAGTTGAGCTATCATAAAGAAAAGTAGCTGTGGGAGAGGCTTCATCAGTGTCGGTACTAATGGGATCAATGCGAATAAGATCTACATATATCATGTCATGTGATAGAGAAGAAAGGAATATGCTCAAGAAACACAACATGACGAGAGACATAATTTTTTACTGACTGGATCAAAACAATGATATCCCTTTTGACCAACACCATAACTAAGAAAGACGTACAAAGCAAACTTAGAGGGTAACTTATCACGTTAGGCATGTAGTCGCAAAATAAAACAGCTGGTACAACCAAAAACACGTAAAGATGAATAATCGGGAGCACGCCTGTATAGTTTTTGAAAAGGAAAGAAACCTGAATTATGAGAAGTTGAATCCTATTAATTACATGAGTAGCAGTAAGAACTGCTTCTCCCCAAAAGACACTAGGATCATCTACAAACAATAAGAATGAGCAGGTCATCTCAACAAGATGCCTATGCTTTTATCCAGTTTCTCGACATGAGGTTTAATGTATAGTACCTTTTGATGCAAGTAAACGAGAAAAAACATTGGAAGTATACTCATCCCACAAATCACAACAAATACATTTGATAACAGCTGAATGTTGAGCTTTGACAAGAACTTTAAAATCATTAAAGATGGTAAGATAATCATATCTATGTTTCATAAGATAAACTCAAGTATAACAAGTACAAGCATCAATAAAAGGAAGATAATATCTTGATCCCCTTTTGTAGCAATAGGAGAAGGCCCTTATACATCGAAAATATATCTCCACATAGAGTTTATCTCGCACACCTGAAATATATCCTCACAGAGTTTCCAAACAAGAAATTTTTCATAGCATATCCCCAATACGAATAATTTTTTCCATCCAATTGGACACTAATTGATTAAAGTGAATCATCTGTACAATTACTCATGGTAACAAAACAAATAGTGCTACGAATAATCAAATAGTGAAAAAAAAAACAAGTTGATGCGAGAACAAAAGAAACTCAACCAATGTTCAGAATGAAAACAATTGTACGAACGCACCAAAAAACTTTTTGGAACTTCGCCTCGAACCCCGAGTGGGGCACGTTGCCCTCTGCTCTCTCTCAGTGAACTCATCGTGGAGTTCGATCTGTGAAAGCTATGGATCGAATTAACAGTTCGTCAATCGAACAATCAAACTCAAGAAAAATCTTACTCTGATACCGTGTAGAAATTGAGAAAAAGAAAAAATAATAGACTTGATAAATTCAAAAATATTTTAGAAAAATATATATAAAGTCTTATATAGATGAGTTTAAAAAATCTTAAATCCTAAAAAAAAGGAAAATAAAAATTAAATACTCTAAAAATTATAAATAAATAATTAAAATATATATAATCTAACATATTAAGGCCGCCTTTTATATTCTGAAGCTTAAGCAAGTTAGAAAAGGTGTAGCCAAGAACCAACGAATGAGAAATTAAACACAGTGAGAGTGAGAGGATCAATTCAGTCATCAAACGTCTTACATCTCCTTCATTTTCCGCTTTGCTGAGTAATGTTTTGAACGCCTCCTATACAATGTTTAAATGGCAATTGACAAAAATAAATAAATTCTTGAAAAAAAAAATCTATTTTTGTATAATGTACGTGTCCAGACTCTTATCCTAACTAATTTTAATTAGAAGTGAATGATCCTCCTCTGACTCACTCATCAAAAAATATCATGGCCACTGTAAGATCGTCGGGTATTCGAACCGTAACTCTCTTCCCCTGTAACTCTCTCACCGTTATACTTATGATTTATAAGTGGTGCCTCAATAATAGGAATCTTTCATTTATAGGGAGAATTATTGAGAATCCATATTAAAAATATATGAAAAAAATTAAATATTTAAAAGATAAAAAATATCTTCGTACAAAATCTTTTAAATAAAATAATTATCGTCAAGTTATATAAATTTTTTTAATCCAATAATGAGAAGATTGTACATCTCGACAATAATGAGAAGAGTGAGCTAATAGTGCCGGTGGCGAACTCAATTCTAATGGTAGACTTACAGAAATTTAACATTTGATTCAATAATAATAATTTACAAATCTCATTAATTAATTAATTTATATGGTGCCTATATTTTTTACATTTATTATTTTTTAATCATATCCTAATTTGTTTATCACGGACCCTAATAACCCATAATATTTATATAAGAACAAAAAAACTCTCTTTTTAATTAAACTTTAGTTTTATGCCAATGCCACAATACTATACTTTAATTTCTGAAAACACCAAAACAAAAATTCTCAGTAAAAATTTCCTATCAAAATTCCATGAACAATAAAAAAAATATTAACACATGAAAAACGACAATATTATGTCGAGCAAAATCTCCTGGATGTCGAGCATTACCAACAAGATCTAGATCAATGTTAGCACCATCTAATAGCAACAATAATATTAGAGTAGTTCTGAGCTGAATACTTAGATTGACAAAAATAAAATAAAATATTAGAGTACATCTCCATGAAAACACATGGATGATTTAAACATGAGATAAAGAGAGAAATGATTGAGTCATGTTTTCCACTCTAAGTCAGTTGAATTCATGATAAAATTTCAGAATGGATTTAACTTTATTTAAGATTTATGATACTGATGGCCACCAACTCACCTGCTTTTAACAAAGAGTCATTGCCCAACCACTCAATATCTCTTTCCATGTTTATTGATAGAAGCAATGGCAAAGAGCTGGCCTAAATTGCAAGTAAACAAGACGTGAGCGAATCGACTTTTGCCACCAAGTAAACAAGACATTAACTGAATCACTTCAAATTCTGATGCTTGATAAAGCAAACTTTATGAAGATACATATAAATTTAACTATGTTGCATAAACCATCTTATTTTCATCATTACACCTGAAAAAAGCCATGTAGATTTTTTTTTTATAATTAACTAGCAATATCATGAGCAAAATCATCAAACTTCTTTTCAGTAGCATTGAGATCTAGAGATCCACACAGTGCTAACAATACTGACACAGTGACACCCAAAATATAAATTCAGAAGTAAAACTTTGAATAAAACATGAAATTAAAATATTTCAACATACTTTCTGATCCAACTCATTGGTGTCTCATATCTACATGCATAGAATAGACACAAACCAAATATTTTGAATCCAAACAATTAAACCTAACTGAAACAAACGTGCTAGACATACACAAAAGACAATTTTTAGCAAACAGATCATCAAAACAATATTTGAACACAATGATTAAGAATTAGCATGATCATTTAGCTGGAGCAAACTTTAACTATGGTAGCTAGATCATTGAACATTATATATTCTTTCTTTTATGTAGCAATCAATCGACTAGAATTAGTAGCGTAAATGGAATAAAAGAGACAGGGAAAGAAGAGCTAGCTACCAATGCCTCGAATCTTTGCCGACCCTGCACATGTCACTGCACCGATGACCTCAGAAGCCGTTTCAACCACCATTTCCGGCAACCCGCCGCCCGGAACCCCCGGATCCGGCAGTCGGCCGCCTGCATCGGTTCGGTCTAACGGCAAATTAAGACCGGCCTTCCCCACTCCCCGTCCCCTCAATCACACTTCCGCATGCACTCATTGTTTCCAGCTAACTTTCTGCTAGCTGCTTGTCCTGCAGAGAAAATTAAGATGGCCGGTTTGCCAAACTTGGCGCTGACACAAACCCTACTTACTCCACACGTCCCCATCGAGCTCCTGACGTGAAACAATGCTATCCTTGTGTCAAATCTTTAACCCTAATTAATTTCTTCTTTCGCTTCTAGGGTTGCTTCATCTCCTGGATCTCCTTTCTTCCCTGTGTTTGAATCGAAGCACTAATAACAAGACCTCAAAAAACACAGTATATAATAGAAGATTAATTACTCATTCCTCTTGACCTCCATGACTGGGGATCTTTTCTGCTCGGATCTGTGTTTGTAAGCAACAGATGAAGAAGTCAAGGAGATTTGAGGGCGAATCAAAGGGCAATATCTTGCGCAGGACCGCGCAGCCTGGCCATAAACCAGCGCATCGACGTCCAAACCTATCTCCTTAATAACTGACGCGCGGATAGGTGAGCACGGCGATGCGGTGTCATATGGAAGTGTTGCGCGGTCTTGAGCAAAACCATGTACCACTACGAAGAACTCGCCCTCCCACTCTCCTTGCAAGGCTGCAAACTAAGCACCAAAAGGAGAAACAGTGATGTAAATGAAGGAGGAAGCATAAAGCTGAAACTTTGCAAAGAAGAGGGCCAGGAGCCTTCGAAGTGGGTGCTCCTTGTGAGGAGTGGGGCACTGCTAGCCGAATCTTCCCGTGCCAAAATTTATGGACCCAATTCCTGAGCGAGTAGGTATATATGGATCCAAGCAGTGAATAACTAAAGAGAATTAAGATTAATTATTAGATGCATAACCGATGCTTCTTAATTAATTCTCTTGTGAAAACAGGCAAATAAACGGTTGAATTATCGTCTATACAACTAAATAGTCTATAAATAACTAGTATTAAGAAAGAAAATATAGTCTTAATTTGATGAGCATTTTATACAGTCGTATAAGAATAGAAGATATTGATTTCTCACTTTGTCGATTTTATAAAGTGAATTCAAACGCTGTCTTATCTTCGTATAAAAATTAATATAAAAATGTTATCTGGTACGTTACAACTAAATAATAATAACTATTCATGATCAATTACGCTGCTGATAATAAAAGATACGTTGGACAATCTTGTTGTATGATTTTAAAAAGAATAATTGAATTTGAAATATAAAATTAAAATTAGTCTTGTATGCTAAGAGTCTTGAGTGGATTATTTCAAATTATCAACGGAGTCCATTCTATTAAATGTCTGATGGTTGAGTCTGAGTGATTAAGTACTAAGTTATTCGACTATCAAGCATTACTAAGTCGGGATGAGATCTCCTGGTTGAATTTCGAGTGCTCTCGAATAGATGTCGAGTTGAATGTGAGTGTTATTGAGTGGAAGGTCGAGTAGGGAAGAAACGTCCCGATAGTTCCCGAATGGTTCCCAAGCGAAAATTGATTACTCCCGAGTGGCTTTCCAAGTAGATAATCTAGTCAGGAAAGCATCCTAACTGCTCCCAAATGTCGAATCTAAGTGTTCCCGAGTGAACATGGGGTCTTTTGAATAAATGTCGAATCAGGACGCAAGTCACCCGAATCACTGAGTCGGGAAAACAATAATGTCGAGTCGCGAAAAGTTCTCCCAAATGGGCGCCGAGCCAGGGAGATGTCGAGCCTTGCTTTAGTCATAGTATTTATGAACAGATTCACCCTACCTCCGGTAGTGCTCCGAAATTCTCTTAGATCATTTTTGTTTCTTAGGATAAAATGGTAAACCATGATCGTCACCAAATATTGGTGGATCACGACAAACTTAGGAAGTACCCGACTGTTTTCACTAGTGAACCAAAGTTTTGCCGATTTGATTTTTTGCTCGAATGTAACTGATGCATTAATTTTGTTTAATGCGAGATCAGTAACCCCCAGACGTTTGGATCTGGTCGGGTAAATGCCATTAAATGACGATTAATTCGTCATTTAATACTGCGAGGTCTGAGCCTATAAAAGGAGGCCGTGACCGAGAGCAAGCAGAGACGCACAGGCAGAGACGCAGTGCGAAATTCTTCTCCACTCCACCTCGCTCCCGACCCCGCTGATAGCAGTCGGGTACCTCCTCAGTTCGCCACGAGCAACGAGTGCTCCGTTGTGCCCGTGGTCTGCTGTTGTATCCTGAGAGACGGAAGTCCATCTGAGCCTCGAAGCACCGCCGGAGGAGGACGAATCTGTTTCAAGGAAACTGCGCTGCGCAGGCCTCAGCAACTCCCTGGTCGGGAGACGTCCTACTGCTGTTCGGGAGATCCCGGTCGGGAAACTCCACTCGGAAACCTCTCTCGGTCATTCGGGAGCTCACTCGGCCACTCGGGAGCTCACTCGGCCGCTCGGGGAACTTCACTCGGGAGCTCACTCGGCCGCTCGGGAAACTTCATTCGGGAGCTCACTCGGCCGCTCGGGAGATTTCACTCGGATCTCACTCGGCCACTCGGGAAAACCTGCTCGGGTCGGGAGATTCCACTCGGACCTCACTCGGCCACTCGGATCTCACTCGGCAGCTTCGGTTTTCAACTCGGCCACTCAACAGAGATAAGTTGAAATTGTTTTTGTAATTTCAATTTAGTATAAAATCTCGGAAAATCCTCCAACAATCTTGAAACAGATCCGATTCTGTTGAGATGGCCACGGAACGTGTTGAGGTGAAACAGACTCATCACCAGGCCCCCTCCGCCCCGATCGGGAATGCCCCGATCAACCATGGGGAAAAGCCAGAGAAGTTCACTGGGTTGAACTTCAAGAGGTGGCAGCAGAAGATGCTCTTCTACCTGACCACGCTCAATTTGGCTCGGTTCTTGACCGAGGACCCTCCCGAGCAAGCTGAGGCAGTTGTGGTAGAGGCTTGGACTCATTCTGAGTACCTATGCCGAAACTACATTCTCAACTGTCTGGCCGACTCGCTGTATGTTGTGTACAGCACGAAGAGAACGGCTAAGGAGCTATGGGAGTCCCTGGACAAGAAATATAAGTCGGAGGATGCTGGGGCCAAAAAGTTCATCGTGGGCCGATTCTTGGACTACAAGATGGTTGACACTAAGACTGTGATCAGCCAAGTCCAAGAGCTTCAGGTGATCCTACATGAGATCCACTCAGAAGGTATGGTTCTGAGTGAAACCTTCCAAGTAGCAGCCATCATTGAAAAGCTGCCCCCCGGCTGGAAGGATTTCAAGAACTATCTGAAGCACAAACGGAAAGAGATGAACGTGGAGGAACTTGTTGTGAGACTTTGCATCGAAGAAGACAACAAGGGTTCGGAGAGAAAACTATTCTCTCAGGCTACTGTGAAAGCCAACGTGGTCGAGCACGGACAAAGCTCGAAACGGAAGAATTCTAAATCTTCCAAGCTGGCACCCAAAGGAGGCATCGCCAAGAAGTTCTCTGGGAAGTGCTACAACTGTGGCAAAGTGGGCCACAAATCTTCGGAATGTAAGAAACCGAAGAAGAAGCAGGAGGCCAATCTGAACGAGGGACCAGAAATGGAAGACCTCTGCGCTGTGGTCTCCGAGTTGAACCTGGTGGGTTCAAACCCGCGGCAATGGTGGATCGATACTGGAGCCACCAGACATGTATGCTGTAATAAGGAGCTGCTCCATAATTTTGAAGAAATTAGTGGAGAGAAGCTGTTCATGGGGAACTCGGCAACCTCGGACATCGTGGGCCAAGGGAAGGTGGTGCTGAAGATGACCTCGGGCAAGGACCTGACTCTAACCAATGTACTGTATGTTCCGGAGATTCGAAAGAATCTAGTGTCCGGATCACTCTTAAGCAAGCATGGCTTTCGCATTGTGTTTGAGTCCGACAGAGTTGTTCTGTCGAAGAAGGGAATGTTTGTAGGAAAGGGCTATGTATCTGATGGGCTGTTTAAGCTCAGTGTAATGGCCATTAAGCCTAAGATAAATAAAACTGAAAGCTCTTCCACTTATATGCTTGAGTCTTCGTGTTTATGGCATGGTAGACTAGGACATGTGAATTACGATGTGATTCGTAGATTAATGAACATGCAAAGCATACCGACATTCCACCTTGACCCGACACACAAGTGTGAGACTTGTGTTGAAGCGAAGTTGACTAGGTCATCCTTTCAACACGTTGAAAGAAGTACCGAACCTCTCGGCCTAATTCACACCGACGTATGTGACCTTAAAGGCACACCGACGCGTGGTGGGAATAAGTACTTCATCACTTTTGTAGATGATAACACAAAATATTGTTATGTGTATCTTCTCAAAAGCAAGGATGAAGCTATAGAGAAATTCATTCTCTATAAGAATGAGGTTGAAAACCAACTTAATAAGAAAATTAAGATGGTTCGAAGTGACCGAGGTGGTGAATATGTATCACCATTCGCTGAGTTGTGTGCTGAACATGGGATCAGACACGAGACAACAGCTCCTTATACCTCTCAGCAGAATGGGATTGCTGAGCGAAAGAATAGAACTCTTAAGGAGATGATGAATGCTCTTATATTGAGCTCTGGACTGCCAGACTCGATGTGGGGGGAAGCTGTGTTAACAGCTAATTACCTTTTAAATAAGGTCCCTCGGAAGAAAATACATAAGAGTCCTTATGAGTTATGGAATGGAAGACAACCATCCTACAAATACTTGCGAGTGTGGGGGTGTCTTGCCAAAGTTTTGGTGCCTGATCCAAAAAGGGTTAAGATAGGACCAAAAACTGTTGATTGCATATTTATTGGATATGCACATAACAGCAGTGCATATCGGTTTTGCGTTTATGAATCACAATTACCGGATATACACAAGAACTCGATAATAGAATCGAGAAATGCCTCATTCTTCGAGCATGTATTTCCATGTAAGACCCGAGAGGATGCTAGCTCCTCAAAAAGGGTAAAGGAAATATCAGAGGAAGAAGAAGAGGAAGATGAACCAGTTGAAAATGCACCTCGACGGAGTAAGAGAGCTCGGGTGGAAAAATCTTATGGATCAGATTTTATCACTTTCATACTGGAAGGTGAACCCCAAAGCTACTCAGAAGCTGTGAACTCCTCTGAGGGACCTCACTGGAAAGAGGCAATTGCATCTGAGATAGAATCTATCTTGCAAAATCACACGTGGGAACTTGTGGACCTTCCTCCGGGAAGTAAACCATTAGGTTGCAAGTGGATTTTCAAGAAGAAGATAAGATCAGATGGCACAATTGACAAGTATAAGGCCAGGTTGGTAATTAAAGGATACCGTCAGAAAGAAAGCGTTGATTACTTTGATACATATTCTCCTGTGTCGAGAATAACGTCCATTAGAGTGCTGTTAGCTATTGCTGCTCTATGGAACCTGGAAATACATCAGATGGATATAAAGACGGCCTTTCTAAACGGAGATTTAAAAGAGAGAGAAAATCTATATGGAGCAACCAGAGGGGTTTTCTGTGCCAGGACAGAACAACCAGGTTTGCAAATTGGTAAAGTCGTTATACGGCTTGAAGCAAGCTCCTAAGCAGTGGCATGAGAAATTTGATAATGCCATGCGAGAAGGTGGATTCAAAATCAATGAATGTGATAAATGTGTCTACTCGAAAGCTACAGAAGATGACTTTGTCATCTTGTGCTTGTATGTAGACGACATACTTATCATTGGGAGTAATGATAAGATAATCAAATCCACGAAAGACATGTTGAACTCAAGATTTGACATGAAAGACATGGGCCTAGCTGATGTGATTCTAGGAATCAAGATTCTTAGAACAGCTGAAGGACTTGTTCTTAGTCAGTCCCACTACGTGGACAAGATTCTTGAGAAATTCACCAATGGTGATACTGCGTTGGCACGAACACCGATAGATACAAGCCAACATCTATCGAAAAATCGAGGCGAAAGAATCTCTCAGGTAGAGTACGCTCGGGTGATTGGAAGTCTGATGTACTTGATGAATTGTACACGACCAGACTTAGCCTACGCAGTAAGCAAATTGAGTAGATACACGAGTAATCCCGGTGTTGAGCACTGGAAAGGGATAACAAGAGTACTAAGGTACTTGAGATATACTCGTGGAAATGGATTGCACTATATGAGATATCCTGCTGTTATCGAAGGATACAGCGATGCGAGTTGGATATCTGATATAAAAGACTCGAAGTCTACGAGTGGTTATGTGTTCACTCTGGGAAGTGCAGCCATTTCATGGAAATCTTCTAAGCAAACCGTAATAACCAGATCCACGATGGAGTCTGAGTTTGTAGCTCTTGACAAATGTGGTGAAGAGGCTGAATGGCTACGGCAATTCTTAGAAGATGTACCGAGATGGCCTAAACCCATGCCGGCAATCTGCATACATTGTGATAGTCAATCTGCAATTGGTCGGGCACAAAGCCATCTATATAATGGTAAGTCTAGACATATACGTCGAAGACACAATACCATTAAACAACTACTCTCAACTGGAGTTATCACTGTTGACTATGTGAAGTCAAAGGATAACTTAGCGGATCCGCTAACCAAAGGGTTAAATCGAGAGTTAGTTGCAAGCTCATCAAGGAGGATGGGTTTGATGCCGATAGAAAATGTTGGTGCAAAGGAAACCCAACCTATGCAGACTGGAGATCCCAAGAACTAGGTTCAAAGGGACAACCTAATTGCACTGACAAAAGTGTTCACTATAAGGGAATGACCCTTTGAAACAGTGAAGGATGAAGGTTAAGCATACGGCTTTTAATGATTCAATAGAGTTAGGTGGAAAACTCTTAAGGGATCACCTATGTGAGAAAGAAGTGGGGCCGCTTCGAAGAGAATTGGAGGCACAATTCTTAGAACTTCTCGCAGAATCAGGCGTGTTCATGGCCAAGAAAGAACACACTCATGAGAACTGAGGTGTATCAGGGAGAGTCCTGGGTGAGATGTGTCAATGCTTACATAAACGGCAGCACAGTTCAAGGACATCGTGTCTACTGTCAGCCAGGAAGCAAACAGATCTGCACAAGGGAAGGTTCAAAGGGTGAAACCTACCTATCCTATACACGACTCAACTGCTGAATGCTATCACCATGTTTCCATTCATGTGGGGGATTGTTATATATCTTAAGATATATGGTGTGAATGGAAAAGAGGTGGAGGGACTTTTAGTCCCACATGGTTACTTTCTCTTGAGGAGAAAGTGAGGAGGAGAATAAAAGGGCCCCCTTGAGAGGGGGGGCTTTAGTCCCACATTGGGAGCTTAAGGCAAAATATTTGGTTTATATTGTATCACAAGCATGGTAGTTGTGAACAAATGCTAGGGGAGAGACTCTCTCTCACGCGTGGGTGCGCAGGGGGGGTGCAAATCCAGGGCCCGGATTTGTACTGAACCAAGTGAACTCGTGTGCATGCACGACCCGCGCACGTCGAATGTCGGACCGGTCGGGGCAAAATTTGTCCAAGCAGATGAACCAAAGTTTTTCCGATTTGATTTTTTGCTCGAATGTAACTGATGCATTAATTTTGTTTAATGCGAGATCAGTAACCCCCAGACGACGTTTGGATCTGGTCGGGTAAATGCCATTAAATGACGATTAATTCGTCATTTAATACTGCGAGGTCTGAGCCTATAAAGGAGGCCGTGACCGAGAGCAAGCAGAGACGCACAGGCAGAGACGCAGTGCGAAATTCTTCTCCACTCCACCTCGCTCCCGACCCAGCTGATAGCAGTCGGGTACCTCCTCAGTTCGCCACGAGCAACGAGTGCTCCGTTGTGCCCGTGGTCTGCTGTTGTATCCTGAGAGACGGAAGTCCATCTGAGCCTCGAAGCACCGCCGGAGGAGGACGAATCTGTTTCAAGGAAACTGCGCTGCGCAGGCCTCAGCAACTCCCTGGTCGGGAGACGTCCTACTGCTGTTCGGGAGATCCCGGTCGGGAAACTCCACTCGGAAACCTCTCTCGGTCATTCGGGAGCTCACTCGGCCACTCGGGAGCTCACTCGGCCGCTCGGGGAACTTCACTCGGGAGCTCACTCGGCCGCTCGGGGAACTTCACTCGGGAGCTCACTCGGCCGCTCGGGAAACTTCATTCGGGAGCTCACTCGGCCGCTCGGGAGATTTCACTCGGATCTCACTCGGCCACTCGGGAAAACCTGCTCGGGTCGGGAGATTCCACTCGGACCTCACTCGGCCACTCGGATCTCACTCGGCAGCTTCGGTTTTCAACTCGGCCACTCAACAGAGATAAGTTGAAATTGTTTTTGTAATTTCAATTTAGTATAAAATCTCGGAAAATCCTCCAACAGGTGGATCACGACAAACTTAGGAAGTACCCGACTGTTTTCACGAGTGAATCTGCGGAGTGGATGCATTACAGAGAGAAAAAAAAATTAGGAAACGAAGGAGAAAGAATTTCTATTACTATGTCTTTTTCTTCTTATCTCTTTGCTCATACTCATGATCTCCTTTTATAGGAGTGATCGCCCCTGCCTGTATTAAATGATCGTGTTATGGTTATCCAATGCTGATTTAATGATAGTTGTCTATCACATAAGATTAATATTGCTTCTATTACACTATTACTAATGATCTCCTTTTATACTAGTGCTCACTCCTGACTGTAATGAATAATCGAGTTATAATCATCTAACACTGATTTAACGATAGTCGCCTTATCATTATTGATCGACTATTATTATTCGAGAAGGTACGTAATCACTATTAATATCAGATTAATATTGCTTCTATTACACTCTTAAGTCAGTAGCTCAAAAAGAGATTCAAGTGACAATGCGTTGGTTTATTTGTTTGGGCAAATTTTATCTTGATCGATTCGGCATTCGAGACGCATAGGTCGTACTCGCATACCTGTCAACTTTGTTCGAGATAATTCGGACTCTAGATTTACATCATTTACACTCCAACTTATAAAATAGAATTTCTTTCCATATATTTATTCACACCATCCATAGATCCACAGATGTAATGCAATATAAATCAATAATAATCCAAAGAAACACAATGAAGGGCTAAATCTAATTTATAATTAAATCGTTTTTCTATCCCCTCTTTTCATTCATTTATATTGAACAAAATATTTAATCAAGAATTTGTGTGATTTATTTGATTTAACCTTACTTCACTTTACAATGTCCGCCAATTTTAATGAACATTTGTAAATAAATCTCCAACACTAGCTCGTCGGAGTTGGAAGATATAAATAGCAAGCATCACGGTCGTTATTACCACTGATTCATAAACCATCCTCTTCCTCACACTCCGCCCGAGGCTTGTTCTACGGCAAACACTGCGTTCTCCTGCCATGCCAGGCCAGGCCAGGCCATTGCCATGCCTCTTCCAATAAAAGCACCTACCTTCTTTCCCTCCATCGTTTTTGCCCACGCCGCTGCTACTGACCACTGTACCACAGCGACAGAACAAAACAGAGCAGAGCAAAAAGACAAAGCAGGCACGAACAAAATTTATTACTCTCTCTCTCTCACGGGTACGTATTGGAAGGAAAAAAAAAACAAGTTTGAACGGGAGATCTTGTCATGTCATCCGACCCAACCCTATTTAATTCTCATCTCTCCCTCCCACTTTCTCTGCAGAGTGCGGAGAGAGACGGGCCAAAAAAGGAGCTTCCTGCATGAATAGGCACGGCCCTTGTGGTACTGCAGGAGGGCTCTTTATTTCTGAACGTTGACGCCTTGATGGTGGTGCAGTTTTAACGGGTTACACATGATGAAACGCGAAAGGTAGACTTGAGGCACCCCCTCCCGGACCACTGACGAAAGCTTCCTGACTCCCCTTTCCATGATGATTGAGTAGCCATGGCACGCAGGACCGAGAACATAGCAACTCCCAGTTGTGTGATAAAAGTAGTTAATTATCAAAGTAATTTCCTCATTAATTCCCATTTTAAAAGTGATTAACTATAAAATAGCATGATAATAATTAAAACAAATGTGGTGGGGATGAAGAATTTGCTTAGCATCAAAGTGATTTATCAGAGACATGCATGACATCTTCGCATGCCTTTTGATCGTGCTGTCAAAGCTGAAATGTGTCGTTCTCTCGTTCCCAAAAAATCTTCTGTTTTTTTTTGTCTGCATTATCGTCTTGCCAAACTTCACATGGTCTACAATGTCTGTGTCCCTCCAAACAATTTAGTCTCTGAATTCATTTTCATATTTATGGAACTTTGCAATACTTATTTGTCACAAAACTGAAAAAAAAAACATGCAAGCTCACATTTCGTCCTCACTTCATTTGTGTACCTTCTTTTTCAAAGTTACAACCTTTTCCGCCTCGTAAAGAAGATGAGGAGACAGCGGAGGCAGACTGACCCTCAAAAGTAGGGAATAGATTTGAATTTTCAAAAGATTAATCGAATCTTAATCATAATTAGTGTTGTGATTTAAGGAGTAACCGCACTCTTCTTCTCCCTCCCTCTTCTGTATAGTTTACTCCGAAACTTGAAGTAGCTGTCAATAAACACAGAGAGATTAGGATGAGGAGATTAGAAGTCATTGTTAGTGCATCTAAGGCATTTACAATATTTAATTGCGATGCATACCCAATAGCAGTAGCTGTTATGCGCATAATTAAGGAGATTAGCATGTCATTTTCCAACTGGTTCGCTTTCAAAGTCACTTCAATGATTGACAACTTTAGATAGGGAAAGAAAATATAGTTAAATTTATTGCAGAGTCTATTATTCGATAAGAAAAGTACCAGATAAGAAACGAGCAGCAAATAAAATAAAAAGTTTGAACACGATCCTGAGGTGGAGGAATCGTGGTGAGGGGCCTCTGGGGTTCACGGTCCTCAAAAGTTCCACGTTATGGAAATTGAACGAGAACAGAAGTCCTCTTGAAAAACATGGATGACCATGAATAAAATAGACTAAACCCCTCGTTTAATTTTCTTATCGACCCGACCTTTTTTTATCTAACCCAATCACCAGCTGATGAATCTATCGAAAAATCTAAGGAGAACAGATTCTCTGTCCCAAGATTTGGTTTGTCCCCGTATCCCAACTCGTCGGCGATGGTCGACGAGTCCTCCGATTGAACACCATCGGCGATCTCCGGCCGCCGCTCCGAACAAAATTATACCCTAGGGGGTACGGTGAACCTCATCGGGGATCGTCGCAATTGCTATCTCGCCGGATTCACCGTTGAATCCGGCGAGATCGTAATTGCGACAATCTCGACTGATTCACTGTTCTCCCAGGATATCGTTTGATTCGGGACGACGATCGGAAACTAATGATGATGTCCGATTGACGATCGGAGGATTCGCCAGCCATCGCCGGTGAGTTGAGACACGGGGACAGAAAGAATCTCGGGACAGAGGATTCCGTTTGAATCTAAGGAACACGCTGAATTTACAATTGGGATCCTCTGCCTCAAAAAATAGCTTGTCCCATTGTCCGGCGACGGCCGACGAATCGTCCGATCGTCAATCGGACACCACCGATGAATTTTGATCGTCATACCGAAGCAAATGATATCCTAGAAGAACGTGAATCTCCTCGAAGTTTGGAACGTGGACACGTCGCTTCACCAATTTGTCCTGTGTGACATACACAATGAATGAGAGAGATTGTGAGTTGCCGTAATTATTTATTTGAATTTTTTTAAAAAAAAATCTAAAAATCGTAATTAGGAAAGGACGGAACGGAACGGAAGGCGTTTGCTGGTGAAATGGTGGCATCAGAGAGAAGCAAACCGACCCAATCCGCCAAACCCAACCCAATCCGCCACCAAACGACTCCATCAACGAGTCCAAATCACACCCCGCTCGGGACATTCCCTATCCACCAGATGAATCCGGCCCCACCTTCCTTCCACCACGTTTCGGAGCTGCTAATTACGCCTTTAATAAACTTAACCAGACCCATAATTACGCCTTCCATAATAGCGACGGCGCAAAAAGTAGAGCTAGTGGTGGGACCCCACCACCCACCTTGGCCACCTACTGTGGTACGTAGTGGGGAAGACAATGGAACAAGGTCTAATCACTAGCCATCTAGAATTATCGTTAATTTAATCACTCATTTACATTGACAGTGTATGCATAACACAGGCACAAATAATTGTGGAAAGATTAGCTGTGCATTTGGTATCGGAATTAGATAATGGAAAGACTAATTAGTGCACTAATACTCTGTGTCGGAGATCTGTCTGTCTTTATGCTACATGGTTTGCTTACGGACTAATTAAGAATCTCAAATTGCTCAAGTGGCTTTAGCGCCGTGTTTCATGGTGGCTTCAGTTTAATTCTTTTAGAATAATCAATTGATTATCGGCAACATTAAAGTCTTAAATATATCTAGATGGTGCCCATGTTGTATCACGATCGTGCTTTATTAGTTGGAAAAGGAGATTAAAAGGAAGCATTAAACAGCAGAGTGGAGAAAGATAATAGAGGTCATTTCAATCTCTTTGAATTGTGCTTAAAATAACCTTAAATTTAATATACCGAATTGTACGATTATCATTTGTATTTTAAAAGAGCGTTCAACAAATAATTTATAAATGGAATTAATTTGATTAGTAATAAATGTCCCGGAAATCGAGAAAATAGTAATAAAGAAGAAAAGGGGGACATATATCCTATAAATTAAACGTCGTTGATTGATTCACATGTTCGCCAATTATGACCATTAATATTTCGGTTTCCTAATTATTTGTGTCGTTAATAATAAATATTTTTGGTTGCAAAAAATAATAAAAGTCACCTTCTTTTTATAACCCCCCTCCATCATCACCACCTCATCTTCGTCTCATTTCGTCGAACACCTTACTTTCCTTTCTCTTGGTCGCCGCAGGCCGCAGCCATGATCGCTTCCGCTTCCTCATCTTCCTCCTCGTCGGTAAAGACGAAGAAGGCGATGAAGAAGCCTGGCCACGGGGATCAAGGGGAGACCAAGTGGCGCACCGCCGCGCAGCAGAGGATCTACGGCCGACGCCTCATCGACGCCCTCCGCGCCACGGCTCCTTCCGGACCGCAGGCCGTCAAGGAGGTCGCGGATTCCGCCCTTGCCCTCACCGCCCGCGGCCAGTCCCGATGGAGCCGCGCTATCCTCCTCAGCCGCCGGCGGCCAAGCTGCAAGTTCCTCCTCAAAGCCCGCCGCGGGCGCATGCAGCCGAAGCCGCCTCCGCCCGGTCTGAAGCGAGGCGCGCCGGCCTCCCCCGAGGGGAAGAAGGTGAGCGAACGCTTGCGGTTGCTCGGCCGACTGGTGCCCGGGTGCCGGAAGTTGTCGGCGCCGAGTCTGCTGGAGGAGGCGGCCGACTACATGGTGGCGCTGGAGATGCAGGTGAAGACGATGAGGGCGCTCGCGGACGCGCTCTCCGGTGCCTCTCTCAACGCGGCTGAGCATGCGGTGCCTGATGAATAATCAAGTGTATGAATGTGATCGACGGATTTTGGAAATATTGCTGTGGGCATTTTGTGCATATTGTAAAATCTGAATACTTGTACATGCTCTCACTGAACTTCTGCTGAACTAGGATATCTAAATCCTAATTCCTTTATCTTCGATTGAAATCTTGTGTTAATTTGAGAAAACCATAAAAAAATTAATTAGATTTTAATTCGAGATCATCTTTCCAAGAAATATCGCATGAACACCGTCTTGTTTGTAGAAAATCCCAAGCAAAACTTGCTTTTCAATCCTTCAGCCGAAGCAGAGATCGTTCGTCATTGGTGGATCGTGTTCCAGAAACTCCATGACTGCGGATGGAAACTCGATCTCTCCAAGCCTGTCGCCGATGCTACCGCTCAAACGCCAAGCTTTGGCCAGCAGCAGTTGAGCCAACCTAGCCGGTTCTTTCTTTTTCGTTGTAGTAGTGCCGCATCCACCAGTCGAGCTTCGCTACAAGGACAACAGCCGCTCGATTTATTCACTATCTTCGCCGTCCCCGGAGGAGCTCGGTTTCGGGGTTCTCTTCTTCACGGCGAGACGAACTCCGGAACTAGAGAGTTTGAGAAAGGAGAAGAGGCGGCAAGGCGCCATGAAGCGACGACACATGGCGGTGGAAGGGTCGCCGGCGAAATATTTGGAGGGTACCATAACCAGACCAGCCGGGTACACATCTTAAAGTGCCTGCCAATCAAGTGGACCAGCTCACGATTTGCAAACTCTGGTACAGTGGGTATTAACTTTTACTATAACAAGAAAAAGGTAATATCCTTAAAAATTATTCAAATTTCCCTTTAAAATAAAAAATTGAAAAATGGTATCACGCCCCGAGAAGAATCATTGCCCAATATAAAATCAGATAACACCTCCATTATACGACGGGCACTTGAAGCATATGTACAAAGCCTAAACGGTCACTTCTATCCTTCAGCCAACACGACTGGCAATATCAACAAAAAAGTAAAGAAAAATATCACAGTATACAAAGTCATGTACCGATACGACTTACAACATCAAAAAACAGTAAAAGCTCTCCAGGGCACATAAAAGTACAAACCATGACACAACGGAAACAAACGCAGCAAAAGCAAATGGAAATACAATATGACAACAAATACAACACAACATAAAAAAACACGAATCGTCTCGGTAGAAGACTGGGACAAGCTACCGGGCACTCGAAATGATCAACCTGAAAATAAAAAAATAAGGCTGAGAATGTGAGTCTAAGAACTCAGCGAATACAAATAGCAGATATGCATAATAAGCTATACTAGCAGTAAGAGTCAACTGATAATAATCTCAAGTATAGAAGTGAGAAATACTAAACTAGAATACCGAATAAATGATACATATAAGTATCCGAATAATCTGAAGATATAAAAAGTCCAAATGCCAAATGAGCAAAGTAGGGTTACCATACCCTATGCAAACCTACTTCCTGAAGGTGCAGGTCAAATATATGTTGTAACCAAATACCGCAAGTACGAGCAAATGTAATAAGGCATACTGCAACGACTATGCATAGACGCATCAAGTGCAACTGATAGCAATGACACGTGTCACTCTCTGTATGCGCTCGGACTACCGCTACATTGGGTAGTTAGGAGACAAGACAGAATTGCACCTGTGGCTGTTTAACCAAAAGCACTTGTGAGGAAACATGAAAAGCTAACGCACATGAGACTATGCATAATGTATGAAAAGCCAACGCACCTGGGGCTATGTACAATACATGAGAAGTCAACGTACTTGAGGTCATGCAGAATGCATGAATAGCCAATGCAGCTGGGCATACCTGGGGCTATGCAAAATGCATGAATAGCCAACGCACCTGGAGCTATGTAGTATGCATGAATGACCAACGCACCTGACTATACAAAATCTAAGGCATGTCCGACGACCCTCTCAACAACTCGGAAGTCAGGGTTCGCCTAAGTATGCCTCTACTCCTCTGATATGATTGACGACCCGTGCTTAACCACCAGAAAGTTAAGAGTCATTCGTGCACTTACAATACAGAGGTGGTGCATGACACTATCCCATGCAACACCCTTTAACTAATCCTCCAATCATCCACATGATATGCAGTGGTCCAAGAATAATCATGTATCATATCCTAGCCCTAACGCTGGGTATAAGATATCCTACCACTAATCAAAAAATACACACAACATGCGATAACAACGGGTAAGGAGGTCTAATCTCGAAGCAGTACAGAAAATAAAACTATCATCTAAACAAAAAACTAGTATTAAACCTAAATATATAAAAGCAAGAAATAAATATAACTTTACTGTTGTCTATAACTAACTATGTATAAAATTTATGACAATATCTAAATAGATAAGTCAGAAGTACCCGTCTCCAGGTATCGTCTGAATCGGAAAAGTAGCTTTACATCCCGGAATCCGAATTCAATCAATATCCTATATCAAGGAACATCTTAGCTACCATAACCAACAATAACTAACTAAACTAAGTACCGTAATCAATTAATATTATTCTAATTAGAATATTCATTTAATTTTCCCTAATTAAATGATTATTCTCCGTTTAATTACAACTCCCAAATCGATCCATGTGCCAACCCGTACAACACATAGGATCAAAAAGAAACGACCTAACCACCCATGACATTACAGAAGAACCAAGGGCTTAGCTACACTGGTCCAAATTGCACGTTGAAACCCATATCCCATAACAAAAATCCATAGACGCAATGAAACAGAACCATATCAAAACAATAGGAATCCAAAGCCTAAAACACAAAAAAAACCATCTGAACCACAAATCCTATCTCAAAAGTTGCTCACGGTAACATTCTGCACATCCCCTACAATTCGGAAAAACAAATCCAAACTGAATTGCAATTGAAACTCCAACACAGAAGATACACACAACCAAGCATTCATCAGGATCAAATGCCACCTCAAACTCATCTAAACATGCTCACAACCCAAGCTTTCAAACCCAAGAACTGAACCGACCAACCCCCTACAAAGCACTGATTGAATCCAAGCAGATCTCCTCATAGAACATACATTCAAATCAAAATCAAGAAGAGTGGAACCTATCCACAACCAGAACAGGATAACCCCATAGGTAGAAGACCCGACGGTTATCTCCATCCAAGAAGAAAATCTCATGAACTCATTTCCAAAACAGAACCAGAGGAAGGAACAAAAGAGGAATCCAAGAATTCATCTATAACAGAACTACCAAAGATTTATCATCCAAATCCAATAAGATCAAACCCTACACTATCAATTCTTTACCTAAATAGATGCCGGCGAGAGCAGCCCAGCCCAGCTCAGATCTGGCGGGTCTGCCTCCTCCAGGGAATCCCGACAATCATTGTCTCCTCCGGCGATGGCTTCTTCGCTCCCAAACCCACCCTTTCTGCTACAGAATGCCAGATCGGGAGCAAAACAACATATCCATCTCAGCCTTGGTCGGAAACTCAAGGACAATCAGATCTATAAGAGTTGGGGGAGCGCTGATACCTACTAGAAGACGGTCGATGAGGTTGATTGCGTTGCCACCACCGCGGTCGTCGCGCGACCACCCCTCCCAGCGCCGCTGCCCACTTGGAGTAAAAGAGGAGAAGGAACGCCGATAACTGGTGCAGCGTGGATAAGGAGGAGGAGGGGATATAACATCGGATCGCCGGTTTTCGGTGACAAACCGACCGCTCTGGCGACGAAGAGAAAAGCAGGCGATCGGGCGGCGTGGTCGCGAGAAAAGGAAATGGAGCAGACTCGGGCGGGGGAAGAAAACGAATGGAATTTTAATCCAAGGCAATTTTGCACTTTGCCCCTCTATTTCTCAACTATTCAACACTCTCCCTTATAATTAGGGATTAAAGCATATCAACCACATAGTTTGGTTTATTGCATCTGCACCCCTAATTTAATCTTCCAAATTTGGGTTAAACATCTTATCTCCTTAAATCTCAATCATGGGTTTCGATAACCCTAAAGACCCTTCCGAGAAAATTCTCAAAAATATCTCGTCCGAATCTTTATTTTAGCCGAATCTAACAAATGAAAAATAAAAGAGAGAGAGAGAAAATGGGGATCCTCCTTTCTTTTCCATTTATCAAAATTTATCATTTAGATATAATGTGTTTGATCATAAAAATTCTATCCATTATATTTTTTCATATATATTGTTTTTAAATCACTCATTATTTCCCGAAAATAGCAGATCTAAAAATATCACAATTAAGCATGCTATTGTAAGGCCACGTTTTTGAAATATCAAATATATACAATACCTTTTTTTTTTTTGTATATTTAAGGTTTATTTTTTAAATCACACATTATGTAAAATCTAGTTTCTCAAATTCACCAAGTACTAGCTAATGCTAAACTGTAAGATAATTCAACTACAAGATCATATAATATAATTTCATCAAGTAACACAAGTAATATAATTAACGTAAGTTTATATTTGATCCTGAGCTAATCTATGTGTAATTTGGTTGGGCCTCATGGCACCACAGAGAGACAGATCATTGATGGAAAAGCCTCGACAGTCCAGGCGTGACACGGCAGGCCACTCGGGTCGGGATGTCCGAATGGGAGACTAACCTAATATGGTCTGAAGTTGCCCTAGCGCGAAATACCGAGTGTCGGGCTTAGGGTCGCCCCGTGAACACGCATCTAGCAACCATCCGGCCCCCCCTCGAGGTCTTCTATTCATAGGTCATAAGGATGAATCGTGTTGGCTGAGTCCGAGCGCCGAATGCCCCTTGCTTAGCTCAAGTGATATTGGCTGCTTTGTGAGATCTCACTCGGGTCAGTCGGTCGATGACCCAGCTCGGGAATTGTCGTTCTCTTAGGGAACACCCGCTCCCTGACACTATACTGGCAAAAGTGGTACGAGAATCAGCGTTGGACGACTCAGGTCTGACACCACTCGTGTCCAAATCGGGCTCAGGTCTGACACTACTCGTGTCCAAATCGCGAATATCTCGTTGACACAGTACTTTCCTGACATACCCTGACACTCCGTACCACAACGACCCCTGCCCATGTCAGACTGTGCGGCATCAGTCGGCACCGGTCGGCAAGCTGATAGTACCCCTGATCCTGTCCCCACATGAGACAAAAAGGTGGCAGACGCGGGACAGAAGCTGTCGGCTCCCTCGGCTATATAAGGTCCTCTGCACTTCACATATAGGTACGCGCAATAGAGTTTTGCTACAGTTCTTCTTCTATTTTCATTTCTTCCACCGAAGACTAACTTGATCGTCGGAGTATCTTGTCGGGGACTTCTCCTGATAGATTATTGACGATCATTTTTCTTATAGGTCGGAACCAACAGAGATAGTGCTCGAGACTACCTCACCCTTGAGAGCCTATCTCACTCTTCAACAGGATTAATATTCATCCCTTGAGAAAAATCCATTAGAATACTTGACTAGAATCTTCGAAACTATAAGGAATTTGCAATCCTATGAAATTCCAATCACCGTAACATAAAATATCAATAAAAATTTTAAACAAAGAATACATAAATTAATTTCAAAATCATGAAACAGAAATTTGGATATGGTAGTTGAGCCAGTTGGACTTGATGAGTTAATTGTTGATGTTCAACCATCTTACTCTATATCATGTAATAAGGTGCTGTAATATTTTGGAGTCAATAAAAAATAATTAACGAGATTTTTTCAATCTCAGACGATCAATTCGGCTCCACGAAAATTTCTCACCCGCCAATTTTGGAGTCAATAAAGCTAGTGCGAGGAGTAATTACAATTTTCTTCATCGTAATTATCTAACACGCTTTCATAATTTTAAGATGGGCTGAGATAGCGGATGTATTTTTTTTATTTAAGATGGGCTGAGCCTTTTGGAAAATTAGCAAATGGGCCAGTTTTAGTGACTTGTAGTCTCCGAAGAAAATAAAGTCCAATTGTTCCAATCTTCTGCTGCATCGAGTATTTAGTCATGCACCTCAACTTTTCGAGTTGAACGGGTAATTGGTCAGACTTCAGCATCAGGTTCTGCGTAGAAAGGGAGTTAAAGTCAAATCACTTATTTGTGCTTCATATTTCTTCTGGAGCTCAAAGTGAAAGTCGCCCATTTTGTCTTGATATTTATATGGTAGCGTATCTATTTGGTAAATACGTTTCGATTCGGAGTTGACGGTTCGATAATTATCATCGATTCATTGATTTCTGAAAGGTCGACCTTAATCTACTATTCAAGATACAGTTTGAAACGATGGATTCACGGATCGAAATTAAAAAATATATATATAAATTTATAGAATCGTTTGCCAGAGGAATCGCAATTGGAATAATTATTAATTAATTAATATATAAAATTATTTATAGATTTAGTAAATCATTTTAAATTAATTAATAAATACATTAGCTTATTTCATACTTTTATGTATATTTATTTAACTTTTATTAAATAAAAACAATAATGATTATAATCTAATTGGTCAGTATATTTGTTTTCATCTTGAGACCGTTCCGAACCCCACTAGCTAAGTACCGACACAATTTTTTTAATATATCATCCTACCGACAAGGGAAGATAATTTTCACTCGGTTGACTCGATCTGACTAAAATGATGTCGATTACGATAATGGGTGAGTTAGGGTTAGGCTCGAGAATTCAGTAGGGCAGGGGTAGCTCGGATCGGACCAAAACAAGAGCGCACAAATGGAGGAAGGATTTCCAAATGCTTGACCTTTTTTTTGGAGCTCCAAGGGAGGTTTATATAGGGGAGGGGAAACCTTCTGTCTTGTCAGGGATGTCCTATCTCATTAAAACCTCCTCTATTGACAAGTTGCCCACTTGGCAGCCTTGGCCACTCTATGAGACTGCCACAGTCGCCTGACAACCTGTCCAAACTGTCTCTTTTATTCTTAATTAATGTCTGCTACTTTGTCAGGTCATGATTAGGATAGCTATCTTTTCCTCGTGATGGGAGATTTGGGAGATCCTCTTACTGAGGTGGCCATTTGGTCACTCGGACTCATTCTATCTGGTAACTATGAGTCTACCAAAGCCTGACCGGCCGAGTGGAAATGATCAGACAGACAAGCTGGACTTCTGGACTATTTATGTCTTTGGGACGAACCTAAGGCTCTCGACCGAGAGCTCCCGGCTGGGGATGTTGTCGGGTCGGATCTGTGGGTCGGGTCTGTTGGGTCGGCCGGGTTGGGACGGTCGGGTTGTCCGGGTCGGCCGAGTCGTCCGGGTTGGCCGGTCGGCCAGTGGGGGTCGCCCGGGTTGTTCGGGTCGGTCGGCCGGGTTGTTCGGGGTCGGCCGGGTTGTTCGGGGTCGGCCGGTCGAGGTCCGCTGGGTTGTTCGGGTCGGTCGGTTGGCCGGTCGGGGTCGGGGTCGGCCGAGTCGGGTCGGCCGGATCGGTCACAAATAGTGGTCGGTTGGTCGTTTGCCGTGAAGAGCCGTCGATTGAACCTTAGCAACAGAGTGGCAGATCTCATTAATTCTCTTTGTCTTAACTCCACCTCAGTTTGCCAATTTAGTCTTTTTTAGGGGGTCCTACAATATCTCCCCGGATTACATATCTCCCTTTCAAGTTTAGTCGAAGGAGGTACGAGTCTGACTGACTAGACTAATCTAGTGGTTGGTCTTACAATATCTCCCTGGATCAATATCTATATAAAAAAATCAATTCCAAACTTTAAAAGGAAAAAAAAATAAAATCGAACCGGCAATTAAGTCTTGGAATCGGGTCAATAGGTATCCGATCCGGTCACAGGTCAGGCTGGGTCGGATTCGGATCCAATCTGAGTCGCATCTACTATTTGATTGCCCGACAAGGACATATCACACAAGTTGTAATTAACATCGCTGCTTTTTCGTTTACCACTTGCTGGCTGATTGGAATGGCCTGTGATTGAGCTAGCTAGCTAGTCAATTGTTCCTCTGTGAAAGGGACTGGAAATCTGAGCTAAGACTTCTTTTTTAAGTACTACGGACGGAGGCGTTTGATATATATTCGTAATGGAAATGATAATGGATTTTGATTGAGGTATTTATGTATTTAGTGATAACCTAGTAGAGAGGTTAGATTATAAAATCAAAGATATCATATTCATATTTTGATTCCGATTCTCGTATACTGAGCATCATAAATAAAAATTAAATAGATTTTATTTCTATTTCCGCCTTCTAAATCTGCTTACCAAACGCCCCCTAAATCATCAAATATCCACTTTAATTAGTCGATTAAGTAAGTGGTTCCTTTCTGACCTCTTCACTTGTTTTTTTTTTTAAAAAAATCAACTTTATATGAATAAATAGCTTGCTTGTTTCCTTTTCGAGGGGCCTGCTAAATGCAAACTCGTATGGATTCACCTGTCAACGCCGTTCCTTCCACCTCAAAAGAAAATTCAAGTCATACGCAAGATTAATTAACTAATCAGATTAATACTTTAAATGGTTTTAGAATAATATTATTTTGAACATTAAATGTAGCAATTGATCAATTCTATCACTGGCACGTTCGAATTTAAAAAAATATCATTATTGTACATTTGTACGTGGATATATATGACTGAAATTAAAATCGTTGAATTTCGGGGTTTCTTGAGTTTAACTATTAATGGTCAATTAATTTTCGATCGTCGAGCCAATGGAATGCAATTGGATGATCAAACACGGAATTAAGACACTGATTTTGTTTTTTTAAATAAATTCTTTTTGTCTTTTAGCAGTAAGATGTATCTTCAACGCTATTCCAGTCGAAGGCTGCCAGAAAAAATCAATAAGCGCGCATGAAAAAAAAACAAGAAAAACATGAGCTACGATATAGATGGTGAATTCACAACATTAAATTCAATGTCAATAACATGATATTTTTTTATGTACCTATTCGATCGTCGATTGAATACCGTTAATAACTTTCGACTGCCGTTCACATCAAACTATACCTTAAGAGGTACGATGAATCTGTCGAAGATCGCTACAATTAGAATGACACGTCATTCATATTGTTATAAAAGTTAGCTTAGGCGACCGCCTAGGCGCTAGGCGACTCCTCTCTGTGGTGCCGCTTAACGCCGTCTAGGTGCCGACTAGTACTAGGTGGTAGTCCTCCACCCGATTACCGTCTAACGATTTTTATAATTTTGGTGATTCACGTTGAATTTTACATTACGAATTCACATTATATATTATTTTTGGAAAGAAATAGGAGGAGACTTTCTACTTAGAAAATAAAATTGGAAGCCGCCTTTTTGATCTTTGCCTAACGAAAGTATCTTTTGTGTATTTATTCTTTTCTTTCAAAAACATATATAGTTTTAAGTGATTCTGAAGGAGAAGGAATAGAATCGTAACTGACAAAGCAAAAAAAAAAAGATCATTTATTAAAGTTGGAATCCTTTTTATTAAAAAAATATATAAAAAACGTAGTTTGACTTCGAGAATCATATGTAGGCATAACTAGTGCGATAGCACAGGTAATCAATATATATATATAATAATAATAATAATAATAATGCTTAATTATATTGGCAGCGTGGAATAGCATGGAATAATTGTTATAATAATAATATTATTATTCCATTAGCCCGGTCAGGCATTAGTTAAAATGATGGAGATGTAAACTCACGTAAGTAGTGACGATCGAACTCTTCAATTAGTGATTAATTATATTGGGCGTGATAATGTGATCAAGCCGACTACTTCTACTTTCTTATTTTAAAACAGTAGAGAATGGATTGAACAAGGGCAGGCAAGTGGAATTAATTACTTGACAAAGCCCTGGACTTGCAGAGCTCGAGACCTGCGTTATTAGTGTTGGAATCCGACTTGTATCTCCTCGATTTTTGACTTAGTCGATTTATAACCGTCGGATTTTCTGGAAGGTTGCTTTCGGAGGAAGCAAACTGATTGGTTTACGTCGAGACTAGTATTCGACATTATCTCCGTAAAACGATATTGCTCCGCTACTGGTACTCACGGATAACAGCAATTCGTTTCTAAAATACAACGACGTCGTCTCGGAATAGTAGCACTTCAAATTTCGAGACCGACGAACCTTTTCGTAAGCTTTTTGGACTCTTGATGAATAAGATGGATGAATGCGAATGCTTTTAAATTGCAATGCTTAAATGAACGAAATGATCAAGTTGAGAGATCTATTTATATTGAGTGAAGAGGAAAGTACCCTTTGGTTCGGACAGATCTGGACTATTCATAACGAAAGGGTATAACCCTTTAAAGGTCTTTTAATCTCGTCCCTTGATTTGAAGAGTTATAATCTCAGCCGCCAGATTAGAACATTTAATCCGACGTCTCAGATTCCTCCTCCCTCTTCACAGTCAGATACGAATCCGATGCTCCAGATCTTTGATCCGGCGGCCACCATCTGTTCGCCCAATCCAGTCATCGTTCTCTACACAGTCACGTGCCACATAGGCAATGCCTCATCACTGACATGCCACGTGGCGTCACCTGATCACGACACGTCATCGCCACGTGGAGCATAAATTAAAGCTCCTCGTGACAATGCGTACGTGCGAAGTGCAAAGTGCACCAACAAAGCGCCCATTGCACGCATGGCGGGCTCGCAGGTGCGAGCACCTGCTTGCCCAAGGGTAGAGACCTCCTGTGATTTTGTATTAACAACATTAGCACAGGAACACATATAAGGAAACGCTGGCTCTCGCCGGTTAGCAATGTGGGACTAAAACCCCATCTTTTTCCTTAATGTTCATTTGAGCGTATCTTGAACAATTAATTTTTCATTCACCCTTAATCAGTTTTGAGCAAATAAATAGTCCAGATTTACCTACGTGAAACGTAAATTTCGATTTCAAAGTCAAACTTGACTTTCAACGATCGATGACATCAAAATTTTGCTTTGGAAAATCGTATCCAACAATCCCCCACATGAATGGAAATTAATGCATGTATTGCATGTATGCATGCTGACACTTTATAAGAGTCCAATCGATAAGTCAATGCATTGGGAAAGATAGCTTGTGACTTTGAACCTTCCGTAGTGGAATGCTATCTAGCATACTAGGCTGTGCAGCGAACGTGATATCTTGAATTGCTCACTGTTGATGTATACTAAGACAATAACACCCACACAAACTTATCTCACCCACTTTTGGTTCTCATGGTTGGTTCCGTTTCGGCCATGGACACCATCCTGGATTCATGAGTGTTTCATTGAAGCGGTCTGTCTTCACACTCACATAGGTGACACTTCTATCAAGAGTGTTCTACCATACTCTACCTTAAAGGTATAGAAGTCATTAATGTGGTAGGACAACACCAAATCATCATAGGATTGGGATAGTAGAGATAATTATTTCTCTTGTGCTGTTACACAACTTCTGTAACTCCGTTGTCCCATTAAACCAAGATCTTGGGATATCCAGTCAACAGGTTGGGTTACCGCTACAGTCGTTTTTAGTTGTAGATTTTCAATCTCATTCCTCTTGATGAGCAGTATATTTGATCTCGATTTAGTCCCTTCGTTAGAGGATCCGCCAAATTATCCTTAGATTTGACATAATCGATTGCAATCACTCCGTTCGAGATCAACTGCCTAATGGTATTATGTCGACGACGTATATGTCGTGACTTACCATTATACATATTACTCTGTGCCCTTCCAATTGCCGATCGACTATCACAGTGGATAAGTACGGCGGGCACAGGTTTTGTCCAGCTCGGAATATTTTCCAAGAAATTCTGCAGTCATTCAGCTTCTTCAGTTGCTTTGTCAAGTGCTATAAACTCGGATTCCATTGTTGACTGAGCTATGCATGTTTGCTTGGTGGATTTCCAAGATACTGCTCCCCCACCGATTGTGAATACATATCCACTAGTGGATTTGGAGTCTTTTGTATCGGAGATCCAATTAGCATCATAATATCCCTCCAAGACTGCGGGATACCTTCCGTAATGTAATCCGTAGTTCATAGTATATTTTAAATATCTAAGAACTCGCATCAGTGTTTTCCAATGGGTGTCGTTTGGATTGCTCGTAAAACGACTCAGTTTGTTGACTACACAGGCAATATCCGAACGAGTACAGTTTGTGAGATACATCAAACTGCCAATTATCCGGGAATATTCCAATTGCAATATGGGTTCACCATGATTTTTTGCTAAGTGTTGACTTAGATCCATAGGTGTTTTTACAGTAGAGAGATCGTAAGTATTGAATCTTTTCAATACTGACTCTACATAATGGGATTGTGTTAAAACTATTCCATCGGACGTCCTGAGAATTTTAATTCCTAATATGACATCTGCTAGACCCATATCTTTCATGTCGAAACTATTGG
Organism: Boesenbergia rotunda; assembly: GCA_024364735.1. Lineage (NCBI taxonomy): Eukaryota > Viridiplantae > Streptophyta > Magnoliopsida > Zingiberales > Zingiberaceae > Boesenbergia > Boesenbergia rotunda. Next base: position 117,157 of record JAGFNQ010006443.1, read on the forward strand.
TCAATATTTTCTTAGTACTCATGATGATATCATGATTACTTCCCATTATGAGCATGTCGTCTACGTATAGACAGATGATTACATAACTCTCAGGTGTACTTTTGACATAAATGCATTTATCACATTCATTTATTCTGAATTTGTTTGATAGCATTATTTTGTCAAATTTTTCGTGCCATTGCTTTGGCGCTTGTTTAAGTCCGAACAACGACTTATCAAGTCGACACACCTTTCCCTTAGTTCCAGGAGCTATGAACCCCTCGGGTTGCTCCATGTAGATTTCTTCTTCTAACTCACCATTTAAGAAAGCAGTCTTAACATCCATTTAGTGTATTTTAAGGTCATACAATACTGCAATGGCTATCAGCACTCGTATGGACGTAATCCTTGTCACCAGTGAGTTGGTATCGAAGTAATCAAGGTCTTCCTGTTGCTTGTACCCTTTAGCTACAAGTCTAGCCTTATACTAGTCAACCGATCCATCAGCTTTATACTTGCGTTTTAGTATTCACTTACAACCTAATGGTTTAGTAACAGAAGGAAGGTCTACTAATTCCTAAGTATGGTTATTCATGATGGACTCGATTTCACTATTGACAGCTTCTTTCCACAATGGGACGTCGAGACCAGAGAAAGTTTTGCTTAGTGTTCTTGGGTCCATTTCTGACATGAATGTCATGAAATCTGGCCCGAATGATTTCTCAACTCTATCTCGTTTGCTCCGACGTGGCTCTTCGCTTTGATCGTCAATAGCCCTTTTATGACAACTAAGTTTTGGAATATTATCTTTGTTAGAACTTCCGTTGTCATTATTTTGAACGTTTTCCTTCTTATTTGGGAACACGTCTTCAAAAAATATTGCATTCTGAGATTTTATGGTTGTACTCACATCAATATCAGGAATGTCTTACTTATGAAGTATGAAATGATATGCACTACTATTTTGGGTATATCCGATAAATATTGCATCGAACATTTTAGGTCCGATCTTAACTTGCTTTGGCTTAGGTACTTCAGCCTTTGCTAAGCCCCCCAACACTTTCTAGTATTTGTACGATGGCTCGCGACCTTTTTCATAGTTTATATGATGTTTTATCATTTTTCTTGTGAGGAATTTTGTTGAGAATGTGTTTTGCTGATAATATGGCTTCCCAACATAGGTTCTGGGGTAAGCCTGAATTTATCAACAAGGCATTCATCATTTCCTTTAGTGTCTGATTTTTACGTTCAGCAACACCATTCGATTGAGGTGAGTAAGGTGTCGTTGTCTGATGGACGATTCTAAATTCTGAACAGAATTCATCAAACGGTGCACCATATTCTCCACCTCTATCGCTACGAATTATTTTAATTCGTTTTTCAAGTTGATTTTCGACTTCCGTTTTATAGGTTCTGAAAACTTCTTGGGCTTCGTATTTATTTCTTAAAAGAAAGACATAACAGAACCTCGTGCAGTCATCGATAAAAGTAATGAAGTACTTTTTACCTCCTCTAGTTTGCACGAATTTCACGTCACATAGATCACTATGTATTAATTCTAGAGGAGTCGTTGACCTTTCCACCGAATGAAAAGGTAGTCTCGTCCTTTTCGCCTCCACGCACACTTCGCATTTGTGTGTTTTGTCAACATCGATGTTCGGTAATAAATTTAGTTTGACGAGACGTTTTAAAGTATTATTATTGACATGCCTAAGCCGATAATGCTATGAATTAAAATACTCAACAACATAGCTGGAAGCTTTTAATTTATTACTATTAAAATTACGGTGTATAGTCATTACAACTATCTTGAGCAAATTTTGTTCTAAATACCCCTTCTCCTACAAAGACACTGTTCTTCGTAAGCACAAAGTTGTTGGATTGAAACACTAGTTTGAATCCGGCTTTAACAAGTGCCGATCTAGAAACTAAGTTCTTCCTGATGTTGGGAACATGGAGCACATCAGCGAGAGTTAGCTCCTTTCTAGACGTCATTTTTAGAACAATTGTCCTGAGTCCAATAATTGAGGACGTCGTGGAGTTGCCCATATAGAGCTTTCTTCCACTTATCGGGGTGTACTTAGAGAACATCGCCTTGTCCGAAGAGACGTGACGGGTTGCTCCAGTATCGATCCACCACTGCTTCGGGTTGTCCACCAAGTTGGCTTCGAACACGACCGCAGTGAGATCCAGAGCGCTGAGATCTATGTCAGCGGAGGTTGCGACTTGGTTCGCAACATTCTTCTAGCTCTTGGTTATCTTCTTCGGGCGTCTGCAGTCTTTGGAAATGTGTCCTGACTTTCCACAATTGTGAACCTTTTGTCTTGAGCCTTCTGGTTCGGTTGCTTCGGCTTCTTGGCTTTTGGTTCCGTCAGGTTGGACATCTCGTCGACTGCCCGCTTTGTTCCTCTAGAGTCGGATAATTTTCGATTATCCTCCTCTATTTGCAGCCGCAGTATGAGGTCTTCAAGTCCCATCTCCTTCTGCTTTTGCTTTAGGTAATTTTTGAAATCCTTCTATGACGGAGGAAGTTTCTCGATTACCGCAGCAACTTTGAATGACTCGTTCAGCGGCATTCCTTCGGCGTCCAGATCATGCATTATCAGTTGCATGTCTTGGACCTGAGACGTGACGTTCTTGGAATCTACCATTTTTGAAATCCAGAAACCGGCCGACAATGAATTTCTTCAGTCCGACGTTTTCAGTTTTGTATTTCTTCTTCAGCGATTCCCACAGTGACTTGGCCGTCTCCATCATGCAATATACGTTATATAGCATATTGTCCAGCGCATTAAGAACATAATTGGGCACAGGAAGTCTCCGTGTGACCACGCATCGCGAGCAGCCTGGCTCCCGGAATCATTTTCCATAGCGGCTGGCAGGTCTTCACGCAGGAACCGAACAAGCTTCAGCGTAGTCAGGTAGAACAACATCTGTTGGATCGGGTTGGTCCGGCTAGAGGGGGTGAATAGACGGATAATAAAATAAAGAAATGGAAGACACTCGTCTTAAAAAAAAACTTGGTCGCAACTAAGAACGTTGCTTCCAAGGCAGTGGACGCTCAATTAAAATCTTCTTGTGGCGGAGAAGCCTTACAATAAAAGCACGCTAGACTATAAAGAGAATTACAAGAGAATTGAATGATTGAAAAGGTTGAAACTCTAAGCCTATTTATAGCCTATGAGAATAAATCTGGATTGTTGATTGTTGAGGAATTTTCTCTTGGCCGTTGATCCATGGATGTAATCTGGATGGTTGATCTTGGATGGGATTAAACTACATCCATTGGATCTGATTAAAGGATAAAGTTATCCTTTAAGAGATAACTTTGTCTTCTTCTCGTAACAGATAAATAACTTTATCATCTGCTCGCAACAACTTTAATTATATCTCTTCTTTGTCCCAGTCGGTAAGGCTGGTGATATATGTAAGCGAGGTTGCTGGTTCGAATCTTCACAGCAACAAATAAATTTCTTTTTGTTTCAGGTGCCTGGTTTGACTTGGACAAACTGACCAGTCTTTTGGTTCATCTACTGGGTGATTTCTGGCCAACCAGAGTTAGGCTCACCCGAACCCGACTCCGGCCTTTCGCCCTCGAGCGTCCTTCCTCCCGGCTTCTCGTCCCTCGGACACCGCGCACGTCCTTCTCGCTCCACCGGCGTACTCTTCCGCAGCTTCCGCGTCCCTCGGATTGTACCGAGCCCGTCGGCTCACTTCCCCGCACAATCCTTCTCGTCTGCTACGTCTTACGCTCGACTTCCTCCGTACCTAAGCTCCTGCACACTTAGCAGAGGGATTAAACATACCAGGACCTAACTTAAATCGGTTGATCACATCAAAATCAACCAGGGGTACTTACAATCTCCCCCTTTTTGATGTGCATCAATCTGAGTTAAATTAGGATAATCAAAATAAAAAACATACATAATAATGTAAACAGTTTAAGTTCAAAAAAAACTTAAATTTCGAGTAAATTAAAATTCTACTTCTTAACTTAATACTATTCCTCCCCCTTTCATCACATCAAAAAATTGAGAAATATAAGTAGGGAAGAAGAAAAATTTTAGAGTGCGATAAAAAATATTCTAAGTGAAAAAAAATCGCGTTGCCATAGATTTTTCAAATTTTAAAATGGCATATTTTTTCAAAGTTAATTCCATTTTTTTTAAAAATGACTTAAATAAAATCTAATTTTTTTTGATAAAATCCACAGCTGATGTGGAGTTCCAAAAAAAATCGAATCTTGTCAAAATATTTTTCTATCGAATTTTAAAAAAAACATATTTCGATAAACAATTCATAAAAAATCAGAAAAAAAAAAGATTTCAATAAACGATTCATAAAAAATAAACATTTATGAAAAAAATCTGAATATTTTTGTTAAAGTCGAAGATAAAGATATGAGTTTAGACAAAAATTTTGAGCTTTAAATTGGTTGATCAAGTCCAAAAATGACAAACCAACATATAAGAGTTTTTGAAGAGTAAATTTTAAAAAATTCGAAAAAATACTTCGAAAAATTTGAAAAAAAATTATAATGAGTTTTTCCCTTAAACTCTTAATTTCAAATTTCGAGGAAAAAAATATTCGAAAATTTTTGAAAGGCGTTCCAGTAGATAGACAGCATAATTGTGCATAAAAAAAATAATGACATAATTTTTGTTAGAGAAACAAAATGCGCACATATATAATAACAAAAAAAAATTATTAGTTTAATACAAATTTAGGAACCCAAAATAAGTTCCTGTCTACAGGATTAATTAAAAACTTAGGCGGAATATAACTTTTGGGCACCTTTTTAAATTGGTCCTTATGATTTTTAAAATACCAATTTAAATTATCAGGAAAGCTATTTTTCTTTTGGCGTAAATATGCAATATCAAGTTCTAATTTTTGCACTAAGTTTTTCAAATTATCATTTTCATTTTTCAAATTTTCAGACGAGGATGTAAGTGTTAATTCATTTTTTAATTTTAAATTTTCTTTTTCTAATCTATAATTAGATTTGAGCAAGGCTTTAACTCCTGCATATAATTGATCATGAGGAAGAAAACAAACCTCACTTACCGGGTCGCTTTTGAAAAGCGAGGTTCCTCTTTCGTCGTCGCTTTCTTCTGACGTCTCTCCCCCTTCATCAGTGCTCCCTTCTTGATGATTTGCCATTAGCGCAAGACCCGCATATTCTTGACCTTCCGACTCTTCTGACAAGGACTCATCGTCGAGTTGGATCTTCCTTGTGTTCAGTGCGGCGATGTCTGATTTCTTATTCTTCTCTTCATGAAATTCTAGGAATTTCTCCCAGAGCTCTTTTGCCGAGTTGTAATTCTCGATGCGGTTAAGTTCTTGCACGGGAAGAACGGCTAGTAGATGAAATTCAGCTTTGCCGTTTGCTTCAAAGTCTGATTTCTCCTTCTTGGTCCATGACTTTATTTCTTTATCCTTGCCGTTGTTGTCTTTAGGAACTGAAAAACCATTTTTCATAATTATTAGCAATTCAATATCAGTTTTAAAAAATACCTGCATTCGGCGCTTCCACATCGCGAACTCCCCCTCAAACTTCGACGGGTAGATTACGGCTCCAACCATTTTCTTGAAATTGCTGCAGTCGGCGGTTAGTCTTTCTGCGGCGACCTTGGCTCTGATACCACTTGTTGGATCGGGTTGGTCTGGCTAGAGGGGGGTGAATAGACGGATAATAAAATAAAGAAATGGAAGGCACTCGTCTTAAAAAAAAACTTGGTCGCAACTAAGAACGTTGCTTCCAAGGCAGTGGACGCTCAATTAAAATCTCCTTGTGGCGGAGAAGCCTTACAATAAAAGCACGCTAGACTATAGAGAGAATTACAAGAGAATTGAATGATTGAAAAGGTTGAAACTCTAAGCCTATTTATAGCCTAAGAGAATAAATCTGGATTGTTGATTGTTGAGGAATTTTCTCTTGGCCGTTGATCCATAGATGTAATCTGGATGGTTGATCTTTGATGGGATTAAACTGTATTCATTGGATCTGATTAAAGGATAAAGTTATCCTTTAAGAGATAACTTTGTCTTCTGCTCGTAACAGATAAATAACTTTATCATCTGCTCGCAACAACTTTAATACATTTTTTCTTTGTCCCAGTCGGTAAGGCTGGTGATATATGTAAGCGAGGTTGCTGGTTCGAATCTTCACAGCAACAAATAAATTTCTTTTTGTTTCAGGTGCCTGGTTTGACTTGGTCAAACTGACCAGTCTTTTGGTTCATCTACTGGGTGATTTCCGGCCAACCAGAGTTAGGCTCACCCGAACCCGACTCCGGCCTTTCGCCCCTCGAGCGTCCTTCCTCCCGGCTTCTCGTCCCTCGGACACCGCGCACGTCCTTCTCGCTCCACCGGCGTACTCTTCCGCAGCTTCCGCGTCCCTCGGATTGTACCGAGCCCGTCGGCTCACTTCCCCGCACAATCCTTCTCGTCCGCTACGTCTTACGCTCGACTTCCTCCGTACCTAAGCTCCTGCACACTTAGCAGAGGGATTAAACATACCAGGACCTAACTTAAATCGGTTGATCACATCAAAATCAACCAGGGGTACTTACAACATCTTCTGCTGCCATCTTTTGAAATCGGCTCCGTTGAATTTCTCCGGCTTCTCGGCGTGAGGGACGGCGGTTGGTACATCGTTGATTCCGGCCATATCAGTTTGCCGAATATCGTTTTAAGATTGTTGGAATCCGACTTGTATCTCCTCAGTATTTGACTTAGTCGATTTACGACCGTCGGATCTTTCGGAAGGTTGCTTTCGGAGGAAGCAAACTGATTGATTTACGTCGAGGCTAGTGTTCAACACTATCTCCGTAAAACGATATTGCTCGGCTACTGATGCTCACGGATAGCAGCAATTCGTTTCCAAGATTTAACGACGTCGTCTCAGAATAGTAGCACTACAAATTCCGAGACCGGTGAACATTTCCGTAGGCTTTTTGGACTCTTGATGCATAAGATGGATGAGTGCGAATGCTTTTAGATTGCAATGCTTGAATGAATGAAATGATCAAGTGAAGGGATCTATTTATATTGAGTGAAGGGGTAAGTACCCTTTGGTTCGGACAGATCTGGATCGTTCATAACGAAAGGGTATAACCCTTTAAAGGTCTTTTAATCTCGTCCCTTGATCTGAAGAGTGATAACTCTTCAGATCCCATCTTGATCTCAGCCGCCAGATTGGAATATTTAATCCGACGCCTCAGATTCATCCTCCCTCTTCACAGTCAGATTCGAATCCGACGCTCCAGATCTTTGATCCGACAGCCACCATCTGTTCGCCCAATTCAGTCTTCGTTCTCTACACAGTCACGTGCCACATAGGCACTGTCTCGTCACCGACATGTCACGTGGCGTCACCTGATCACGACACGTTATCGCCACATGGAGCATAAATTAAAGCTCCTCAATGCTCCTCGCGACGATGCGAAGTGCAAAGTACGCTAACAAAGCGCTCATTGCGCGCGTGGCGGGTGGTGGGTGGCAGGCTCGCAGGTGCGAGCACTTGCTCGCCAAGGGTAGAGTCCTCCTATGCTTTTGTATTAACATTATTAGCATAGGAACACATATAAGGAAACACTGGCTCTCATTGGTTAGCAATGTGTGACTAAAGTCCCATCTTTTTTCTTAATGTTCATTTGAGCGTATCTTGAACAATTAATTTCTCATTCACCTTTAATCGGTTTTGAGCAAATAAATAATCCAGAGTTATCTACGCGAAAAGTAGATTTCGATTTTGAAGTCAAACTTGACTTTCAACGATCGATGACCTCAAAATTTTATTTTACAAAATCGTATCCAATAATTAGAAATATAGAATGCTTGTTACTTATCAATATCATTTAGTATCGTGTGACCGTCTGAGCTAGAGATTACAGATTCGAATTTCAAAAATAATTTCTTACAAAGTAAGTTAGGACAATGTACAATTGATCCTCTTGAATTGGGACTCCTCTTTGGCAAAAGCTTTATGCATAGGAGTACCTTATTTTTCAAAAATATATAATTAGTAATATATTTATTCTACCAATCAAATTAAAAATGCTTGTTACTTAATTATCAATACCATTTTGTTAGATAAATATTTCATCCCTTCCTGTCTCATCCCTAATCAAACAAATCAAAAGTCTCTATCATTGTAGTTGTGATTAATTAATTATTCAAGTGTTTGGAACCAAACGATTAATCTAAATTATCTATTTTTCTAAAGAATAATCAACACTAAGACCGTGAGGCTATTAGGAATTTAATTAGAAGATTAAATATCTAAATTAGCTTGACCTTTTCTTTATTTAAGGATCAATATTATTTGGCCTAATTCGTTAGCCTTTCCGTTACTACAAGAAAATATAACATGAATATTTTTCAACTCCCATAGATTACTGCTAATTAGTCAACCAAGCTTTTAGATTTGTAAACATCAATAACTCCAGGGAATTAAATCGATTTCGACTATCAACCGTCAGTAGACAACTTAATCCACAATAACATATAAAGTATTATTAGTCTTTGGTGATTAACAACTTCAAAAATATTTCCTTTTGGTATCTATTGGTGGTAAAAGGCGATTCGCTCGTCCTCAACTTCTCCACCAATCTATCCCAGAGTCAACCGGAAGAAGATAAATTACGGGGACTACTAGCCCGGATACTATAATTAAAAATAAATTTTTTTTATATCTATTATCAATATGTATGTAATATGTGTCCCTTGGCAATGGTACAACGGATATCTTTTTAATTTTTAATTATAGAATCGAGTCTCACATTTAATGAATTAATAAATATATAAATATATTTTTTTAATGATAATTGATTTGAGAATCCTGAATTGATGGATTGTTTATTATTAGTGTTTTCTTATTTATTTTTATGATGAACATAGAAAATTTATGGAGTAGAATTGATTATTCTTAAAATTAATTGGTACCGGATGCCCGATGAAAAAAATATATGTAAATATGCATTTATCAAAATGGAACTGGGAGATTCGTACGGATGAAATCTACATAAAAGGTATTCTTTATTATTAGCCAAATTTAAAGTGAATCTTCATATGTGTCCATTATCTATCGAGCAATGAAATGCAATAATCGTGCATCCATGGATGGATCGTTAGTTGTGACGTTTCCGATAAAGGCATAAAGCTCAATAAACTACTGGTTTATGTGATGATTAATTTTATTTTTTGATTTACTCTTATTTAATGGTTTGGGACAGTAGAGTATGATTATAAATGAATTAAACGCTCGTAAATAAATATATATTGATTTGGTAAAATTTTATTTATATTTGTTAAATATACATGATCGATTAAACAAATAAATTGAATAATTAATTAAATTAAATAAATAAGCTTAAATATATATGTTTAACTCGTTAATGTTCGTGAATATATTCGTAAATAACGTTCGTGAATTTATTCGTGAACAATATTATTTATAAATAATATTTATCAGTAGAATTATTATTAGCTAAAAGTTTAAAAATAAATAAACAAATTTATATTATTAAATTTAATAATTAACTAAACAAGTTTAAAATATAAAAATTCCAACATTGAAATAAGTTTGAGTTGAAAGTTCCGTGATATCCAAATGAGTCCCGTTTAAATCAAGTTCGAATGAAATTCAAGTTCATAAAAAAAATAAATTAAGATAAGCTTAAACAATTATTTAAATGACTTAATTCATTTTAAATTTGACTAGCTTAACTTGATTACCTTATCAACAAATAACTTATACACTATAAAATTTAATTTAATTTAACTCATTTATATTGAATCAGGTAGCAGGCGAATCTGGGATGACCGACTCAGTTCTACGGATGTTTCCCACCGATTACTAAGGTAAATGAGAAGCGCTCACGATGGACAATCTAGAACCCCAGCGTTCCAGGGTTCACGTCTCATTTGAAGAAAAAATTTATATAAAATACGCCATAGCTAGGGATCGAATCGTGAATATCTAAGATAGCAATTAATCGCCCTACCACTATACCATAGTCCCGTCAGGGCTGTAATCGAACCGAGCCGAGCCGAATACTTGAGAGTTTGAGTTTGATTCGTTTATTATCGAGCCGAGCTCGAGCTTAATTTATCAAATATGGTGATGGCTCGCGAGCATATTCGAGCCTAATCGAGCCCTAAACGAACTTACCAAATATAAATTATTAATTAAATTATTCATCAATTTATTGAAAAAATAAATTATATATTTAAAAAAATATAAAATATTTATTAAAATCTATGATTTTATTCATACAAATGAGCTTTATTAGATATTTTATATTTATTAAATATAAAAGTGTCAAAATTATATATTTAATGTTAAATATTAATTTTATATTTTACGAACTAGCTCACAAGTTTATTAACGAGCTGTTCACAAGCTAACGAACTGAATACTGCTGAGTTTGAGTTTGGTTCATTAATATTAACGAACTTTATTAAACGAGCTCGAACGAGTTTCTATCGAATCGAGCTCCGAATAATTCATGAACGACTTGATTCATTTACAACCCTAAGTCCCGGAGCAATTTGACTCATTTATAAACTTACAGTTGGGAGATCGTTATCCTGATAGCATTACAAATTACTTTCTTTAAATGAAAAGATAATCATAAAATATTGACTACGGATCGACCCGAACTGTCCTCCTTTTCGGATTTATTTTGATGACATCATCTCTATAATTAAATTGGTTGAAAAAAAATAGATAATAAGAATAATAATAATACTAATAAATCCATTTAAATAGATTTCCAAAATCAGATTCTATTCAATTGGCCACATCATTTTCAAATTAAGACAGACTCAAGGTCTTGAATCTAGAAGATCTGACTTCCTGGTAATTGAAATTTAGTGGGCCATGCATGACACACCGGCGTGCCTCATCGCAACTTAACCGAGTTCATGGAAAATCACTCCATGAAAATTTGAGTCGAATTGTCAACAACCCCGCGGTTCCTCTTCCCTTCGCATTCGATGGCCGGTCTATTGTCTTAGCTCGTCGCATCTCACTTCCTCTGACCAAAATTCCGGTCGTGAATAATTAATCTTCTTGTTTTTGTCTTTTATTTCAAAATTGTTTGACACGTTCAATTTTGTACGGCAATGTGGTTTTTTTTCCAGTTTCCTCCGTGACAGTGTATTTATCTCTTTATCTAGCTACTTTGACATTTTATCATTTAATTCTATAGGTAAATCTTTCGATATCGATTTAAAAAGTACATTTATAAATAAATAACTGATAGACAAAAAATAGAATAGAATAAATTATTTCGATCTCCAGTGGTGGTGACCAACAAACGGCAAGAAAAATGGCGGACGCAAGCTAAGCAACGCCTTAAACCCGCACAATTATAAAAACCGCGTCGCGTCGAATCTATCTCGTCCTTTCTGTTCCACAACAACATCTTCCAACTTTCCTGGCGATGAGAGGAGGTGGTAACAGCGCCGGGGCCGGCGCCGGAGGCAGTCCCCTGTTCGCCTCCTCCTCTGGCGTCCGGAGAACGCCCCTCAAGTTCCGGCAGTCAAAGTTCCGGCTGCTCCCCTCCTGGATCCTCTTCCTCTCTTCATCCTCCTCCTCCTCCTCCTCTTCCTCCTCGTCTGCGCCGGCCGGTGGCGCCGACTCCTTCGCTACGAAACGTCGTCGTCGTCGTCGATGCCTTCCGGGTTCGCTGTAGCCTCCTATAGTTCTCATTTGATAGTTCCTGGACTTAATTTGACAGTTATAATCATTTTTTACTCTCATTGAATCTTTAGCTCCAATAATTCTCCTTGTTTTTCAATTTCTTCGATCTATCTTTATGATCATAAATGCTTTTGTCGTCCTTCTCACATGATCCGTCGAACAAAATAAAGCAACGCATTAACTAATTCGATACGTGAATCTTGCAGATTAATTTTAACTTCAATTCTGATTTATTTAATCATGTGCTCTTTTCTGATCGATATATTTGCATGTGGGGAGTTTCATGGCTCCGACCATCTTGGCAGCTGTTCAATCTGCGTCCTGGACCAATATACTATTTTTTTAATTTCTTTCCTGCTTTTGCTTCGATTTAAATTCCTAAAATCATTTAATTATTTAATTTTACAGGAGCGGCTACACAGTCTTGATCAACACGTGGAAAAGAAACGACCTCCTCAAGCAATCTGTGAGTCACTATTCCTCCTGCGCCGGAGTGGAATCTATCCGCATCGTGTGGAGCGAGCCTGATCGGCCTTCGGATTCTCTGCGCGAGTCGCTGTGGCAAGTGGCGCAGCAGAATTCCAAGAGCTGCGAGGGGATGGATCTCAAGTTCGATCTGAACGAGGAAGACAGTTTGAACAACAGGTTCAGAGACACGAAGGGCTTGAAGACCGACGCCGTCTTCTCCATCGACGACGACGTCCTCTTTCCTTGCAGCTCCATGGACTTGGCTTTCCGGGCGTGGCAGAGCGCCCCCAATACCATGGTTGGCTTCGTTCCCCGCATGCATTGGCTGGACAGTAAGACGGTACCGTTTCTCCAACTGATCCTCAATTTCTGACAGATTTGGTTCTGCAACTCATCCTCAATTCTCCTCCTGCAGAGAAACAGCAATAGAGAGTATTACAAGTACGGCGGGTGGTGGTCCGTGTGGTGGACGGGCACTTACAGCATGGTGCTCTCCAAGGCTTCCTTCTTCCACAAGAAATACCTTGACCTCTACACAAATCACATGCCTAAATCCATCAGACAGTATGTCACCAAATACAGGTCTTAATCCTCAGCGTCTATCTCAGAAATCTGTATTTTTCTTATAAATCCGAGGGTTGTGTTGAATATTTTGATTGATAACTTTGCAGAAACTGCGAAGATATTGCGATGTCTTTTCTAGTCGCAAACGCAACAGGTGCTCCACCAATTTGGGTGAAAGGTGAGGAACGAAATTGATGATAGAATGATTAATTTCTTTCTTTATTTAATTACAGTGCTTAATGCATAGATCTGTGCTTTTGCAGGGAGAATCTTTGAGATCGGATCGAGTGGGATTAGTAGTTTGGGAGGACATAGCGATAAAAGAACTCATTGCCTCAATTTGTTTTCTAACATTTATGGGGAGATGCCTTTGGTTGCAACAAATATGAAGGTTATAGATAGTAGGCATAGTTGGCTTTGGTGATGTATATGGTTGATTGCTGTATTGGTTTTAGGATTTTACATATATATTTTTATCTTATTCTATTATTTTTTTAGTAAAAAAGAAAAAATATATTGACTAATTTTTTTTAGCGGTAGTTTCTTCTATTAGTTTGTTTAATGTTACACATATTAAGACTTGAGGATAGTCAACGGAATATGATCCCGACGTCTAGGTGTGGCCTAGTCGGGTCATGTGGCATCACAGGGAGGGAGATCGTTGACGGAAAGGTCTCAACTATCCGGCGTAGCAGTGCAAGCCACTCGGGTCGGGATGCCTGAGTGAGAGACCAGTCTAATACGATTTGAAGTTGCCCCGACGAGAGAGGTCGAGTGTCGAGCTTAGGTTCGCCCGACAGCACGCATCTAGCAGCCATTCGGCTCCCCTCGAGATCTTCTAGTCATACGTCATAAGGATGAATCGTGTTAGCCGAGTCTGAGTGCCGATTGCCCAAAGACTCAGATTGCTCCTTTGTTAGTCTGAGCGGCATGGACTGCTTTATGAGACCCAACTCGGGTCTATAGGTCGACGACCCAACTCGGGATTTATCATTTTCCTAGGGAACACCCACTCCCTGACATTATACTGGTGAAAGTGGTACGAGCGTCGGCGCAGGATGGCTCAGCTCTAACACCACTCGTGTCTGAATTGCGAATATTCCGCTGACATAGTACTTTCCTGACATATCCTGACACTCCGTACCCCAACGACCCCTGCCCGTGTCAGACTTGTTAGATCGTGATCCCAACCTAGAGGCGGGGGTGAATAGCGTCTTTTGGTTGTCTACCTATCACGTTAGCAAGCGCAAGCAGAAATACTAATAACAATAACAAACAATGTTAACGCAAACCTATTTACGTGGTTCGGAGATGACGCTCCTACTCCACGGCAATCCGTAAGGTGGACGATCCCTTGATCCTTCGGTGAATCACTCCCCGGATGCCCTCCGGCTAGCTCGTGTAGCTCCTTATGGGCGGAGAAAACTCGCCACAAACTCGGACACACTTCTGAGCACAAAAGACTACTAATGAGCTCTAACCAAGCTCATTTCGTCAAAGAATCCCAGCCAAAATCGAACCCTTTTAAATATGTCTCTTGGCTGAAAACCCCGCAACCAGTCGGCTGCCCTAAGGCCAGTCGACTGCCCCCACTGAAATTCGACCGTTGCAAGCCCAACGTTCGAATTCCTATCCACTACCAGTCGACTGCCCCCATAGCAGTTGATTGATGTTACTGTGAGGTTTACCAGTCGACTGCCAAAACCCCAGTCGACTGCCCACCTAGGTTTTCCTTCCCGAGTACAATTCCCTCAATACTCTGTTGGGACCGGGTGCATGTCGACAAGGATACGGGTTCGTAAAATTTTAAATTTTTACGTGTAGCGGAAGAATTAGCATAAAATAATTTTCTAAATTATTTTAACCACGTATCTAGCATGCAACCTTATGGTGTGTGGACATAATCATAAATTAAAACTTTGCGGAAAAGTAAACTAATTTACTAAGTACCTCGCGTAACTCGAAGTAAGGGACGAGATCCAACCGTAGCGTCCCTTGGAAGCTTCGCCTCTATTCGCGTCCATGCCGAGTTCTCTTCGGGATGACTTCGCAAAGTCACGAGTTTTGTGCCGACGAGAACTACTAGATTCTCTAAAGGCACAACTAGAAGAACAAGAGAAAAGAATGGAAACTCACCAACAAGAAACGGAATCTAAATTCCGGGAAGAGAGGAGTTGTGATCCGCGTCTTCTCACTAGTACAAAAAAGACCTTTAACAACGGCTTTTAACACCGGTTGTATTAAAACTGGTGTTAAAAAAAAAGGCGGTGGCATTTTTATAATTATTTGAACTTTAAAATACTTTTAACACCGATTCTTTTAACAACCGGTGTTAAAAATATATTTAACTACGGTTTTATAAATAACCGGGGTCATATGTTATAATTATTTGAACTTTAAAATACTTTTAACACCGGTTCTTTTAACAACCGGTGTTAAAAATATATTTGACTATGGTTTTGTAAATAACCGTGGTCATATGTTTTTCGCGCGCATGCCTTGTTCTTAATTAAATCATACATGTCAATTATAATAGTCTAACTTTTGGTCGGTCATATATTTCCTCTGCTTAATTTGTTTCTTGCAACCCTAGCGGGCTGTGTGCGACACACGGAAGGCGCGCGCAGAGGAGGAGAGGAGAAAGAAGGCGCGCAGACGGCGCGCAGACGAGGAGAGGAGGAAGAAGGTGCGCAGACGAGGAGAGGAGGAGGAAGGCGCGCAGACGATTGCATCCCCGGCTGAAGGAGAGCTCGAGACGACAAGGGAAGGCAAGTATATTCTACTTTGTAAGTTCGAGTAGGGTTGGGGGGGTGGGGGGGTTGAACGGTGTTGCGAAAGTGGTTGAACGGTGCTCTGAAGGTTTTGCGATTTCGACCTAGAACGTGACATAGAACTTGACTTATTGTAAGAATCTGAAGGTTTTGCGATTTCGCTCTCAAGGTTTTGCGAATAAGGACTGTTAAAGGGCTTCAAGGACTGGCCTAATAGCATTCTTAGCAGGCATACTAGATTTTGTATAGGAGGTTAATGCTTTGTAGTTTTGAAAATGGTCATTGGTACTAACATCACTGAGAAACTCCTAGAAATTAGATCTGAATCAAAATAGTGGGGTTATGATAATCTTGGTTGCATTCTTAGGGAAATTTATGAAAAAAAAGAATCTGAATATATTAGCTTTTCTTAATTGTATGGTGTGATCCTCACTATCTTAGCTGAATTGTTTTAGGAAATATGCACAATATCTAGATGGTCTCATGTCTAATTACTTGTAATGACAATATAGCACCGTAATATTCTCTACATTACTAGAATAAGAAGTCATGTTTATTGCAATTACATGGGATCATCTTCATAAGGTTAAGATACTTTTTATGTTGGTTGCCAACATTTTTCCAACTCGGCTTGAGACTCTAATAATAGTTATATTTCCATAACTTATTGATACAATTCTATTTGAGTGTCGAAAAGTTGTCAATGTTTCAAAATCTTCTGATTTTATAAATGGTAACTATTTTTTTCAAAAAGATTATAATAAAGCTAATGGTGTGATAACAAGACCAGACACTAGTATTCATAAACTTCATTTATGCATCATTGAAGCCATCTTGATCTTTACTTGAATGTCTTTTCATTTGTGATTCGTACTAGGTATTCATAAACTTTTTTATCCTAATGTTTGATCACAAAACCTAATAATGTGTATTTATGATTTTGATTATGTGACTTCTTTTCCATAGGTGTTAGTAGTGCTTACTTAGTATGTTTAGTTTAACTCATGGTAGGGCACTTGCTTAAGTACATTTGCAAGTTTCTTGTGATGAACTTTCTTTTTGATAACTTAATTTTTTTTCTATTTATGTACCAATGCTAAGTCTTCCTAATCATTGATTTTGATTTTTATGTTTTTTTATATTCCTTTTGATAACTCGATTCTTAATCTTCCTTTTAATGTCTTTCTCAAACAGTCCGTGCACATATGGATCGTAATTGGATAAATGCTTTACGCACAAGTGATGAGTATGAGAATGGGGTGAAAGAGTTCTTAGAATTTGCACAAGTGATGAGTATGAGGATAGGCAAGTCCAGCCCAATCCCATTGCATATATTTCAAAAGGATATTTTGGAGCTCACCATGGGTAACATGCTTTGTGTATTAGTGCTGCAAGTTTGGTTAATGTTAGTACATTTCTAAACTATTTATTAATTAACTAAGTATCACATTCTTACAATTTGCATTTATTTATTATCTTAGGTATTTGCATCAACTCTGCAAACTAAGAGGGAACATGGATACATATGGATTTATTGATCCTGTTCACATTCAAAGTATAGGGAATCGTCCAATGGACATTCAAAACTACATTCATAGTAGGATAATTGAAGGAAAAGAGTGTTACCTTGCACCGTATTATCATATGTACGTGAATATTTTCAAGTGACTTAGAAGTTTAGTTGTGATTTTGACTAATTATTATCCAACTTGCAGGGCCCATTGGCAGTTGATAATTATTTGTCCTAAGCAAAATGTTGTCATCTTTCTCTGCTCACTGTGGAATAAAGCGAATAAAGATATCAAAACAATTATTAATAGGTAAGTTATTATCATTCGCTCTATGATATGTTTTTCTACAACTATGATTTATAAGCAATTTTTTCATAGATATATTTGGTTGATTTGTTGCCATTTATTATATTTTTTTATCACAGTGCTATGCGTTCTTGGCATACGATGAAAGGCAAACACTTGGGAGCTTTTAGAATGCTTATATGGAAGGAACTACGTGTAAGTAGTTAAATGTCAAGTTTTTATACAACTATGATCTATAAGCATTTTTTTCATAGATAAATTTGGTTTATTTGTTGTCATTTATTATATTTTTTTATCATAGTGCTATGCGTTCTTTATTATTTGATGTCTTTTGGTATGCAAGCTCCTCTATGTGCATGCTTGAGATATTGGTTACTATAATGAAAAATTAGCATGACTTTGTAACTGATTTATCCTTTTCTGCTAATGTGTCATTTTGATATTTATTTGTAGTGCCAAAAACAAACTGGCAATACAGAGTGTGGATATTATGTAATGAGACATATGCTCAACATTATCTCGGCGATCATAGTTGATTCATGGGACAAGGTAATTGATGTTTTTTTAATTTTATAGATTTAATTATGTCTGGTTGAGTTGATAAGCTATTTTTTTTATATAAATGTACCTTGTAGAGATTCACAAATAAGGATCCATTCTCCGAAGATGAGATTGATGACATCAAAAGATGTTGGGCAACTTATTTGTTAGAGGTTGCCAAAGTAAAAGTTTAGGATAGTTTAATGTAAACGTTAGAGGTTGCTAATTTTGACAGCTTGCAGTATTACTAATTAATGTAAAAGTTAGAGACCACTAGCATTGATTTCCATTAGTGTTCTTCCTTACATTGTATTGTTGCATTTACTTAATTCATGGTGTGTTATTGATTATGGATAAACTATTATATTATTGTGTTCTTTTATATGTCTAGAAAAATTATAAATAAAAATAAATATGAAATTTATATAAAAAATTAAGACTTTTGACACCGGTTGTTTCTAGAACCGGTGTTAAAACATCATTTTTAACACCGGTTGTTTCCAGAACCGGTGTTAAAAATGATGTTTTAACACCGGTTGTTTCCAGAACTGGTGTTAAAAATGATGTTTGAACGCCGGTTATTTAAAATAACCGGTGTCTAAAATGGCTTTCCCGCCTCATAATTGAACTTTTAACAACGGTTATTAACCGGTGTTAAATCTATATATTACACCGGTTTGTTAACCGGTGTTAAAAGTCTATACTTACAATGCCGGCTGGATCAACACCGGTTCCGGAACCGGTGTTAAAAGTCGAAAATAACCGGTGTTAAAAGCCTTTTTTCCACTAGTGATTTATAGAAATTTATTTCTTTTTGGGAAATTAAAATAATCCGTGGAGTGGTTTATTTTAATTTTATAAAATCAATTATGAATTGATTTTTCCATTAAAAGAAAAATTTATAAATTTCTTATAAAATTTATTCCATAATTAAAGAAGAGAATAATTTGTTTTATTATAAAGTTAGTTATAATAAAACTAGGCATAACGGAATTATTCATAAGAAAATTTATAAGATAAATTTCTTATGAAAATTAATTCCGTTAATTCCTTTAAAGAGGAGACTTAGCAAGGGAGAGGTTACTATATAAAGGAACCAAAGGCTAGCCTTCAATTCCAATCAATTAAGTTGATTAAGAGTTAATCCTCTCCCTCTCTCTCTCTTATTCTCTTCCTCCCTTTTCCCCTTCTCAACCCTAGGGCCGGCGCCCCTTGAGGCAACTAGGGTCGGCGCCCCTTCATCCACCTAGGGCCGGCGCACTTCTTCCCTTAGGGTTGGTTGCCGTGAGCTATCAAGGAGAAGGAGAAGCCAAGACAAGAAGAAGTTTCTATAAATTTATTTATATAAATTTCTTTATACAAATTTATTTATCCATAATTTATAAAACAAATCGCGCTAGATTTATTTTATTAATTAAACCAATTAAATTGGTTTATTCCCCTTTTAATGGCCGGCCAAACCAAGAGGGTGGACACCCTCTTTGGCCGGCCAAACCAAGCCGATTCCATCGCGAATTAAACTCATTTAATTCGCCCATTAAGCCTTCAAAAGACTTAGCTATTTTAAGTTTCCGTTGCGCCTCTGATTAACTCAGATTCGACTTATTTCTCTTGATCGAAAAATCCAATTTTCAACTCGTTTTAAATCCCTCGGATTACTCGTAGTGCGTGTGACTAAATAGGCTTTCGATTTATATTGGTCGTCTATAATCAACTAATTATAGAACGATCATGAGTGGCACCTAGTAGTACATCATGACCCCCAATTAATCGAAAGATCAACGGTTGACCTCAGAAGTAATTCTGAAACCCTTCAGCAGCTCTAATGAATCGTGCCCATTTCCTTCACCACCTTATACCCACTTGGTTCAGGACATGGTCTGTTTGTGTCAGTCCCCACTAGACTGACTACGTCACACCTAGCCCAAGTAGTGTCTTTCTCGTCCTTTGGATTTCTAATTACTCTCATGTATTTAAGAGACTCGCACTCTAAACATGATATACTCTGGCCAGAGGTTTTGAGTAACAATCCGACGATAGGCCTGGGTATACATCTCCTCGCAAGGAGTGGTGAATCCTTTGTAGGCTGTTCAAACATCTTCGGGCACTTCGGCTTATACCCAATCATCCTGGGTCCACACCTCCTTGGAGATGCTTGCTTAAGATGTTAAAGTATAAGTCTCCATGACCAAGATGACTTGAACACCGCAAGTCAAAGGAACATCGCACTTAAGCTACAGTAAGAACTTCATTGACATATCTACATGTAGATTCCCATATGAAGTCTTACAGTTAGTCACTCCAATGAACTAGTTCCCTTAACTAACATCCATGTTTATCTCCGGACATCCCAATGTCACCAGCCAGTGAGAATCAGCTGATTAGAGAATAACCCATGCTAGTCTCAACAGAATTGATAGTGTCCGTTTTTATCAATTCATCGACTAGGGATAATTTCAATACTTCACAATTGCACATTTAGAGATAATCACTAGTTGTGATCCCATCACAAATTCTCTTATGCTGTGAATTGTATTGCGGACATTCAGTAGATGAGTTTAAGATCTCAATCAAATACACAAACATGTATACTCAAATAGTGAATTATCATTTATTAGAATAAATGTTTACAATCATAAGGCGATTGCCTTAGGACACTTCTCTTATATTACTAACATACTCGACCCCTAGGATTTCCCCGAGTGCATTCTGTCAACATTCGTACTCTCACGACTCAGCTGACTCCTCACCAGCATCCACGACTGTTGCCTTCGCACCCTCTTCATCTTCGGTTCCATTCCCTCAGATGCGCACGCAAGCTCTCGGCTTGCCTCCATGCCATCCTTCACGCATGCCTCGAAGTCCGCGCCCCTCGGCTCATCGTCCCTGCTATCCATGGTCCCTCGGGTGCACGCAAACCCACGGCTTGCCTCCATGCTACCCTTCACCGTTCCTGAAGCCGTCCAGCTAAGTCAATATGTGTAACCTGCAAACCTGCACACTCACATACACATATTAGAACACAAGGGTAAACCTAACTTAAACCCTTTGCCCAAACATCAAAACACATAGTCACTCCGGACCATAGATTGCCCCCAACAAGACTGGCGACATCGATCGGTGCCGGTCGGCGAGCTGACCAGGGACGAAGTTAGAATATTAATTCAGTGTAGGAAATTAACAATATAATATAATTTATGAAAAAGATATAAAATTTTATAATCATAAAGCATCACAAAATAATTATCTTACAATTGTTCTTTTTGAGTCTTCATATTTTGAAACCTTTATACAATAGCTTCATTATCAACTAATAGAAATATATCTTTTTCTACGTAAACAATGAGACTATCATTCATCCAATCATCACTCATTCGATTACGCAACCTGTCTTTCACAATTCTCATGGCAGAAAATACTCTCTCTACCGTCGCAGTCGCAACCGGTAGAATTAATGCCAATGTCAAAA
Organism: Boesenbergia rotunda; assembly: GCA_024364735.1. Taxonomy (NCBI): domain Eukaryota; kingdom Viridiplantae; phylum Streptophyta; class Magnoliopsida; order Zingiberales; family Zingiberaceae; genus Boesenbergia; species Boesenbergia rotunda. Next base: position 138,478 of record JAGFNQ010006443.1, read on the forward strand.
GCTTATAAACCAACGGGTACACCAAATTTTTCTTTGACATAACTAACTTCTCTGAAAGATCACCAAGGCTTTTCAATTCTTGAAATGTTTTGTTAGAATGCATATCACATATATAAGTATCAAGTTGACAACAGAGAACATAGAAATCAATCTGATCAAAGAATTATAATGTGACCCCCAACGTGTATCCCCAGCACGTTGAAGGGAAGTTTCTTGATTGAGTCCCCGACCAGTATAAATTTCATCCCTCTCCAATGTCTTAATAATAAAATCTGAATGTTTCTCCTTAAGAAGATCATACCGTTTGCAGGATGATCCAACAACATTTATCACATCACCAACAACATGAAAGAAATTAGAAATCGGAAGATTTTTCTTTGACATCTGACATTTGTTCCTTTGCTGACACATCACGAGATTCATCAACTAAAATAGAGAACAATGAATCACCAATATCTCTGATAATAATATTAATTGTTTCAGTTGCACAAGCACTCACTATATCCTTCAGAATATCAGGTGATGTTAACTTGCAATTTTTAGGAGCATTTTTCAATATCACATCATTAATCTCTTTATTATGAGCACCTAAAAACTCTAATTGAATAAGAAAGTTTCCAGGATAAAGAGAACCTTCGGTTTCATCGTGACCTTGAAATGAATTTCCTTGTCGCAACAAAACTCTGATACAATCAATTGAAACATTGAGACGGATACGATAATTATTCCACATTTGCTTTGACTGCTTGTGCAGAATTGATTGAATGTGCTCATCTTGATTCATCAAAGCTTCACAATTCATTCGAGCTTTATGATGTTCACTATCATGTTGCTCAACATGAATATGTAACCTATCTTTACTCTTCCAATTTGTAAAGCCTTCTCTAACAAAAGTTTCTCCTCCTGCTTGTTTTCCCTTTGTTGTCTTGAAGAGATAGCAATACAAGCAATATGCAGCATCTTTTTCTATATTATATTCCAACCAATCACCAAATTCCTTAAACCAAGAAGGATTGAACTGTCTAAATTGACTTACTCCAAATTTTCGTTTTGGGAATTCATATCCCGAAGGTTGACATGGACCCCTTTACAAATATATCCTTCGAACTTGATCCCTAATATTAGCATTATAATCACAAATTGGAATTCTTAGTCTAGGATCTGCTGGTAATTGTGAAAAATCAAATTCTTCAACTCTAACATCTTGGTCCTCTTCAATATTTTGTTCATCTAATTCTGAATGTTTTCTTTTAAAAAATCTATGTATTGTCGATAAAATGATTTTCTAATGAAAATAAATAAACAAAATCATGAGTCACATGTAAACTAAATTAATTGACAGGAAAAAATAAATAGGGATTTAGAAATTAGGGTTAGGTGGTTACTTTGAGTCGTTTCACTTTTATGCAATCTTGTAGAGTATTAAGTATAAAGATTAGAAAATTTTGACTCCCATAGAGTGTCGTTGTGTCGGGGCGGTGAGGCGACGAGTGCGATCTACCATCTACGGCGAGTCGGCGAGGGCGGCGTTGAGTCAAGGTCTCACGGACGAAAACAAAACTTAATGTTTCTTTTTTATTTTTTAATCTGCATGTCATGACTCATGATGAACGTTTCAAATTTCAATGTTTATTTTTTCCCTTTTTTAAAATTTGTTGCCGTGTTCACCTTTTCTTTTTTCTTTTTAATTTTTTATTACTACTAAAATTTTGTTGTTGGGCCCAACCTACACTGGGCTTTAATTGGCTCTGCCCATGGAACTGACGGTACTCTTGATCATGTCCCTACATGAGACAAAAAGGTGGCAAATGCGGTGCAGAAACTGTCGGCTCCCTCGGCTATATAAGGTCTTCCGCACTTCACACGCAGGTACGCGCGAGAGAGTTTTGCTACAGTTCTTCTTTTGCTTTCATTTCTTCCACCGGAGATTGACTTGATCGTCGAAGGGCTTTGCCGGGGACAACTCCCGGTGGGTTACTGTCGGTCATCTTTCTTGCAGTTCGGAGCCAGCATCAGCGGTGCTCAGGTCCACCTCGCTTTTGGGAGTCCACCTCGCTTTGCGACAGGATTATATTTAACGCTAGAAGGAGGCCTTTCGCCTGATCGAGAGCACAAGATGGAAGATCCCAACCGAGTGATGGTGACAATCACTCCAGAAGAGTACGAGCTCCTGTTGGCCGTCCGAGCTCAGAAAACCCCCTAGTTGCCTCTCCACGCAAGTAGTCCGGCAACTCGGTTTCCTGAACCATCGGCGTTAGGCAACTCGACGGGTCGGGGAAACACCGTCCGACCAGAAGGCGGCTCGGTCCCATTCCCCGCTGCTTTCTACCGAGCCCGAGGCAATGAGGCTCATTCAAATCCTGCTGAAGCGTCTGCATCCAATCAGACGCATCGGCCCACCCGAATAAAGGAAAAGCCCCAGCCGATCCACCGCCGGCTTCCTTAGCACACTGCCCTTTCTCCTCTCAGATTCTCGAGGATCCGGTCCCCAAGCATCTCCAGTTCTTCCCCATACCAGAATACTCAGGAACGACCGACCCCGAGGAGCACCTTATGAAGTTCGAAAGTGTTGTCATACTTCATCAATACCCCGAGGGTGTAAAGTGCCGAGCCTTCTTGACGACGTTGTCGGGGTCGACCTAATGATGGTTCGATCGGCTCCCGAATGGATCCGTGTCGAGCTTCGAGGAGCTCAGGAGGTTATTCCTACAACATTTTGCCAGCAGCCGGAGGCATCATAATACCAGCCTCAACTTGTTCGCGCTAAATCAAGGCCCGAAGGAATCACTCTGAGTCTACATCAAAAGATTCAACGGGGTGGCCCTGGACGTACCGACCGCCACGTCCGAGGTGCTGATCAATGCGTTCTCCCAAGGGCTACAAGAGGGAGATTTCTTCCATTTAGTGATGAGGAAGCCGCCGAAGGACTTCGATAGCCTGTTGGGAAAGACTATCAAGTACATCAACGTGGAGGAGGCACAGGCCACTCGGATGAAGGAGGTAGTTAGGGAGTGTTTGGGAGAACTTTTGCTTCTTGAAAAGTGATTCTTGTAGAGATTATCTTGAAGTCAGTGAGAAGCTATAGCATGGAGTGTTTAGAAATAGAAGCTAAAAGCTGATACAAGGTAAAGTTTGAGTGTTTGTTGAATAATTGCTTCCAAGCTTAATTTTTAGTTAAATGACAATAATATCCTTAAACTATATAAATTATTTTTTTAAATTATCTAAATATAATTTTGATACACTATCAATAATGTTTTATATATTTATTATTATATTTTGAATATTATATCAAAATTATTTTTTTAATAATATATATGTTTAAAAAATATATAATTAATAAAAATATAAATATAAAAAATGATAAATTTATATAAATTTATAAAAAAAATATGAATATATAAATTATATAAAAATATAAAATTTTATTTAAAACTACGGTGGGAATTATGTAAAATGATAAATTATTAAGGGTATAAATGTCTACTTTTAATTCTAGACCATAAGCAAAAAAGCAGAAGCAGAAAAAAGCATCAAATTCTTGCTTCCAGCTTTTGGCTAAAAGTTATAGAAGTTAAAGCAGAATCTGGTATTCACAAACACTCAAAAGTGCTTCTATATAGCTAGAATCTAAAAAGCAGCTAGCAGAAGCTCTCCCAAACACTCCCTTAGTACGCTAACCCCGAGTCCTGCCTAGAACAACCTGTTGTCCCTGTAATTATTGAAGCTGTGGGTGGTCGGGCGGCCGTGGGCTGTCGAGTGCGTATGCGAGCTTGGCTGGGCATGGGTGCAGGCATGGTCTGGCATGGGCCTAGCCGGGCACGGACCTGGCTGAGCGCGGGTGCAGGCCTAGCTGAGTGCGAGTGTGGGCTTGCTCGGGTGGCTGAGCGCTCATGCACTCCTGTCCAGGCACTTGTGCAACCCTAGCAACCAAGTGTCTGTGCAGCGATGGTGAGCGATTGGGCGTGCGTGCACCTTGTCCGAGCGAATTAGATTGAATGAGAACATGAATGGATAATATTTTTTCTGCAAGTTCTCTATTTGGCGTGTTCTTAAATTTTTAAAGATAATATTCTTTGTGCACTTTCTTTTAAGTATATTGTGAATGGTTATTGATAGTATTAGATTTTAATGATTTAATTAAGATTAAGTTTAAACTATATGCTTGCTTAGTTATACACGTTGAATAATATTATAAATTTATTTTTTATTAGATTATATATGAATAAATCTTATATGTATAATAGGTTAGAAAATAATTTTATAAGAATATTTCGATGGAGTTGAGAAACTTTGCTAAGCATTTTCCAAATATATATATATGATAATAAGTTATGTTGTCCTCGTAATCATTGCAAATGTATAAATATAATTTTGAGGATACTATGAAAGTATTATAGGTAAAATTGATTTTGTTCCAAATTACTACAATAAGTATTGTTATGGAGAGTTTTATTTATTTGAGCCAATTGAACCTTCTGTTGCTTCCTCATCTGACCCTATTGCTCGAGAGTATAATTATCTTCTAATGATAATATAATGCAATTAATAGTTTACTGTATGATGAATACAGTTGATTATTCAAATATAAATGGTTCAGAAACTATATGACATATAGAGCTGTCAATTTAGGTTGGACCCGTCGGGTTGACTCCGCTTGCCAAATAATATAAGCAAGTTGGGTTAAAATTTTATCAACTCATTTAAAGATGGGTTGATGCGGGTCAGCCCACTTGGGCCAGCAACCTGCACAGGTTGGCCCGCAACACGCTTAGGCTGGTATGTGGATTGAGAAAATGTTGAAGAAATTAGTCATGCACCTTGAATAGTCGTTGGGGTCCCTTGGCGCATCCCTCATGTTAATCAGAGCTAAGAGCAGACTTGCTGCTCTTTTGCAATGCATTGATGCAATTAGAGTTATTATAGATTGGTTTATAATTATCTTTATGATAAGCTTTCTTAACTTGTATTTTCCTGAGTACTAGGTGTTAAATTCATTTTGCTTCGTTAACATTTTCTCTTAACTAGAAGAACAATCTGCAGGCTAACCTAAGCCTCTGCGGACTTTTTAGTTTAATTTAATTTTTTGGTGGGCCCGCGAGTTAACCCTCCTAATCTATAACTCACCTTGAGTTGGGTTGATTTGAGAATTTTTCAACAATCCAAGATAATAGGTCAGCCTGCTCCACACCTACGGCTCATCCCACTATGGGTCGGCCCGTCCTACCATGAGTAATTTCCTCTGGTACCTAAAGGCTAATGAAAAAGTAATGTGGGAAGATATTTCTTCTAACCATGACTATTAGTCATTGCAAAATTATTAAATATCAATGCAGAATATTATTTCTCATAACGATGTTATAATTAATTTATCATCAGAATTATTTCCTATTGATAACATAATGATTGATAGCTTATATAGTATAAATAAATTGGTTAGGGTCATACATTTGTCTGTGGAGATAAATTGATTGTCGTATAAATAATTGTATAATCTTTTGTAATGAAGATGGTGAACTTATTGAATATAAAATATGTAATTATCCTTGTTATAAGTAGCATAGATGTTATTAGTGACGGAGAAGAAAATTTTAATATGAAAAGTTATGTATATAACAGATTTTAATTTTAGTCCTCAAATTTAATGACAAATTTTAATTTCCGTCACTATACTTAGCGACGGAACTCAAAATTCAGTTGCTAAATAGATCCGCGATGGAAAAATTGGCAACCGAATATTTTCATATCTAATCAATCATTAAGTATGATTAGTGATAGATTAACGATGAAAATATTGATCCCTAATTGTTGTATTTCTTGTAGTGCCATCGGTTTCTAAAACAGAGAACATATCCGATTTTGTACACCTCCTTGAGTGGAAGCCACCCTATTAAGTCTATACTTGGGCTAGACCCAACAAGATCGATAACTTATAGGCTACGTTTGGTAGGGGGTAATGTAATCCGGTCTGTAATGTAATCAAGTTTGTAATGTAATGTAATGTAATCTTGATTACATTGTTATGTTTGGTAATGAGTTGTATGTAATCTTTGATAACCATTACAAGTTGGATTCTTTTGTTTGGTGAGGGGCAATCCATCCTGTAATGTAATCAAGATTGACGACCGACGACCGTCGTCGGGCGGCCGGTGACCATTGACCGGCCGGCGATCGCCGGCCGGCGGTGGTCGGCGGCCGCCGGCCGGCGTTGGTCGCCGGCGGTGGTCGCCGGCGGCCGGCGGCCGTGGTCGCCGACGGCCGGCCAGCGGCGACGAACGACTGTCACCGCCCGACCGACGACTGTCGCCACCCGACCGACGACTTTACAAGCTGTAATGTAATCCAGATTACGGAGTTTTTGGTTTGTAATCCAGATTACAAATCATCAACCTCTTTTGTAATCGAGATTACATTACATTACAATCTTAAAGTGATTCCAAACAAAGGAATCCAACTTGTAATGTAATCTCGATTACATTACAGGGTGGATTACACCCTACCAAATGTAGCCATAGTGTTGAAAATTGTACGTGCCCATCGCCCATCGGGTGTTGACCTTCTATTGCCCTTGCATATGGCCAGCTTCGAGGCTTCCTGCCAATTTAGCTACGATAGAGCGTAGGTCGGGGATCCGATGGCCGTGGTCAAAGCGGGACCGTAGTAACTCCATCGCTTAGTTTCCTTTCTCGTGGATCGACGACCCATACGACCACATTAATAAATAATAACGATGGATTACTGGCTAGCTACCATATTTTATCTCCCGGACCTATGATAATTAATTCTGTCGCGAAGCGGGATGAACTCTCAAGAATATGCGTGGTCTCCCAAAGATGACGAACTACTGGAGGCGGCTGTGATATGTAAGAAAGAGACCGTCAGAACCCACTAGGAAAAGTTCCCGGCAAGGTACTCCGATGGTCAAGTTAGTCCCCGGTAGTGGAAGAGCAGTGAAAGTAATAGAACAGTAACGAAATCACTATTGCGCGTACATGGGGGGCGAGGAGTGGAGAGACTTATATAACCGGGGTAGCTGACAGCTTCTGCCCCTCTGCCACCTTTTTGTCGTATACGAGGACATGGTAAGGCAGAGCCAGAGTGGTAGGGTATTGTGTCGCATACCGGAATAAGGAAAGGGGTGTTGTCAACTTAAGGGCGAGCGTCGTTAGGCGCCGCTCGACCTGACACGAACGTATGTGGTCGTCGTACGGGGGTGGGGGGGATCAGGGTATGGCAGGGAGATCATAGCGTCAGCGAGATACTCACGATTCGGGCCGGAATGATACCAGACCTGCGCCGACCCCGTACTTCTTCTGCTAGTCCTATGTCAGGGAGTGGTCGTTCTAATAAGTCACGACAGGAACCTTAGACAACTTGGCTTCCCGAGTTAAGGAAGGCTTCTCGATCGAGCGAAGATATGTTTCCTGAGTCGTGGGGAGCGTGGCTCGGGATGTACGTCCGAACTCAGCTGACTCAAGGATAGTCTGGTCAACGACCGAGTGCTCTTCTATCTCAGGGTGCTCTTGACTCGGGGATCTCATGATCTGGTGATACTCTGAGTGAAGACTTCTCTAGCACAGGAGGACCGTTGGAGCGTGGGCCGCCACGCGTCCGGCTGGGGGCCGACCCGAGAAGTGTGCGGAAACCGATCCGCTTATAACTTCAGGATGCTTTGAGTTGCAACTCCCCTGACTCGGGAGTGTTAAGACTTAGTGAGGTTGTGAGTCGGAATTTCTCCGACTCGGGACTCTCCTGATTTGGAACTCCTCTACCTAGGACTTCCGGGACTCAGGGGCCTTTGGGGCTTCTAGCCTTCGTGGCTCCTGACCCTTTTTGCCTTGGCCAGGGCCAATGTTTCCTTGTGTTCCGGAGAAATGGGTCGATCCGCCTGTATGAGCCCTATGTTCGACGGACTCCTAGGGCCCACAAACCTATCTCCTTTTGACGAGTTGTCAGGCTGCCGGGCCAGGCTACCCACAAATTGGCCTGGGATCAATAATTATCTCTCGAGTATTTACGATTCGATCTCTAATTACGGTGAATTTTATAAAAAAATTTTCCTTCAAATAGGGTGTGTAATCATAGAATATTGAGTTTTTGGACCGCTCGTCGCAAGTATTTTCCGATTTATTCTAGCGGTCGATGGAAAACTTCCGTGAGGTAGGGGCCGGTCGGTCCAGGTTCGACGTTACCCAACCTAGTTAATTATTTTTTATTTTACCAAATGTGTTGCTCCTGGGGCTATGGTGCAGTGGTAGAGCGATTAGTTGTCATCCTAGGCATCCACGGTTTGATCCCCAGCTACGACTTATTTTACAAAAATTTTCCTCCAAATGAGATATTTCTAGACCGTCTATTATAAATAATTTCTAATTTATTCCGTCTGTAGATTTTACAAAAATTTTCCTCCAAATGAGATATTTCTAGACCGTCTATTATAAATAATTTCTAATTTATTCCGTCTGTAGAAGTATCTATGGAATCGGGCCAATTATCTAGTTCATCAAATTTTTTTTACAAAATGTGTTTCTCAATCTTCCGAATTAAAATTCACTATTTTTTTAAGAAAACATTATTGGTTTATAATTATTTAGGTTAATTTACAAAATTTTGATCAGTATACTAGTGATTTTAACCCTAATCGGTTATTGACAACAGTTAAGCGGGAATAGGATTCTGGATCGCAGCACAATGCGCGGTTCATGTATAAACACCCGTGGAAATCACGTACCTGGTCCGCATCTTGCATGCTGATCAATTGCTTCGATTCCCCAACATGAATAACCCTGTTTCTTTAAAGTACAACATATGGTAAAAGACGAATGTTTACCTAGCATTTCTACCAATCTATCCAGATGAATACGGAGGAGGATGAATCATGATGACTCAAAGAGCCAGTGCGTGGCAAAGAGATTACACATGGTATAGAAATTTACGTTTCAACAGTCCTAAATCTCGAATCCGTGATCTCATATGGTAAATTGCTACGCATTGACCCTCCAGCTAAGTTCCTAAGAGACTTCTTTAAAGCGTCACCGGGGCTATGGTACGGTAGGGCGACTAGTCGCTATCCCAGTATCCGCGGTTCGATCCCCAGCTACGGCGCATTTGCAGAAATTTTTTCTTTAAATGAGGCGCAAATCTTGGAAAGCTGGTCTTCTAGACCGCCCACTGCGAGCGCTTCTTGATTTACCCTGACGGCCATTGGAAAACTTCCGTGTGGCTGGATCGATCGTCCGAGATTAATTGAAAAAATCTCATTAATTATTTTTTTAAAAATAGACTTCTTTAAAGTACAACAGTTCAAGATGAAGAGAGAGACTACAAGATCTGTGTGTTTCAGAAAATAAGTGCACTTCACAAATCATAATCATTCATGTCTGTTGAAAAGTCGCGCGAGTTAGATTCTAATGAAAACATAGTATGAGAGGACGCGCACGCTGCTCTTTTCTGCTCTGTTGCGACCTCAAGTTGAAGTCTGTGAGCGATCAAATCAGTATTGCCTTGGAGACTGCAGCTCGTGCGCACGCAAAACGGGTTCTCCGTGCATGAAACTTTGGGAGGCCGGGGATTTTGCAAAGTGGGAACGACGATGTCAATGGAGGGAATTTTATAATGCGACGGCAGGAAGCAAGAAGCATGAGGCCAAACTTTGATACTTTTGTCATATATGGCCTGCAACAATTAAAAGCACGAGGCCGAAACCTCATTGATACAATTTTATATGACCTGCAACAAAAGGAAACCTAAATTATCTACACAAATCTTCAAGGAACTGCCTGAAAGGATGGCAAGTTCCTCGACTTTATTTTAACAACAATTTTAAATTTTAAATTTTAAATCTTAAAATCCTCCTGTCGACAAGCGAAGAGGACGACCGACAGGTTACACTGCTTGAAATTTGATTGAAGACTGACTGCTGATCTATTGGACGGACGCTTGGGGGAACCAACCAGATGTTCGGGAGAAGTGACGAATGGCCGTGAACTGCAAGGAAAAGGATAGTTAGAAGCTGGGCAGGGGGGCCCCGAGCGTAGGCACTCCGACTATCAAGTCAGCGCTCCGCCGAAGAAAAACAAGAGCAAAAATGAGATTGAAGATAGTAGAAGAATTGTAGAACATATCTGTGTGTGAAGAGATGAGCACTCTTACATAGGTAAGGGTGGCAGACCAAAACCTATCAAGACATTTTGTCAAACTTAGATGCTCAAATTTGGGGGTAGGATTTACTAGCGAAAAAGGAGACATCTCTCCTAGCTATCAAGCCTAACTGTACAATCACCCACCTCTCTTAATTCCCTGACACATATTGGTCTGCGTGCGTTGACTTGTTGTCCCCTTGAAGTGTTTGGCGAATCCGAAGAATCTATTCGTATACCTTTATATATACCTTTAAACCGTATTCTCCGTACGAGATTCTCGAAGGCTCACTGCTCACCCATTGGCATCCTTTCTGGTCCCCTGACTGATTGATCGGTAAAAACAAATCCTCCGAAAAGAGGGAGTGGCGAACCTCACGGAGTCATTGCCTTCGGGACGTGTATGTCTGACCGGCCGAACATATGTCAGCCAGCGGGGTGAAGGTGCAGCTGACCAGGCGAAAGTGCTGCTAGCCGGATGGATAGACGGCTCAGAGCCCTCTAGCTTAGTTCGACCGGTCGAACGATTACCCCATCACCTTTCCGACTATCCGACTCGCATGGTCAAGTTGCCACGTGGCTGACCGACCGATCTCCGTGGGAGCACCGGGCAACCACCTGTGGGCTTTCCGGCCAACTGTTCCAATGTCCCGGCGGGGTGCGCTCCATGGCCCTTTGCTTGACCCCTTAAAGCCCAGTCAGTCCCACAAAAGGGACCGGTCAACGAGGGTCCAACATCCAACTGGATCATACTTTGACTTTATTTTAACGGCAATTTTAAACCTTAAATCCTAAATCTTAAAACCCTAAATCCTATCATATGATTGCATATAAATCTAGCAGCTCTTGCATGCATGGAGTATAAATTCGTTGGCTTTTTGGCAAAGTCCCTTCAAATTTGCATCAATTAGTTGATGAAAATGATCAATAAGGAAATATAATTTTGACATGCACCAAAAGAATTGGCTAACCTGGCCTTTTGCAAATTGCATCTTGTATTTAGAATTCTTCTCTAACCCTTTTGTTTATAAAAATTCATCCCGTAAGGGAATTAGCCAATGACAGTGAGCCCAATACTATCTAATTATCAACACAAAACAGGAACAAACACGAGATTTAGATAACCGAAATACAAGACATAACTGAATTAGGTAAAAAAACGTTGAAAAAAATTGAGTATATATAATTAAGCAAAGCTTTTCACATATATAGGATCGATCTTGCATACAACTTTGAAAAAGTATTTACAAATGAGTGCATATGGTATAGAAAGAAAAAATGAACCCTGGCCAAGTTAAATGTTTGTAGCTGCGTAATCTACATATTTATTGTAGTTTCAATTAATTAATACGACGGTACTCGTAATTTCCTAGTAATCAGTAAGTCTTTGGACACTCAACAAAGCTAATGGTCATGTGAAGTTGCTTTATTATTGCTTTAATCATGATATTTGATGGAGCTAGATTCGTTGATATCTCTTATAAAATGTTGGATTCTCAACAACTGAGCAATTGAAAATTAGAGTCAATGCGGTAGAAGTAGAGCTTCACAAGTCTATTTTTCATTTATTATAGCGGAATAGCCTTTCTAATTTAAGCTAATAGTACTTTAAAATTATAAACAATTAATTTAGCAATTTAAATGACATATAATTCATGTACTCATTCATATAATTAATAACCATGCGTACTTGAAGGTTCTTTTCTTCCATGCCAGTCGAAATGACAAGCTAGTTTACGAACTCAGATTGAACAGTGGCACTGCAGTGTCGGAGCTCTTATACAAAGACCAAGTAGTCAAACTTCCGCTCAGATTACCATGATTAAGTATAGGAAGCCCTCCCCATGCACGCAGAAGCTAGCAGACAAGCAATACGACAGAGATCTATCAGACACGATGGCGTTCGGATTGTACGAACCATTTTTCATTAATTAACAATGATCATGGACGTCTACTCGGTGATCGAGATGTAATTGAGCAGTGGCAGCTTTTGCTCATGTCCCCCGGCACGTCCACTATTCACTGTTACACGGCATCTTTAACCTCTGCCATCCGATCCTTCGCTTGCTGCCTTTGATTCCGCTAGCTAGCTATCTCTTTATATTGATTTGATTTCAACATGCATTTCAGAGCGATCGAACTGAGCTAGCTAGCAATTGGAGGCTAGTAACAGACCATGCGATCGAGAAGTGCCGGGGAATTAAGAGCTAGCATGGAGGCCGTTCCGGCGGCCGCCAAGTGCGAGCGGTGGAATCCGACAGCAGAGCAGGTGAAGGTGCTGACCGACTTGTTCCGCTCGGGGTTGCGCACCCCCACCGCCCACCAGATCCAAACGATCTCCACCCACCTCAGCGCCTTCGGCAAGATCGAAAGCAAGAACGTCTTCTACTGGTTCCAAAACCACAAAGCCCGCGAGCGCCACAACAAGAAGAAGCGCCGCCGCGACCCCTCTGACGATGACGACGAAGACGGCACCGCGGCTGGGGATCACCACAAGTCCAAAACCAGATGTTTCCGCCTAGGTATATATATATTATCTCTATTATATTATTATCTTAATTGAGGTAATTAAGCGAATAATTCGTTGATAATTAAATGGCAGGGTGCAGCAAGGGGAAGCAGGAAGTGTACTGGCAGCGGAAGGAGATCAGAGAAGAGACGGAGACACTGGAGTTGTTTCCGTTGAAGTCATCCATCTCCGAGGAGGCCGACAAGGTGATCACCCTGAGAGGCGAGCTCTGCGGACGAGCATTATACATGGATGCAGGTGGAAGAGATCATCCGCCGTTGGATTTGCGATTGAGCTTTAATTACGTAGAGTAAATTTAACTTAGTCAATTTAGATCCCTCATTCTGCTTCATATCTCTCTGTGTTGAATCCTACTTGAAGGATTTAGCTTCATGCCAGTGTGTTTTAATTGAATTTTGTAGATTTGTTTTTCTTTTAATTTCCTACTGATATTTGAGTACGATCGAGTCGCTGTGGCAGCACATGATATATCAGTCGGACTGTAGCACAATGTACAAGTTTGGTTGACTGCATGCATTTGGTAGCTCGATCTTTGTTTATGTTTCCTTGGGAAGTCTGAAATTGCGTCTGCTAATTAAATAGTTTATTATTATCCGTTGTCAACGGCTTCCTTCGCTCCAACTGTGTTTAATCCTACTTGTTAAATATTTGAGTCTTAAAAAAAATTAAATATACTTTTATAAAAGAAAATCAGGATATTATTAATTAATAAAAGTTAAAATTTATTTTAAAGATGAAATTTACGTTTCGTGTAGATTAATCAAAACTATTAATCCGTTCAAAATCGATCTAAAGGGTTACAACCCTCCAGATCGAATGATGCAGATCAATCCTAAACCAAAGGTCACACTCACTCACCAAAAGTTACCTCACCTCGTCCATACTATAAATAGAATCCCCTAGATGCTGGAATCATTCATTTAATCGTCCAGAGTTCAAAAGTATACATCTCATCTCTCATCTTCTGCATCTAGATTCCAAAAAGCCTACGAGAAGGTTCGCTGTCTCGAAATTTGAAGTGCTCATATTTCGAGACATTGTCATTGTATTTTGGGAAATGAATTGCTGCTGAGCATCTATAGCGGAGCAATATTATTTTACAAGATAGTATCGAACACTAGCCTCAACGATATTAAATCAGTTTACATCCTCCCCTACAATAACCTAGAGACGAAGTCTCACAATCATAAAACGATATTGTACAAATTGATATGACATTGATCAACGACGTTTCGNATGCGAAATCAATTAGCTCAGCTTGGAAAGTTAAGCTTCCATTGAAGTGATATACAATTCTGAAGAGAGAAATTCAGAAATAGAATGTGCAGAATTTCATATGCAGAACAAACACAAAACAAACCAAATTCGAATGCAAAATCCAAGGTTCAAATGAGATTCGGAAAAGCTAAAGTTCCCTTGATTCAAACTTCAGAAACATTGAACTGATACAATGCAAACTAGAACTGATACAGCTGAGTGAAATGGAAAGAGCAGAATTCAGAATATCCAAATGCAAAGTCAGCTACTTAGTTTAGCTTGATATAAAATCAGTGAGTGTTCACAGCTGCACAATTCAGATTCGAATTGAGTAAAGAAATAACTGAACAGTTTCACATGTCATGAATTGGATGCAAATCAAACAAAGCTATTGATGTGAAGTGAATGGATGTGAAGTAAACAAATTGGATACAAACTTCAGCAGCAAATAATTGTGCAGAAACTGTAATTTGATTTGAGGATTTAAAACCTGAAATTTCTGGACAAATTTGTTGGTGCAGGAAGCACCAGATCGAACCTTGTTTTGATATTGGCAAAGGATTCAAAGTTAAGGGTTGTTTGGTATCTAACAATGCTACTTGAGAGTGCAGGAAACAAAGTCCTAGCGAAGGGCTGCTAGGCACCTGACGATGGGCTGTCAGGAAACAAAGTCCTAGCGAAGCACTGCTAGGCACCTGACGATGGGCTGTCAGGAAACCAAGTCCTGGCGAAGGGTTGCTGGGCGAAAACCAAGTCCTAGCGAAGGGATGCTAGGCACCTGACAATGGGCTATCAAGAAACCAAGTCCTGGCGAAGGGTTGCTGGGCGAAAACCAAGTCCTGGCGAAGGGCTGCTAGGCGAAAACCAAGTCCTGGCGAAGGGCTGCTAGGCGAAAACCAAGACCTGGCGAAGGGCTGCCGGGCAAAAGTCCAACTGGAGGATCCGGTTGGCACCAGGTAAACTCTCCCGAGAGGAGTAGGTGAGGACGCGTTCCCCTCCGAGGGAACATTAGGCGTCGGTTCGACCTAGGGCTCCATTTTGGAGACCAAAGTCAGAACCAAGACAGCCAAGGCTGTGTAAAATTAACTTATTAATTGCTGTTTTGGACTAACCCTGGATGCAGGACCGAAGGACTGTGTTTCTGCAGCTCAGAGAGCCTCAAAGGAGTGAGGCAGTAGCTGAGCAGGGCGCCCCGGATGTTTCGGGCGCCCCAGAGTCAACCCAAAGTCAGCAGAGCAAGTAAACGCCCCGACAGCAGCACATTTGGGGGCGCCCCGGATGTTTCGGGCGCCCCGCGTGTCTCGGGCGCCCACTGTGCCACGCCACTGGCAGCTGCAGCAGCTCACCCTCGCGAAGAAGATGAAGCCTTGACCGGTCAACCCGGGCGCCCCGCGCGCGTCGGGCGCCTCAGTCAACTGTTATCCCGAAGTCGAAGCGATCAGTCACGACCGAGAGCACGCCGGATCAGAGGCCACGTGGGAGGGCGCCCCGAGCATTCCGGGCGCCCCCAGCCCTATATAAAGGGCCCTCGACCCCAGGTTTAAAGAATCAATCACTGCGACTTTCATACGCTCTTCTGCTTCCACGACACGCTCCAGAAAACTTCCATCTCGAGCTCTGACGACGTCCTGCTGCTCCAATACTCCGATCTACACCGGACGTCGGTAACGAAATATTCATTTAAGTTTACGAAGCTAATTCTGTAATACTTGTGATTGTAAACTTTCTCGAACGTATAGAATTGCCCGCAGAAAATGGTCAACGACCGTGGGCCTTGGAGTAGGAGTCGACACAGGCTCCGAACCAAGTAAAACGACCGTGTTAGCATTTCTCTTGTGTCTTATTTCCGCTGCGCACTTACTCTTTTTAAATCCGAACGATTTGCGACATTCACCCCCCCACTCTCGCATCTCTCGATCCAACAAGTGGTATCAGAGCGGGGAAGCTCAAATTTGGTGCAACCACCAATTTGAGAGTATTTTCGGATTTTACAAAATATTTTTAAATTTTTTTTATCTTTTTCTTTGATTGAAGTGGTGCAACACCACTCAATCTCATACGCCTTTTTCAATTTTGAATGCTCATTTTTTTTCTATAAGTCAGAATCAATAAAACAATCAATTTCTAAAAATTTGTCATAATTTTTTTTATTATTATTTTAATATTATTTCTCGAAATTCGTGCCACTTTAATTCAAGCAATCTTTTAACTCTTATTTTTCACCATTAATCAGAATATTCATTTCCCAAAAATTTTGTCTCAAATTTTTTTATTTTATTATTATTCTGCCTCGAAATTCGTGCAATTTTTTTGGGCAAATTTTTTTTCTTCTTCTCCCGCACTACTAATCCAAGACCAAGTCTTGGTACATTCTGTTAGTTCTTTTGTGTGCAAGAGGTTATTTTATGGTCAACCAAGAGTGGAACAGTGCCCGTCCACCGCTATTCTCCGGCGAGAACTTCAGCTTTTGGAGAAGACAAATGGAGTCCCTTCTGAAGACCCATATGGACATATGGATGATCATTCAAACAGGGTTCCACCTCCATACAGAAGATGAACTATCAATTGCATGGGACAAACTGGATGAACCAACCCTCAACCAAATTGAGACTGATGCAAGAGCAACTGCAATTCTTCAATGCGGTCTAACCAACGAACAACTCAAGCTAGTCGGTTCATTTGGATGTGCTAGAGAAATGTGGGAGAAATTGATCAATCTTCATCAAGAAATCTCAGATGAAGAAGAAGATCAGGTAAGTTATCTCGCACTCTCGGTCCAAGCACAGATAGCCGAGTCAGAGTCTGAACCTGAACCCAGAGTCAAAATCGAACCAGCAGAATCAGACAACGAACTGACTGAGATGGTAACCAATTTCAAATTCTTTTCTAAATTAGAATTAAATAATCAAGCTGATACTGCAATGGTCGAGGAAGGTATAACTTTTGCAGGGAAAACTCCAAGAGAACCATCAAAGAAGGAGCTTCAACCGGTACCCAAGTCCGACTCAGACACGGAATCAGAAGATGAATCTAGATCCGAGACAGCAATAATTAAGGGGGAGATTCCTAATAAGGAATCAAAAGGTAAAATTACAAATTTGAATTTTAAAAATCATATAATTTGTTACATATGCAGGGAGAGAGGGCACTACCAAACTAAGTGTCCTACCCGTAAGATTCAAACGATACCACCGACGGCGACAAAGGAACGAGCTCCAAAAGCACGAAAGAACAAGAGTCGCATCCAATGCTTCAAGTGTCAGGAGGTTGGGCATTACAAAGAGGAATGCACAGATAAACGTTACAAAGATCCAGGGAAACCAACCAAAATGGGTAACTGTAATTTACATCCAAATCAACTCTTTACCTTGAATACTGATAGTTTAATTAATCTTCCTTGGTCAAATTTAGATATGGATGCATGCTTAGATAACTTGATGAAATCATGTATATTAGCAAAGTCAAAATTCAAAATGTTAAGACAAGAAAATGAGACTTTGAAAATTAAAATTGATATACAAGAAAAACTGATTAATAATTTTGCAAACTTAGAAAATCCAGAAATTTCTCCTCACTATGACATTATCTGAAGTTTTGTTTTGGCTATTCATAGGACTAGATAGCTTAAGGACTTAACCAATTACTTGAAATTTGAAAACATAGTATTGGGAGGAGGTGAGATGATAGTACGTTGGGGAAACCAACTCTAATAAGATCAAGTCTACTTGGTCTCTTTAGACTGGTGAAACCAGCCGAAGCTACCGATCCAAGACCCAAGCTAGTTAGACCAGAAAATGACCTAATTTAATTTGAAAATGAAATTTCATTAAAAGGCTTTGTCAAGGAAAGGGTGGATGATCCCATAAGGCTACGGCCAAAGAAGGCCTAGTGCCTCGCCAAGACCTAGAAGCCAATTTCTGAAATTCAAATTCAAATTATCTTTTGTCAAATTTGAATCTAACACAAATTTCAAATAATTATAGATTCTAATCTGTTTTCAAAATTTCTATTTTTCAAACTTATTCTGTTTCAAAAATCACTTAATCAGTGTTCAAAATTTCTGCTTTCTACACTTTTTTTTAAATCTGTTTTCAAAATTAAATAACTTTTTTCAAAATAAATGAAAATTCCTTTTCAAAATTAATTTTTACCTTCAAACCTGTCTCACAAGAACTTTTAAGGCTAACTGTTTGAAAACCCTAGATTGGGTGAGACAGGAAAATTAAGTTCAAATTAAAATTTCTTTTATGTTGTGTTTTAATTCAGAGGATAATTCCAACATAGTCAAACCATGATTAACATAGTCAAACCTTAGTCAACTGAGTCAAACATGGTCAAACCTAGTCAACACTAAGGTCTTAGATAAAGTCAGTCTATGTCGGATACAGGGGGAGTTCTTCTTAATATTTTTTAGATTTCTCAAAATCCTTATGCTTTAAAACTTATTTTCATCTCAAAAATAAGGCTTTCAAAAGTTGATTCAAAAGCCTTCGTATATTACTATCTATTTGAAAAATTACTATCATTTCAAAATGTTCTTCGAAAACTGTGTTATCATTCCAAATTGTGTTGAAAATTACTATACTCAAAATTATCTTCATTCCAGATTGAATTTTCTAAAATTATCTTCTTGAAAATTACTATACTCAAAACTATACTCTTTTGATTTTAATAAACCCTAAAGACACAGAGGAAGGTCCATTTCATGATCCACTAGGACTCCTAGGAAGTGTCAAATTTACGGGGAGTTTGATTCAAAAGAAGAATTTTTGAAAATTTTTTTGGTAATTATTTTAAAGTTATTAGATAATTCTGATAATTTAAATCAAACCCTAAAACTCAGAGGAAGATCACTTGTAGTCAACAAGCTTCCTAGGACTGGGTCAAGTTTAGGGGGAGATCAAATTAAAAGAATTGTTGAAAATTTTTCAAAATATATGTTTTCATGCACTGCAAGTTTAAAATCCTTTTGAAAACATAAACAATTTTTCGTTCAAAATATTATTATTATTGTGGCCTATGAAAATGCTTTTGAAATAATATTTACTTGGGTTGGCGAATTTCCAGGACACTTAGGAAAATATCCTTGTAGTCAACAAGGTTTCCTAGGATTGTGTCAGACTGGAAAATAAACCAAGTCAAGCAAAATATTGTGTCTTCAAAAGGTCATACATTTTTCAAAATGTACTAGCATATACTTTCAAAGGACTATCATTTTTTTTTGGAGATAGTATTTACTTGAATTGGAGAACTTTTCCAGGACACTTAGGGAAATGTCCTTGTAATCAACAAGGTTTCCTAGGATTGTGTCAGACTGGAAAAGAAACCTAGTCAAGTAAAATATTTTATTTTCAAAATGCATAATACTTTTCAAAAATTACTCATATCTTTCAAAGTCTAATATTTTTCTAAAAGTACTTATGTGTTTCAAATCATAATTTATTTCAAAAGTACTTATGTCTTCAAAAATGCATAATATCTTTCAGAAAGTACTGCTATTTTTCAAAATATAATGTTTCCAAAAGTACAAATATTTTTCAAGGCAAAAGTGTTCTAAGTGCATGAAGCTTTTAAAGATTTGCCTACACATACATTTTTTAAAATGGATTTAATCTAGAAATTTAAGTTTTTTTTTATGCCTTCAAAATTATTCTAAGTATCTTTTTGCTTTCAAAATTCATAGGCTCTGATACACAAACATTCTCCTTATCACTTCCTTCAAAATATTATTCTTAATTGAACTTAAAAATGGTCTAAGGAGAAGAATTTAACATTAAGGGGGAGAGATAGGAAAGAAAAGAGGGAATCAAATTTTTTAAATTTGAATTTCAAAAACATCCGAAGTACTTAATTTTTTCAAAATCAATTTAAGTACTTGATTTTTTACTTAATTTTTTTAAAATACAACTTAAGTACTTAACAATTCCTTTCAAAAATTTATTTCAAGTATTTAAATGAGTTTAGTACTTAACTATTTTTAAACCAAGTACCTGACACTTAATTTTTCAAACTTCTCAAAAGTACTTGCTTTATACTTGAAAATTATCTAAGTGTAAAAAGTTTTGAAAATATTTTTACTCTGTTTTTGAAATACTTTGTCAAAAACATGAAGCACTTAGAAAAACTCATAAATCCCTGTTAGATACCTTGTTCACCCAAGCCTGTTTTTGATATATGTCAAAGGGGGAGGAAAGGTCAAAGTTAAGAGTTGTAAATACAAGTATTCAGGGTTTTAGGGGGAGTATGAAAAATAAATATTTTTTTTCAACTCTACATTTATTCTATTCATAAATAGTTATACTTCATTGCTTAACCTTTTGTGCTTAAACTGTTATAAGTGTTTCCTTAACTTTGAATTGTGTTGCCATAATCAAAAAGGGGGAGATTGTTGGTGCAGGAAGCACCAGATCGAACCTTGTTTTGATATTGGCAAAGGATTCAAAGTTAAGGGTTGTTTGGTATCTAACAATGCTACTTGAGAGTGCAGGAAACAAAGTCCTAGCGAAGGGCTGCTAGGCACCTGACGATGGGCTGTCAGGAAACAAAGTCCTAGCGAAGGGCTGCTAGGCACCTGACGATGGGCTGTCAGGAAACCAAGTCCTGGCGAAGGGTTGCTGGGCGAAAACCAAGTCCTAGCGAAGGGATGCTAGGCACCTGACGATGGGCTGTCAAGAAACCAAGTCCTGGTGAAGGGTTGCTGGGCGAAAACCAAGTCCTGGCGAAGGGCTGCTAGGCGAAAACCAAGTCCTGGCGAAGGGCTGCTAGGCGAAAACCAAGACCTGGCGAAGGGCTGCCGGGCAAAAGTCTAACTGGAGGATCCGGTTGGCACCAGGTAAACTCTCCCGAGAGGAGTAGGTGAGGACGCGTTCCCCTCCGAGGGAACATTAGGCGTCGGTTCGACCTAGGGCTCCATTTTGGAGACCAAAGTCAGAACCAAGACAGCCAAGGCTGTGTAAAATTAACTTATTAATTGCTGTTTTGGACTAACCCTGGATGCAGGACCAAAGGACTGTGTTTCTGCAGCTCAGAGAGCCTCAAAGGAGTGAGGCAGTAGCTGAGCAGGGCGCCCCGGATGTTTCGGGCGCCCCAGAGTCAACCCAAAGTCAGCAGAGCAAGTAAACGCCCCGACAGCAGCACATTTGGGGGCGCCCCGGATGTTTCGGGCGCCCCGCGCGCGTCGGGCGCCCCACGTATCGCGGGCGCCCACTGTGCCACGCCACTGGCAGCTGCAGCAGCTCACCCTCGCGAAGAAGATGAAGCCTTGACCGGTCAACCCGGGCGCCCCGCGCGCGTCGGGCGCCTCAGCCAATTGTTATCCCGAAGTCGAAGCGATCAGTCATGACCGAGAGCACGCCGGATCAGAGGCCACGTGGGAGGGCGCCCCGAGCATTCCGGGCGCCCCCAGCCCTATATAAAGGGCCCTCGACCCCAGGTTTAAAGCATCAATCACTGCGACTTTCATACGCTCTTCTGCTTCCACGACACGCTCCAGAAATCTTCCATCTCGAGCTCTGACGACGTCCTGCTACTCCAATACTCCGATCTACACCGGACGTCGGTAACGAAATATTCATTTAAGTTTACGAAGCTAATTCTGTAATACTTGTGATTGTAAACTTTCTCGAACGTATAGAATTGCCCGCAGAAAACGGTCAACGACCGTGGGCCTTGGAGTAGGAGTCGACACAGGCTCCGAACCAAGTAAAACGACCGTGTTAGCATTTCTCTTGTGTCTTATTTCCGCTGCGCACTTACTCTTTTTAAATCCGAACGATTTGCGACATTCACCCCCCCTCTCTTGCATCTCTCGATCCAACAAAATTGAGTTCAAATCAAGCTTGATTCAATTGCAATGACACACACGAAACCATGTTTAACTTGGCACCAATCAAATGCTGAGTTATCATTTGGCACAAAGTGCAGGAATGAAACAAAGCTTGGCACGCAGCAAATGAGTTGATACGCAGCTGAAATTTCAGAAATGCTAGGCTAAACAAAAGGAAATTCAGAGACGAATTGAGATATGAAACAAACTTGGATCAACTAAATTCACACACTAACTGTGATCTCTAATTGCAGCAATTAAGCTAAACACTAATCGAATTGCAACACAAGCTGAAAAATTCAGAAACCAACTTGAAATCTGTAAAAACAGAGCTGATACGGCTGGAAAAACTGATACGGAAGTAGGAAATTGTAAAGCAATTGAAATTAAATGAAGTATCAACTAGATAAGCTAGCTAACTAATGGAAGAACAAATTAAAACCACTAATTAAACAGAATTAAGCCCGAAAGGTTAACTACAACAGCTGAAACAAAACATTCAGTAATGAAACTACTGCAAAATTCGAAATTACAGCTAAAACAGAAAAATTAACTAAGAAAAACTAAGCCTCAATCCTCCCTGAGCTCAAGAACTTCTTGGTCGTCAAGCAAGAGCTGGCTTCGAACCCCTAGGCTCAGCAAATCAGTGGAAATTCATTTCTGAAGGCGATTCTGTTCCAATCTGCGCTTGGTTGGAATTTACAATCCGAATCTCTCTATCTCAATTGATGGAGCTGCGATGATGAATTGGGAAGCTTCTGAGCTCACCTGAGAACCCCTACAAATGGCTCAGAAGCTTGGAAATGGATCGTGGTTGAGAAGAAAGTGGTCGGACTGAGGAATTGCCGAAACCCTCAAACAATCCCTGTTCCGGCGCAAATGGAGCTGAATTCTTCAAGGAACGATCACCAAAGACTCAATTCTTGATCTGGGATGGAAGTTGAGGGGTCGCGCCCACGGTTTGAAGGAAAATTCGAAGAAAAACTAAGACTATTGAAGAAGATGAAGTTTGCGGCGAAGACGCGACGAGGGTGAGCTGTGCAGGAAATTTGATTAAATACATAAGCATTGGACGGCCCAGATTTCTCCACATCAATCCAACGGCTGATCTTGCTCTGATTGGAGCCAAACCTTGATGATGATGATCTGGGGTCAGGATTTGCCTTGTGGTAGCTCGGATCCTCCAGATTTACAACGGATGGTCCAGATCAACTTAGTCTTTGAATGGACGATCTAGAGCCCTCTGAGCTTGATCCAACGGTTGATTGAGCTCTGATTGGGATGAAACCTTCAGATCTTGATTAGAGTTCTTGATCAACCCTAACCCTAGCTCGGATTGCATCAGATGGTCCCGGATGGCTCAGATCTAGCCGCTCTTGAATCGGACGGCCCGGATTAATCGTAAGCTTGATAATTCGATCAGGTTCACTTCCGACTCAAGTTTGACCCAATATGCCCTAAGTCCATGAACCCTTTCATGCCTACAAAAATATATCAGAAAATTAGTGGCCAAATAATCCAATTTAATGCAAATTTGTAATTAAGTCCAAAATAAGAGTAAGTTCTAAAACCTAGGGCAATTTCACAATTAAACAATAAAAACATAGGTCAAACATGGATTTTAGCAATTAAAATAATCAATAAAATGGTACTTATCATAACTACATAACCAGTATCACATAATTGACTTATGCTAAGCAAGTTCAATTTAAAATTTTCAACCAAGAGAACTTTCTTAATAACAAAGTCAGATTTAAGTTCAATATTACCTGACCCAATCACCTTGAGTGTAGCATTGTTGCCAAATGCCACTGAGCCTAGGCTTTTGAACTTGAGTTTGGTGAATTTTAATTTATCTCCAGTCATGTGTCTGGAGCACCCGCTATCCAACATCCATTGGTCCAAATCTTTATGTTCCTACACATAAAGAGTTTTGTTGATTTGGATCCAATTAGAATTAGGAATAGCCTAAATTGATTTTCACAGCCTAGTCTGTCTCACCCAAATCTAGGGTTATCAATCACGTTAGCCTTATAGGTTTTGTCAGACAGGTTTTAATAGATAGAATTATTTTGAAAGATTTATTTTGAAAAACTTAAATTAATTTTGAAAATAGTTGATTTTGAGTTTATTTTAAAAAATGTTTGAATCTACAATTAACTGAAAATTTATGTTAGATTCGAATTTAACAAAGAATAATTTGAATTTGAATTTCAAAAATTGGCTTCCACGTCTTGGCGAGGCACTAGGCCTTCTTTGGCCGTAGCCTTATTGGATCATCAACCCTTTCCTTGTCAAAGCCTTTTAATGAAATTTCATTTTCAAAATTACTCTTTGAAAAATTTTGGTCTAACTAGTTTGGATCTTGGATCGGTAGCTTCGGCTAGTTCCACCAGTCTAAAGAGACCAAGTAGAATATACTTGATCTTATTAGAATTGGCTTCCCTAACATACTATCATCTCACCGCCACCCAATACTATATTGTTCAAATTTCAGTTAAGTTGGTTCAGTCCTTAAACTAACCATTCCTAAGTCTAAGCATGGTAAATTGTAGAAATTAAATAAACAAGCAATCATGCAATTTGAAAACAAGAATTGAAATTTATCTAACTATAAATATTGTTTTTAGTTTGGCTCCCCCTGGACTAAAGCCGCGATAATGGTTCGGCAAGATGTGAATCTTGTCCTTGGGGATCCAATACTGATTTGATCCAGTTTGTTTGTTCAGGCACAGTTTAGGTACCCATGCATGAACTTTAGGTCTGGACTGGTTCAGTACAGCATAGTATGATCTTTGTCTAGATTTGGTTCTATAGCCTAATCCGGATCGATTTAAAACTGACTTCTGTTTTCCAAGAATCATGTCAAGACCCTTGGAGCCAGAAGTGAACCATTCTAAGGCTGATCTAAGGTCCTTGACTTGAGTTTTCAGGGAGGAGTTCTCTTTCTCAAGTTTTTCAACTTGAGTAGAGGTTCCTTCTTGAACCTTCTCAGTTAAGGATCTAGAGTCAGCTCTCTCTTTCAGGAGTTTTACTTCCTGTCGGAGAGATTCGACTCGGAGTTTAGCTTTCGTCAAGTCTCAAGAAAGATAAGCAATTAATTCATTTAACTGATTTCTAGGAAAACCACTTACAGTTATTTCTCCATCCTCTGAAAATGTAAGTTTGTCGTCGTCCGGCTCCGATTCTGGCTCGGTCTCGACTTCTTCTGAGGCAGTTAGTGCGAGCAGGTTCGACTGTGGCATCTCTTCTTCTTCGGAGGAGGAGGACTCGTCCCGCGTTGCCTGAAGTGCCTTCTTCTTTCTCGTCTTTTTTGTTTCCCTCAGATTGGGGCATTCAGTCTTGTAGTGACCCTTCTTCTTGCACTCGTAACAAGTCACGTTTGGTTTGTTCTTTTCATTTGAGGGTTCAGCTGGTTCTTCCTTTCTTCGGCTGGCTTTCCTTCTGTTAGTCTAGTTCTTTAGTTCTTTGTAGTAGTCCCGAGCTAGCTGAACCAACTTCGGTTGATTTCCCTTGCTGTCTTCTGAGTCTGAGTCTGAATCAGACTCAGGTGCAGGTTGAGGCTTCTTCTTGGTTGTCTTTCCAGCTTTACCTGCAACAAAAGCGATGCCTTTCTCAGCCAGATTACAGTTAGTCTGCTCATGCAATTCTAATTCAGAAAATAGTTCATCTAACTTAATTTTTGAAAGGTCCCTTGAAACCTTGTATGCATCTACCATAGATGCCCACAAGGTGTTTCTCGGGAAAGCGTTGAGAGCGTACCTTATCAGGTCATGGTTTTCTACCTTGTGACCGATTGTGTGTAGTCCGTTCATTAACTCCTGAATTCTGGCATGGAGCTGGGTTGCTGTTTCGTTATCGTTCATCTTGATCGTGTACAGCTTATTCAGGAGGTGATCTATCTTGCTGATTCAAGTATCTGAAGTTCCTTCGTGCAGCTCGATCAGCTTACCCCACAGCTCCTTTGCACTGTTGAATGGTCCTACCCGATTCAACTCTTCCTTGGTCAGGCCGCATTGAAGTGTCTGGATTGCTTTGGCATCAGCTTCAATTTTTCTTTTCAGAGCGGTATCCCACTCAGCGTAAGAATGTGGCACTCCTTCGGCATTCTTTGGAATCTCCAGTCCAGACTGGATGATTATCCACATGTCCACCTGAGTTTTCAGGTGGACCTCCATCCGACTTTTCAGGTAGGAGAAGTCCTCCCTACTGAAAAGTGGTGGTCTGGCTGTACTGAATCCTTCTTGCATGGCCATTTACCTGAAACCAAGAGTAAAAGGAAAGAAATATCCCAAGACTTGGTCTTGGATTAGTAGTGCGGGAAAAAAAAATATTTATCGAGGGGTGTTGCACCAACCTCGATTAACGATGAAAATTCAAAAAAAAAAAAATTTAAAAAGAAATCCAAAAAAACTCTTAAATAGGTGGTTGCACCAAATTTGAGCTTCCCCGCTCTGATACCACTTGTTGGATCGAGAAGAACGATAGAGGGCGGGTAAATATCGTAAAACGTTTCGGATTCGCAAAAGAGAATAAGCAACGGAAAATAAACAAATACAAACGCGAACTCAAGCGATTTTACTTGGTTCGGAGTCGCGGTCGACTCCTACTCCAAGGCCCACGGTCGTTGACCGTTTACTGCGGGCAATACTATATGTGCGTAAATGTTTACAGAGAAATTTTAAAGTTATAGTACAATAAACTGAAACTTAAGCTTTTTTATTACCGACGCCCGTTGTAGATTGTAGTTCTGAGCAGAGGGTCGTCGTCGGCACTTCAATCTCGAGTTGGGAGGTTTCTGGAGCAGAGCGCTTGAGTTGAAGAGCGTAGTAGCGTTGGAATAATGTGTTTAGAAGGCTTGGGGGTCGAGCCCCTTATATAGTGAGCCTGGGGGCGCCCTCCACGTGTCTCACGATCCGGCAACCTCTCGGTCAACCCTTATCCCTCAAGGATCGGGCTCGAGGTTTGACAGGGGCGCCCGGGAAGCAGGGGGCGCCTAGGTTGACTCTTTCAACGGGCTTCTCGGCTGGATAAGCTTCTATCGCTTCGTTGGCTTCGACCCAGGGCGCCCTAAGCATCCGGGGTGCCCGGGAGCACGGGGGCGCTCGGGAGCATGGGGGCTCCCGGGAGCATAAGCTTCCGAAGCATCTTCTTGCTTAACTTGTTTTGCCTTGACGTTGGGGGCGCCCGGGACACTGGGGGTGCCCTGCCCAGCTGCTTGCCCTCTCCTTTGGGGTGTTCTGAGCTGCAGAAACACATTCCTTATGTCCTGCATCCAAGGTTAGTCCAAAATAACACAAAGCAATAAAATATTATGTTTATACAGCCATAGCTGTCTTGGTTCTGACTTTGGGTCTCCAAAATGGAATCCTAGGTCGAACCGATGCCTACTGTTCCCTCGACGGGGAACGCGTCCTCACCTACTCCTCTCACAAGAATTTACCTGTCGTCAACCGGCTCCTCCGGTTGGACTTTTGCCCAGCAATCCTTCGCTAGGTGCCCAGCTGTCCTTCGCCAGGTCTTCAGTACCAAGCAATCGTTCGCCTAGTGCCCAGCAGTCCTTCGCCAGGTCTTCGGATCCAAGCAGTTCTTCGCCCAGTACCTAGCAGTCCTTTCGCTAGGTCTTTGACTCCTAGAAGCCCTTCGCTAGGTGCCCAGCGGCCCTTCGCTAGGTCTTAGGGTTCCGATGCCTAGCAGTCCTCCGCTAGGTGCCTAGCAGTCCTTCGCTAGGACTTCAATCTGCACACTTAAGTAGCATGTTAGATAAACATAACATCTTAACTTTTGAACCCTTTGTCATTATCAAAACACAGGTTCGACTTGGGTGCTGTCTGCACCAACAAATCTTACATGTCAAATACTATCAGGTCGCAATAGGGATCTCTTTCTGCGATTCTGATAGGTGTTGCACGCAACACGTGGGTGGATGCCCTTGTTTCTCCCGAAGGCAGGGTTGTTAGAAATTTACAGTCTAGAATTTGTAGAGGTATGTCTATCTTCTTAGAGTAAGGCATGGAAATAAACGAATGCGTTGCTCCAGTGTCAAATAATGCAGTAGCATGCTGACTGTAAATAATGATCTGACCTGTAACAACCGTCGAAACATTCGCTGCGTCCTCCTTGGTAAGTGAGAAAACCCTGGCGTTCGTCGTAACTGGCGGGGCTTCCAATCTGCCTTGACTTATCTGAGGACCTTCCAGTGCAGCTTGCATATAATGCAGTTGGGCAGGGGCACCCTGGTGCTGGATCAGCTGCTGAGGTGGTGCCTGAGGCTTAATAGGACAGTCGCTAAATGTGTCCTTCCAATCCGCAGGTGTAGCATTTATTTGTACCTCTGCGACATTCTCCAAGATGCCTATTTCCACATTTCGCGCACGGGTTGTTCTTGGACTTCTTGTTCGCTGGACCGCCTTTAGGATTGTTCCATTTCTTTTTGTCGTTGTGGTTCCCTTTCCAGCTGGTGCCCGTGTGCTAACCTCCTGAGTTGGCTTAGTTCTTGTTCTATGTCGGCATCTCCTTCTGCTGATTAATACTGTTCAGATAGTGCTCGGTGATCAAGGCGCTACTGAACACCTCCTCTGCGGTCTGTGGTCGGTTAACACCGCCGGCCACGTTCAGAACTATCTCAGGCCGCATCGTTTTCAGCATCAGGCGGACCTTTTCTTTCTCCGTCTTGACCAACTCGGGACATATGCGAGCCAACCTGTTGAATCTCTTGACAGCTTCACTGACTGACAGATCGCCTTGACGGAATTCCGTAAACTCGTCGTAGTGTTTGTTGGTGACCCGCATGTGGAAGAACTCCTCGTAAAATTCTGATTCGAAGTCCGTCCATTTCATCTAGTTCACGGGTCTCTTGGCCTTGACCCTTTCCCACCACATTCTAGCATCGCCAGAAAGGCAGAATGATGCACACTTGACCTTCTCGTGCTCCGGCCAGTCCAGCAGCTCCATAGTACTCTCTACCGTCTTGAGCCAGGCCTGAGCATCCCACGGTTTGCAAGCACCCGTAAAAGTTTCTGGCTTCAGTCTCTGCCATTGGATTAAGTAAGCTTCCGGTCGCATTCCGGTGGCAGGGCCTGTCGGGGGTGCTGGCGGAGTCGGATGTACTACAGGTATCATCGTCTGGTTCGCAGATGGAACGGTAGTATTTGCTTGCTGATTCATCAAGGTGTTGATGGTCTCCTGCTGCTCGGTGAGCTGACGCTGGAGTTCTGTCACTAGGTGCGTGAGGTCAGGCTGAGGTATGGTATCATTAATTCTAGAACTTATTCTAGCCATGTTGTTTTCATATTACAACAATAAGCTAGTATAAGATCATTCATCATTTTCATGTATATACATGCATTTGTATCATTTTTTTCATTATAAGGTAAGATAAGGTACTACCCTAAGTTTCCATTCCCAAGTAAAAAACATGATTCCATAATTTCGTATTTGTATACTTAGTCATAAACATTCTTTATCGTTCTAGAACCATAGGGGTATCACATCTACTTGTATGGTTAGTCTAGAAGCATTCCTATCATAAGTAAACATAAAGCAAACATACTTAAATCATGTAAGGTAAGATCTTACTTGGAAACGCTAGGATGCAGGCTTGAAGTGTGTGTAGTGAGATGGCAATTTCGCTCTGATACCAAGCTGTAACGCCCGCCCCTTACATGAGCGACGTGTTACTTTTTTTCCCTGTACATTATTGCATATGAAGCGTAAATATAGCAACAGAAATAATACTAAATCATGAACATATGCAATTGGATACATTTCTTTCTAACTAAACTACTTTAAGCATGTGAATCATAGCATATCATATTTAACAAGATAGTATATAGTTCTACATTAAGCATGTATATCATAAAGAACTTCAACTCCAACAAGTAGTAAGCGTAAACATAAGAACTAACACATGCAGTTTATAAGTAGCAACATTAAGTCCATGAGAAATAAGTCCATAAGTAAGAGTAAAGACAACAGTAGGATCGTTCTGCCAAGTCACTGCCACACACACACATGCCCTCCTGCTGCTTCCCTTTCTTTAGAAACCTTTAGTTTGATCTGCAACATAAGAAGGTAGACTATAAGCATAAAATGCTTAGTAAGCTCCTTGCTTACTCACAAAATCCGTACATCACATATAAGTAGAAATCTACATCATTTGACATAAACATATAACATGAATAAATACTTAAAGCATCTAAAGCACATAAGTATAAACACTTAAAACATGTATATGTGTGTCATTATTAAGGACATATAGCATGAGTAAGTACTTAAAGCACCTAACATTCGCATAATCTTTAAAATATATCCATGTGCATAAACATTAGACATAGCATATTGATAATTAGCAATTTCATCGATAAATTTTGTGCCATTAGTGCGGAAATTTGGGGCTCTGGGGTGTATTTGTTTATGAAATGATGCATAATTATTAATAGGATGTATTTTCATTGGTTAATTAATTTTCTTATATTTTCACACTCATATTTCATTCTATTGAATTTTGGACAGCTTGTGCATCATTGGATCAAAAGGGGCACATCCGGGGCGAAGATGGACATTCTGTTGGAGCCTGATTGGTCACCAGACCAATCAGGGAAGAGCCTGATTGGTCACCAGACCAATCAGGGAAGGCCTGATCGGTCCAGTGACCGATCAGGGAAGGCCTAATCGGTCCAGCGACCGATCAAGAACAGATGGCACAACAGAATTCAGAATTTTAGCTACTGATCACATCTTGATCGGTCCCCAGACCGATCAGGGAGGTTCCTGATCGGTCCCCAGACCGATCAGGGAGCGTCCAGACCAATTAGGGGTCACTCAGTCCGATCTGTAGTTGTCCAGAGCGGTCGGAAGAACTGTTACATCACAACCCTCCACTCAGATCTAGCATGGAAATTGATGGAGATCTCTTGCAAGCAATCTCGGTCACTCATCAAGGGAAATCAAGGGTGGAATGGAGAGGTAGAAAAGGAAGCTAGGGCAGCCAAAGGGGGGGATTCGGATCTCATCCAGAAGGAACGGAAGGAGGAGGCGATGGAGAAGGAAGCTACGATTTTGAGGGGTTCCTATGAGGATTGATAGCTTAGCCGAGCCTTCTACTTCGACTCCACAGTCCATTCCATCCTCTTCTCCGGCTGAGAAGCAATCGGATTTGTCGGAGCGGAGTTTCTCCCACCGAACACCAATTTTCAGCTTCCTTTTCAGTTTTTCTTAGTGTTTTCTGCTATAGAACATAAGTTGCATTTCCTTTTCAATTGCTTTCGAATTTCCGCATATTTTCCATTCTAGAACAGTAATCTCCAGCTTAGTTTCGAATTTCCAGCTTAGTTCATTGTTTCTACAGTTCATCTTTCATAGAATTAGTTCATGCTTTCAATCATTCACTATTTGCAAGAAACATGTTTGTTGAATGGCTTCAATGGAATCTGTGCTTGGTGATGAAATCTATTGCCTTCTAGTCAAGATTTTCATATGGATCCTTGTTGATTTAATTTCTGATTGTTAGTGTTCCTTTAGTGTCCTTTACAATTTGATTAGCTTAGACTTCAATTCCAAATAGTTAAGGCTATTAGGTAGAAGTTAGTAGCTAATTTCAATTGCTTTGTTGACCTCAAAACCTAAGAAAACATGTTTACTTTATCCAATTTTTAAATTTTCTGCAATTTACTATTTTTCATAGACCGCAAAAGTGCGTGCATCATATCAGGTCCTTGAGAGACGATTCAGTTCAACTACTACTACATAATTGCTTGAACGAGAAAATTAATTGAAACCGTAACGCGACTAAACACGGTTATCACATATGCAATATCATTAAACATAATCATGTGCATAAACATTAAGGATGCTCTTTGAAAAATATATATAATATAATACTTGAACATTAACATATCATCATCATTGGGATCCCTAGCTTGTACCCATTCGTCATTTGCACGCATCCCTTCGTAGAGTGCGAGGTAGCTAATCCCGACCTACTAGAGTACTAGGCAACCTCTAGCCTAAGGACAGCTACGGTAGTCCAGAACCGGGGCCTTGCTTAGGAGCCCATCCCTTGGACATTTTTCAAGATCCGGTACAAGCTAATACATAAAGTAAAATAGCATACATGATTCCTTTTCTTTCCATAGTAATTCTCTTTAGCATAGCGTTCGTCATTTCTTTTCTTTTCTTAGAAATTGCTCTTTAGATATTCTTTTATTCATAATGTCATACATATCATGGGTATACATTCAAAGCATAAATATCATCATAACTTTCAAGCATGAACATGGCATGGAGAAAACATAATTTCATGGTAGGAAAATTTATAACATGCCAACTTATCATTCATGATTCATAAAACACATAATGTTCAATTTAAAACTAAGGATAATATACTTAGGGAACTAGTTCTATTTTTTTTTTCATCTATCATGGCATAATGAAACATGGATACCTTTAATTCAACCATAATTCAACATATACTCTACTGGTCAAAACATTTAGATAGGGTTATCATGGCATAAAAACACAACATAACATCACACAACTCATACAACATGCAGACATTGAATATCCTATTACAAAGAGATATCATCAAGTGAGGTAGTGACCTTAACCCATCCTAAAACCCAATTTAAGGTATTGATCAGAAACTTCTAAGGTTCATATCAACATGAAAATGGCAAAAAAAAAAACAAGAGCAATTGATTCATACAACATGCATATAATATATATTCTAACACTAGGAAGCATTAGCAAGTAACATGGCATCTTTAACTCTCTTTTTTTAGCCCTTATTTAGGGTTTTGACTGAACATGTACAGAGGAGGAAACATGGCCTAAATATATATATATATATAACCCTCAAACAAAAACATTAACAAGGAATTAAAAACTATTAGCTAGTCAAAAAGAACTCAAACATCTTCTTATGGCCAAAAAGTCTATGACTTCATGGGAGCCTTGGCCGAAACTTTTAAGGGTCTTTTTGCTCCATCTTTTTGCATCATAACTCATAACTTGTCATCAAACGAACATTGGAGTCATTAGATAGCATCAAACACAAACATAGGCCCTAAAACCCATGCTTGGCCGAAACTTGCTTATAGGGAAAACTTCACGATTTTAGCAACATATCGCAAGAACATACAAGAACATGAACAAAAAAAAACATATATAAGCTATTATGTTGTAGGTGAGGGGAGTCTTACCCTTGTGCTAAAGATTCCCAAACAATATATATCACCTAGAAGGAGAAAGAAAGAACTTCGTGCTCCTTGGCTCTTCTTTTGCTTCACAAACACAAAGTCTTCACTAGATCTTCTTGGAGAGAATTTGTTTTTGATGGAGAGAGGGCCTTGGTGTTTCGGCAATGAGAAGAATGAGGAGATGCCTTGTGGCATTTTTTCCTCATCTTCTTATAATAAATGAAAAGGTATACCTCTTCACCTTCCATGGTGACCCCTTTACCTTCCATGGTGACTCTTGATCTTCCATGGTGACTCTTCATCTCCCTTACATCTATCCACAATTTCCTCTATCCTCCTAATAGCACTCCCTTGCTAGGTGATGTAACGCCCGCCCCTTACCATTAAGGCGGCGCGTTACCCTTTTTTTTCCTACTTAACTTATGCATATTATTGCATATGAATCTAAAGCATTGCAGCGGAACTAAAACATAACTATAGCACATGCGACAAGAAGGGGTATAAAGATCATATAATATCTAGTAGCATCTATGCATTAAATAAACTCCTAAAGAGCTAACAAGTATCAAGTATAAGGTAGTAAAATATGTTTTCTTATAAAGGTAAGTGCTAAGTCTATAATGGCACTAAATGGATCGATCAGCAAGTCACCACCACACACACGAGCCCTTCCTGCAGCTTCCCTTCCTTTAGAAATTTCTATGTTGATCTGCAACATAAGAAATCAACTATAAGTACGAAACTTAGTAAGCTCCTTCCTACTCACTAAATCCACATGTCACGTATATTTGAAAGACATATAACATCTCATGTATAGCATAAAACTCATAAGGCACATAAGGTACATGAATGCATACAATCATAAAACATATGCATTGCAAAAACATTAGGATGCTCTTTAAAAAACATAATAAGTAATACTTTAACATAAGCATACATCATCTTTACAGGGGCCCCCGGCTAGTACCCATTCTTTCTTTGCGTGCATCCCTAAATAGATGTGAGGTAGCTAGTCTAGACCTACTAGGGTTACTAGGCCTACTATCTTTCAACCTAGGGACAGCTTCGGTAGTCCAGAACCGTGGATCTTTTTCAAGATCCGGTACAAGCCATACTTTAAAGTAAAATACATACATGCATTCTTTCCTTTTTCTTTCTTTCATAATGAATGTACTATAGACATTCAATCATTCATGAGTGTAGGCACACTTTCATGGCATAATCATTCACATAAATAGCATGACAATGTAGGATCTTTCTTTAAAAACATGCAAGTGAAGCAAACATCATGCTAGTCTTATCAACACATCATTCATGTAACATATTTGTCTTAATCAAGGCAAAACATTGGTTTAGCTTTCTTTTCCTATATTAATACATGCTGGCCAAAACTTCATAGGTAGGGTTTCATAGCATAAAATTCCTATAACATTGAAATAAGTGCACACGTCACACAAGCGATTATTTACAAGTACAAGGCTAGTCTAGACTTCACTAAATATTAGTTTAGGCACATGATTGTAGTTTGGACCTATTTTAGTCCTCATTCTAGATGCTAGCCGAAATTCATAGTTAGGGTATTATAGCATAAAAATTCATGTAACATGGAAACAATTGCATAAGAGATCATTTACAAGTACAAGGGTAGTCTAGACTTCACTAAACCTTAGTTTAGGTACACGATTTGTAGTTTGGACCTATTTTAGCCCTCTACCTACTTGTTGGCCGAAACTCACAGATTTAATAAGGCATAGATTCCATAATTTTTTTGACATAAAACATTACATAAGCAAGGGAAAATTCACATAGAATCAAACCCTAGTCCATACACATGCATCTACCCATCTCCACCACTTGGCCGAGAGGTTCTAAGTCCTTTACATCATGGAAGGCACTCAAACATCATATATTCATCATTCATCTACTATAAGAAGGTATCAATAAGCATGTAGAATCATCATCTAAACTTAAACATAACAAAAGAGGAGAAAACCTTCCATGACCGTAACATACAACATGGCTTTTCTTCCATTTTTTCCACACAACATCACAAGCAAACATAAGGGATCATAAATACACATTCAAGGCTATTATGTTGCAGGTGAGGGAGTCTTACCTCTTGCACTAAAAAAATTCAAAAAGGTGTTCTAGACTTTGGAGAAGAAAGGGCTCTTAGGCTTGGTACTCCTCTTGTTCTTCTCCTTTTCTTCTTCCGGTTTGTGGGGGTCGGTTTTGGGCTGCAAGGAGACCCTAGGTCTCGGTGAGGGAGAGGAAGAAGAGGGGAGGCTTGGTGAGAAGAGAGGGGAGGGCTTGTGGCCGAAAATTCCTTGGGCATTTCTCTCCCCATGCTCTTTTATAGGGAGTGAAAAGGTAACCACCTCTTTCAATGGTGCCTCTTCATTTTCATGTGTCTCTTCACTTATCTTCTATTCATCTACGATTTCCCATCTCTTCCTAATAGCACTCCCCTGCTGGGTGAATTGGTTACATATGCATTCTTAAGGCTTGGGTTTTCTTTGAGGTCCAAGGTTCAATCCTTGGCACCTCCTCTTCTTTTTGCTTTCTCTTCTTTTTATTATTTTTTTCCAAGCCCGCATAACCAAAGCCCATCTAGAGAATACTACTTATTTAATTCATACTCATGCATATGCATATCATTATTCATTCATACATGTGCAGGATACTTAAGCATAACATTAAATATAATACCTAAGCACAATTATCACACATCCACTACGTGTCAAGATAATGCCTAACATTTCTTTATTCACAACTTTTCCCACTAAATTCATAATATTATTCTTGGCCACATGTTCCATTATTACCACACTAGAGCGGAAAATTTGAGGCGTTACAATCCGCCCTCCCTTCTAAAAAGTTCGTCCTCGAGCTTAAAATAACTCAGGATATTTTTGTTTCATATCATCCTCACGTTCCTAGGTAACTTCTTCAGATTGCTGACTTTGCCACTTGACTTTGACTAAGACCACTTCCTTGTTCCTTAGTCTCTTGACGTCTCGATCCAGGATCTGTATGGGTTTGCTTTCACAACTCAGGTCCTCCTGGATCTGTACGACGTGGGGCTCAATCACTCTGTCTGTACTGGGAATGCACTTTTTAAACATCGACAGGTGGAACACGTTGTGGATAGCAGACATCTCCTGAGGTAGCTCGAGCTTGTAAGCCACTTTGCCCACTCTGTTCAGGATCATGTACGGTCCCACATATTGCGGACTAAGCTTTCCTTTCTTTCCGAATCGCATTACTCCTTTCGTAGGAACTACTCGGAGGAATACCAAATCTCCGACGTCGAACTCCAAGGGTCTACGTCTCTGGTCCGCATAGCCCTTCTGCCGGCTCTGAGCAGTCTCTATCCTTTGGCGGATACTCTGTATAGCTTGGGTGGTTTCGTCGATAAAATCCGTTTGAATTCCCATCTCCTTCTTTTCACCACCCTCGTACCAACAGATTGGAGACCTAAATCTCCTTCCATATAATGCTTCATAAGGTGTCATTCTGATAGTAGCTTGGTAGCTATTATTGTAAGCAAACTCCGCTAGACATAAGTATCGGCACCAGCTCCCTTTGAAATCCAGGGCGCAAGCTCGTAGCATGTCTTCCAGTACTTGGTTCACTCTTTCCGTTTGCCCATTATTCTGAGGATGAAAGGCGGTACTGAATCGCAGCTTCGTGCCGAGAGTTCTATGAACACATTCCCAAAATTGTGATGTGAAGCGACCATCCCTTGTCCAACATCTTCTGCGCCTTGAGAGCCGATAAGAATTTCCCGGTTCTTTTCCTTGGCTCTCCAATAAATTCGAACATGGGCTCTACCTCGGGCTGGAAGACCACTTTGCGTCTACGGCACTCGATGGAAGCACCGTATTTTCTTAGAAAATCCATACCCAGTATGGCATCGAAGTCTTGCATGTTGAGTACTATCAGGTCGCAATAGAGTTCCCTTTCTGCGATTCTGATTGGTACGGCACGCAACTGGTGGGTGGATGACATTGTTTCTCCCGAAGACAGGGTTGTTAAAAACTTGCTATCTAGAACTTGTAAGGGTATGTCTATCTTCTTAGCATGTATCATGGAAATATAGGAATGCGTTGCCCCAGTATCAAATAAAGCAGTAGCACGCTGACTGTAAATAATTATCTGACCTGTGACATCGGTGGAAGCATTTGCCGCATCTTCCTTTGTAAGAGAGAATACCCTGGCGTTCGTAGTAACAGGCGGGGCCTCTAATCTGCCTTGACTTAATTGAGGACCTTCTAGTGCGGCTTGCATATAGTGCAGCTGTGTAGGAGCATTCTGATACTGTATCTGCTGCTGAGAAGGTGCCGGGGCCTTGGCAGGACAGGTGAAGGCCTTGTGTCCCTCTTGTCCGCATGTGAAGCACATGTTTGTACCCTTGCGGCATTCTCCAGGATGCGCGTTTCCACATTTTTCGCACGGGGTGTACTTGGGCTTCTTATTTGCTGGGTCGCCGTTAGAATTGTTCCACTTTTTCTTATCATTGCGGTCCCCCTTCCAGCTAGTACCCGCGTGCTAAGGCTTTTGACCTCCTGAGGGGGCTTGGCTCTTGCTTTCAGTTGGCGTCTTCCTTTGCTGATTTATGTTGTTCAGATAGTGGTCGGTGATCAAAGCACTGCTGAACAGCTCCTCGGCGGTCTGCGGTCTGTTAACTCCGCCGGTCACATTTAGAGATATCTCCGGTCGTAACATCTTCAGCATAAGGCGGACCTTTTCTTTCTCCGTGCTAACCAACTCAGGACATAGGCGAGCCAGTCGGTTGAACCTCTTGACGACTTCGCTGACGGATAGGTCACCTTGTCAGAATTCCGTGAATTCATCATAATGTTTGTTGGTGACCCGCATGTGGAAGAACTCCTCGAAGAATTCCGTCTCAAAGTCTGTCCACTTCATCCGGTTCACGAGTCTCTTAGCCTTGACCCTCTCCCACCACATTCTGGCATCGCCAGAGAGGCAGAACGATGCACATTTTATCTTCTCATGCTCCGGCCAATCTAGCAGCTCCATAGTACTCTCCATGGTCTTAAACCAGGCCTGTGCATCCCATGGCTTGCAAGCACCCGAGAAGGACTCCGGCTTCAGCCTATGCCACTGGATTAAATAGGCTTCCGGTCGCATTCCGGTGGCAGGGCCTGTCGGGGGTGCTACAGATATCACAGTCTGGTTTGGTCGTGGAGTGGTAGCATTTCCCTGTTGAGTCATCAGGGTGTCGATGGTCTGCTGTTGTTCGGCGATCTGACGCTGATGTTCTACGACTATGTGCGTCAGGTCAGGCTGGGGTGCAGTTTCGTTTGTTCTGGTACTTCTTCTAGCCATGCTATCTTCACGAAATAACGCATAGGCTACTATAAGGTTACTGTCATTTTCTCCTATTATCTATCACTTAGTATATCACGTAGAAGAAAAATATTTTCATTCTACTAATATCTCTTTCTAGATGTTCTTACATTTTAAATTTACATAGTCTTCTTGCTCTGCTGTTTAAACATTTTACAACAATAAGATAGTATAAGATCATTTTCATCATTTTCATGTATATACATGCATTTGAATCTTTTTCATTATAAGGTACGGTAAGGTACTACCCTAGGTTTCCATTCCTAGGTAAAAACACGGTTCCATAATTTTGTATTTGCATACTTAGTCATAAACATTCTTTATCGTTCTAGAACCATATAGGGTATCACATCTACTTGTATGGTTAGTCTAGGAACATTCCTATCATAAATAAACATAAGAAAACATACTTAAATTATGTAAGGTAAGATCTTACTTAGAAGCGGCAGGATGCAGGCTTGATGTGTGTGTAGTGAGTTGGCAAACTGCTCTGATTCCATGATGTAATGCCCGCCCCTTATCGTTAAGGCGGCGCGTTACTTTTTTTTTCCTACTTAACTTACGCATATTATTGCATATGAATCTAAAGCATTGCAGCGGAACTAAAACATAACTATAACTCATGGAACAAGAAGGGGTATAAAGATCATATAATATCTAGTAGCATCCATGCATTAAATAAACTCCTAAATAGCTAACAAGTATCAAGTATAAGGTAGTAAAACATGTTTTCTTATAAAGGTAAGTGCTAAGTCTATAATGGCACTAAATGGATCGATCAGCCAAGTCACCACCACACACACGAGCCCTTCCTGCAGCTTCCCTTCCTTTAGAAATTTCTATGTTGATCTGCAACATAAGAAATCAACTATAAGTACGAAACTTAGTAAGCTCTTTCCTACTTACTAAATCCACATGTCACGTATATTTGAAAGACATATAACATCTCATATATAGCATAAAACTCATATGGCACATAAGGTACATGAATGCATACAATCATAAAACATATGCATTGCAAAAACATTAGGATGCTCTTTAGAAAACATAATAAGTAATACTTTAACATAAGCATACATCATCTTTATAGGGGTCCCCGGCTTGTACCCATTCTTTCTTTGCGCGCATCCCTAAATAGATGCGAGGTAGCTAGTCTAGACCTACTAGGGTTACTAGGCCTACTATCATTCAACCTAGGGACATCTTCGATAGTCCAGAACCGTAGATCTTTTTCATGATCCGGTACAAGTCATACTTTAAAGTAAAATACATACATGCATTGTTTCCTTTTTCTTTCTTTCATAATGAATGTACTATAGACATTAAATCATTCATGAGTGTAGGCACACTTTCATGGCACAATCATTCACATAAATAGCATGACAATGTAGGATCATTCTTTAAAAACATGCAAGTGAAGCAAACATCATGCTAGTCTTATCAACACATCATTCATGTAACATATTTATCTTAATCAAGGCAAAACATTGGTTTTAGCTTTCTTTTCCTATCTTAATACATGCTGGCCGAAACTTCATAGGTAGGGTTTCATAGCATAAAATTCCTATAACATTGAAATAAGTGCACACTTCACACAAGAGATTATTTACAAGTACAAGGCTAGTCTAAACTTCACTAAACATTAGTTTAGGCACATGATTGTAGTTTGGACCTATTTTAGTCCTCATTCTAGATGCTAGACGAAATTCATAGTTAGGGTATTATAGCATAAAAATTCATGTAACATGGAAACAATTGCATAAGAGATCATTTACAAGTACAAGGGTAGTCTAGACTTCACTAAACCTTAGTTTAGGTACACGATTTGTAGTTTGGACCTATTTTAGCCCTCTACCTACATGTTGGCCGAAACTCACAGATTTAATAAGGCATAGATTCCATAATTTTCTTGACATAAAACATTACATAAGCAAGGGAAAATTCACATAGAATCAAACCCTAGTCCATACACATGCATCTACCCATCTCCACCACTTGGCCGAGAGGTTCTAAGTCCTTTACATCATGGAAGGCACTCAAACATCATGTATTTATCATTCATCTACTATAAGAAGGTATCAATAAGCATGTAGAAAGGAGAAAACCTTCCATGACCGTAACATACAACATGGCTTTTCTTCCATTTTTTCCACACAACATCACAAGCAAACATAAGGGATCATAAATACACATTCAAAGCTATTATGTTGCAGGTGAGGGAGTCTTACCTCTTGCGCTAAAAAAATTCAAAAAGGTATTCTAGACTTTGGAGAAGAAAGGGCTCTTAGGCATGGTACTCCTCTTGTTCTTCTCCTTTTCTTCTTCCGGTTTGTGGGGCTCGGAGGAGACCCTAGGTCTTGGTGAGGGAGAGAAAGAAGAGGGGAGGCTTGGTGAGAAGAGAGGGGAGGGCTTGTGGTTGAAAATGCCTTGGGCATTTCTCTCCCCATGCTCTTTTATAGGGAGTGAAAAGGTAACCACCTCTTTCAATGGTGCCTCTTCATTTTCATGTGTCTCTTCACTTATCTTCTATTCATCTATGATTTCCCATCTCCTCCTAATACCACTCCCCTGCTGGGTGAATTGGTTACATATGCATTCTTAAGGCTTGGCTTTTCTTTGAGGTGCAAGGTTCAATCCTTGGCACCTCCTCTTCTTTTTGCTTTCTCTTCCTTTTATTATTTTTTTTCCAAGCCCGCATAACCAAAGCCCATCTAGAGAATGCTACTTATTTAATTCATACTTATGCATATGCATATCATTATTCATTCATACATGTGTAGGATACTTAAGCATAATATTAAATATAATACCTAAGCATAATTATCACATATCCACTACGTGTCAAGATAATGCCTAACATTTCTTTATTCATAACTTTTCCCACTAAATTCATAATATTATTCTTGGCCGCATGTTCCATTATTACCACGCTAGAGCAGAAAATTTGGGACGTTACAGGTGAATTGGTTACATATGCATTCTTAAGGCTTACAACATCTCGAAGGTCCAAAGGTTAAATCCTTGG
The DNA here is from genome assembly GCA_024364735.1 of Boesenbergia rotunda. Lineage (NCBI taxonomy): Eukaryota > Viridiplantae > Streptophyta > Magnoliopsida > Zingiberales > Zingiberaceae > Boesenbergia > Boesenbergia rotunda. The sequence continues at coordinate 179,825 of JAGFNQ010006443.1, forward strand.
CACCTATATCATTTCATTTTTTTTTTATTCTTTTACAAGCCCATCTAAAGTAAGGCCCATTACATGATGTGTTTTTTCTTTTATCCTCATGGGGCCCATTAGGATAACTAACGAAGTGTTATTTAAGACCCATTAGGAATTTCCACCATTTATAGCCCATATAAGGTCCATTAACACTTACACTAAAATTCCCACAACTCTAACTATCATTCATGAATCATACTCAATATGGCTATTATTCATGCAATTATACTCAATATTAAGGATAATATTGAAGAGAATTTTAGTGGGGTGTTACACCACTGAACCTAGATTCTTGTACTTGATTTTGGTGAACTTCAATTTGTCTCCAGTAATATATCAGGAGCTCCCATTATCTAACATCTACTGGTCCAAAACTTTATATTCCTACACATAATGTATCCTGATTTGGATCCATTTCTATAGAAGTATAGGGATAGATTAATTGAGTTTCACTACTTAGTCAGTCTCACCGAGTCTAAGTTATTAATCATGTTATTCCTATGGATATATTTGTGAGACAGAATTTAGCTTAATCAATTTGATTTGATTAGCTGGATTTAAGTTAGAATTTACTTTGAAAAATTAAGTTTGATTTTTGAAAATTTATCTTAGATTTTGAAATTAAGTTTGAATTTTAAAAATTTAAGTAAGATTTTGTAATAAGTTTGAATTTTGAAATAATTTTTAAAATTTAAGTTAGATTTCGAAATTAAGTTTGAATTTTGAAATAATTTTGAAAATTTAAGTTAGATTTTGAAATTATATTTGAATTTTGAAATAACTTTGAAAATTTAAATTTGAATTTTAAATTAAGTTATGTTTTAATTTTGGAGAATATTTGTTAAGTTTAAATTTTATGTTTGAGTTGAGTTTAAATTTTGAAAAGATTAAATTTATGTTGAGTTTAAATTTTGGTTGAGTTTACGTAAGGTAAAGTTTATATGTTAAGTTTTTAATTAAGGTAAAAATTATTAGGTGTATAGTTGGTTGGGTTGGACTAATCTTTTAGGTCCTAAGCATCTCACCCAATTCTAAGTGACAAAACATGATACCCTTATCTGTTTTGTGAGATGCAGCAAATTTTATCTTTGATTTTAAATTAGAAACTATGATTTGATTGAACCTTGAGTTAGATTCAAATTTAATAAGTAGCAAGGTGAAAATAGATTTCAATAATCGACTTCCAGGTCTTAGCGAGGCACAGAGACCATCTTGGTTATTGGAGCAATGACCCTTTCATAGACAATGCCTTTTAATGAGATTTTATTTTCAAGTTACTCTTTAAGAAACCTTGGTCTAACATGTCGAGGATGTGGTGAGGTAGCTTCGGCTAGTTCCACTGGGCTAAAAAGTCCAAATAGGATACGCCTTACCCTACCTGACTCCTTAGACAGGCTTCCCTAATGTACTATCATCTCGCCCCACCCTAATACTAGGTTGTGTAAGTTTCAATCAAGTCAGGTCCTTGTCTAACCATTTCTATTCCGAAGCATGGTAATTTTGTAGTTAAAATAAATAAACAATCATCAAGCAATAAATAAGAAAAATATGCAAGGAAATCATCTAATTATAAAAATGGTTTTTCTATTGGCTCCTCCTGGACTAAAGCCTCGATATGGACTATCTAGGATATGAATCTTGTCCTTGGGGATACAATAGTGATTTGATCCTGCATGATTAGTCAAGCTTATCTTAAGGACCCATGCTTGGACTCGGGTTCTTGTATGGTTCAACATAGAATAGTAATATCTATACCGTGAGTTGGTTCTGTAGCTAAGTTCGGATCGGTTGAGAACGACTTTCTATTTTTCAAGAATCATACCAGGATTCTTGGAACCCGATGTAAACCGCTCTAGGACAAATCTAAGTTCCTTCACTTGAGTTTTCAGAGAGGAATTATCTTCCTCAAGATTTTGGACTTGAGTTGAGATTCCTTCTTGAACAGTCTCAGTCAAGGAGCCTGAGTTGGACTCCTCCTTAAGGGCATTTACCTCCTTTTGGAGGGACTCAACTCGGAGGTTGGAATTGGCCAACATACATGATAGATAAGAAATCAAGTCGTATAAATCAGATTCAAGAAAACCTCTTACAGTGATTTCACCGTCTTCTTATATTGATAGTGTTCAAGTTGCGTGGCTTTCTTCCGGCTCTGCTTTGGACTCGATGTTGAGTTCTTACAATGTTGTTAGTGTGAGGAGGTTGGATTGAGGTGCTTCTTCTTCGCCCTCCGAGGATGACTCGAGTCACGTAGCTTGGAGCACCTTCTTTCTCTGTGACTTCTTGGCCTCCTTTAAGTTGGGACACTCCAATTTGAGGTGGCTCTACTTGTTTCACCCATAACAGGTGATGTCTGTCTTGCCTTATTGACTCATGCTTGTTTCAATCGGATCATCCTTTGACTGAACCATCTTCTTCTTTCTTTGTCCTTTGCTCATCTTGTAATAATTTCGAGCTATTTTGACTATCTCTGGGTAGTTGATGCTGTCTTCGTCAAATTCCGAGTCAGAATCAGACTCGAGTATCGGTTACAACTTTTTCTTCTTTATTGTGCCTGGAACTTTACCTGTAATAAGAGCAATACCATTCTCGACTTGTGTAGAGTTAGTCTGCTTATACAATTCAAGTTATGAAAATAACTCATCTAAATTAATTTTTGAAAAATTCCTCGAAACCTTGTAAGCATCTACCATATATGCCTACAAAGAGTTTATGGGGAAAGAATTTAAGGCATACCTTATCAAGTCCCGATTTTCTACCTTATGACCGATGGTGTGAAGTCCGTTCATCAACTCTTGGGCATGTGCGTGATGCGGTGCAACGGTTTCGCCGTCATGCATCTTAATGTTGTAGAGCTTGTTAAGGAGCATATCTCGCTTACTGATTCTGGTATCTGACGACCCTTTATGCAACTCAATCAGCTTGTTCCAGAGCACCTTCAAACTGTTGAAGGTGTCGACACGGTTGAGTTCTTCCTATGTGAGGCCACACTGGAGGGTCTGCATTGCCTTAGCGTCTGCTTCACTTTTCTTCTTTAAAGGAGCATCCCACTCAGTGTATCCTAGAAATTCGCCTTGTGCGTTGTTAGGGATTTCCAGTTCAGCCTGGATGATATCCATATTTCCACATGAGTTTTCAGGTGGACTGCCATGAGGCTGAAATCCTCCCCTGAGAAAAGAGGAGGTCGGGCAATGCTGTAACCTTCTTGCTGGGCCATAAAGAATCGTGAAAAAGACAAAAATAACAAACTTTATTCCAAGACTTGGTCATGGATTAGTAGTGCAGTATGGAATTATATAAATAGTAAATCCTGAGTGGTGTTGCACCAAATTCGAGATGAGAAAATCTATGATCCAAAAAGAGCCATAAAGAAATATCAGAAAAAGACAAAAATACCATTTCTGATTGAAAAACAATGAAAAATAAAAAAAACACTCAACTGGTAGTTTCACCGAAATTGAGCAACCCACTCTAATACCACATTGTGGGATCAATGTGATCGATAGTGGGGGGAGGGGTGAATATCGATTATGAATTTTTCTGGATATCAATCAAGAGTAAGTGCAGCGAAATAAGAAATAGCAAGTTAAAACGATGCTAACACGCTTTGTTTTACTTGGTTCGGAGTCTGTGACGGCTCCTACTCCAAGGCCACGGTCCTTGACCATTTTCATTGGGAAATTCTATAATACACAAAAATAATTTACAAGATATAAGGATTAAGTAGAAAACTGAAACTGAAAATGTTATACCGACGACACTTGCTAGAGGAAGAAATCGTTTCGTCGTAGAAGCGGCGTGTCGTCGATCTTGGACTTCTTTAGCGGAGAGAACATGAGCACAGAAGCTCGATCACAGTGATTCTGGGTGCTTGAATTGATGTCTTGGACCAAGGGGGCCAAACCCCTTATAAACTGCTACTTGGGCGCCCGAATGCTCATGGGGGCGCCCTCCACATTAGTGATTCAACTGCATCATTATGCCTCTGACTCGGCCAAACTTATCCACTCTCAGGCACCGGGGAGCACTGGAGCACCTGAGTGCTAATGTGGGGCGTCCAATCAGCAGCCACCAACTCTTTGGCACGTCAGGCAGGTACTGACATACTTAGCTACATCTCTTTGCATTCTAGACCGCCAAAATCTTCCTTTCAAATCCTGGTACATTTTGGTAGAACCAGGATGCATAAAGTAGGGAGTTCTATGGGCTTCCTCAAGAATCTTCTTTCTTAGCTCCACACTGCTAGGGACATATAGACGGTCTCCATAATAGAGTATCACACTGTCAGATACTCTAAACTCTTTATTTTCTCCTTCTTGCATCTCTTGCTTGATCCTTTGATTATCAAAATCTTGCTCTTGCTTTTTTGTATATCCTCAAGCAGAGTTGACTCTAGTGTCAATACTGAGAGTTGCCTATCTATGATCTCCACTCCATAATCTACTATCTCTTTCTGTAGTGGTGGTGACAGTGATGACAAGGACATCAAAGTCGCGCAAGTCTTTCTACTTAACGCGTCAGCCACCCTATTTGCATTGTCGGGGTGGTAGAGAATCACAAAGTCATAATTTTTAACGAACTCTAGCCACCTTCGTTGTCTCATATTCAGGTCCTTCTGAGTGAAGAAATACCTCAAACTCTGGTGATCTATGTAAATCCTACACTTGACTCCGAATAAGTAATGTCTCCACATTTTGAGGGCGAAGACTATGGCGGCTAACTCAAGATCATGAGTAGGATAGTTCTTTTCATAATCCTTGAGTTGCCGGGAGGCATAAGCAATGACCTTGCCTTCTTGCATGAGTACAGCTCCTAGTCCCAACTTTGAGGCATCACTGTATATGTCAAAAACTTCTATCACTTTCTGGAACTGTAAGAATGGGAGCACTTGTCAATCTTTTCTTCAACTCAATAAAACTCCGCTCACAGTCTTCAGTCTATTCGTGCTTCTTATTCTTTCTGGTAAGGGTGGTTAGTGGAGAAGCTATCTTGGAGAAGTCTTTCATGAATCTTCTGTAGTACCCTGCAAAACCTAGAAAGCTCCTGATCTCACTAGCATTCTTTGGTCGATCCCAATTACTAACTGCTTCAATCTTGGTAGGGTCTACCATAATTCCTTCCTTAGAAATGATGTGGCCTAGGAAAGCCACTCGGTCAAGCCAAAATTCACACTTTGAAAACTTGGCATAAAACTTCTACTGTTGTAGCGTCTTCAACACTACCCTTAGATGTTCATCATATTCTTCCTGAGACTTTGAATAGACTAGGATATCATCAATGAAGACTATGAAAAACTTATCATGAAACTCCTTGAATACTGGATTCATTAGATCCACGAACATTGCAGGGGCATTTGTCACTCCAAAAGGCATGACCACAAACTCGTAGTGCCCATACCTTGTTCGGAAAGCCGTTCTCGACACATCACTCTCCTTGACTTTGAGTTGATGGTACCCTGACTATAGATCTATCTTGGAAAACATGGTTGCCCTCTTCAACTGATCAAATAAATCATCTATCCTTGGCAAAGGATATCTGTTCTAGATAGTCACCTTGTTCAAGGCTCGATAATCTATGCACATCCGTATAGATCCATCCTTCTTCTTGATGAACAACATAGGAGCTCCCGACGGTGAATGACTAGAGCGGATGAAACCCTTGTCGAGCAACTCCTGTAGTTGTTCTTGCAGTTCTTTCAATTTTGCCGGCGTCATGCGATAAGGTGCCTTTGAAATCGGGTTGGTCCCTGGAGCCAACTCAATTTCAAACTCGATTTCTCAATTGGGAGGTAGTCCTGGTAACTCTTCAGGAAACACCTCTGGATAGTCACAAACTACCCATACTTCTTCTTTCATTAACCCTTCTTTTTGCCTTGCATCTACTATATGTGCTAAATAACCAGAACATCCATTATCTAACATCTTGTGAGCTTGTAGGTTAGAAAGAAATCTTTTTGTCTTTCACTTTGGGTCTCCGACAAACTCGAATGGAAGTTTCTGCTTCTGGTGTGAACTGTACACTTCTTTTGCGGCATTCAATAGAGGCACGACACTTGCTCAAGAAATCCATCCCTAAAATGATATGTAATACTTCATATCAAGGACTACTAAATCACCACAGAGTTCCCAGTTGAAAATCTGAATTGGTACAACTCTTAGCCCCTAGAAGTCCTTTGGCCCCACTACTTCCTTTTATTTGAGTTCCCTTTCCAGTTCTACGGATTACCCTGGATTTCTGGACTAGTACTTGCTTCTATTGCATACTGGTGGCCTTTATACTGTTTAAGTAACTGTTAAAGAAATGCTCAGTGATTAAAGCACTACTTATCAGTTCTTCTGAGATCAGCGGCCTATTAACACTGCTGGCCACATTTAACACTATCTCAGGCCTTAACATCTTGAGTATTAGCCTGACTCTTTCTCTTTCAGTGCTAACTACCTCTGGGCACAAACAAGCTAGTCGGTTGAACTTCCTCACTGCTTCATATACGGATAGTTCTCCTTGACTGAACTCCGTGAATTCATCATAATGCTTGCTGGTTACTCGCATATGAATGTATTTTTCAAATAACTCGGTCTCGAAGTCAACCCATGTCATCTGGCTAACATTTCTCTTGGCCTTGACTCTCTCTCGCCACATTCTAGCATCTCCGGTAAGGCAGAAGGAGGTGCGCTTTATCTTCTCTACCTCAGGCCAGTCCAGTAGCTCTACTATGCTTTCCAAAGTTTTGAACCATGCTTGAGCATCCCATGGTTCGCTTGTGCCTGAGAAGTTCCCTGGCTTCAGTTTCTGCCACTGGATGAGGTATGATTCTTGCCTTACCCCCCTTGCCGGGACTACAGATGTAACCGATGGATCTTCGGTCACAACTGGTGCCACTACATTGCCACCGGCAAGGTAATAGGAGTGACCTGCTGGTTAGCCATCATGGTGGCAATAACTTGTTGTTGCTCTGCTACTTGCCTCTGCAACTGAGCCACCACCTCTAAGAGATTTGGTGGGTGGTACTTACTCTGTTGCCTCTTGCCCTCTAGGAGCTTGCTCCTCGTTTTGGGTCTTTCTAGGACGTCCTCAAATGTATAACTTAACACTTAACGATAATGTTCCTAAACTTGCTTTAGGATACAACAAGGCCTTGGTCTTATTTCTTATCTCATTTCTTAGTCCTAAAACTCGTTCTAGGGCTTAGTAAGACCTTGGTCTTACTGAGAACCTTTATCGAACACCTTGTGTGTCGAAATCCCCCAAACATTGCGTTTAGGCACATCAAGACCTTGGTCTTGCTATACTAAGTTCATAACATGAAGGACGTCCTCTTAGCATTCTCCTACTCTATATCATAAAGAGGGTAATGACATTCCTTCAATAAGGACATTTCATCGATAAGGACATTTCATTACCTCACTATCATCCTACTCATATAGCATATGTTGAAAGAATACTTCACTATCATCATACTCATAATAGCATATACTAATCAGACACATAATAGCATATGTTAAGACTAACAGTCAAATAAAGACATGTATATAACTAAACATATGCACTTTCTTACTTGGTAGGAGGCCGGATTGATGCTCAATGTCAGTATGGCGGAAGGGCGGAAACTTGCTCTGATACCAAACCTATAACGACCCTCTCTTGCCAATCTTGACCTTATAAGATCGTTACGTTAACTTTACCGCTGGGCCAAAACTAGTCGAATTAAAAATAATAATAATAAATTTAAGGCCATTACGTTGACTTTACTGTTGGGCCAAAACTAGTCGAATTAAAAATAATAATAATAAATTTAATTCGTATTGACTTTGACAGGATTTGAACCCTAGACATCTTCATTGCAAGGCCTAGGCACTAACCATCAGCCCCAGAACACATTCTCTTTTAAAGTGGCACCAGTCGACTGATAAGTCATCAGTCGACTGATACAGTCGACTACACCTGGGAATCACTCAACCGAATCTTTCTATTCCCTCGGGCAGTCGACTAATACCTACATCAGTCGACTGATACGCCTGGAACTGTAGTTTCTAGGTTCAGAAACACTGATCAAGTGCACTAATGCATTCCATTTCGACTACACAACAATATAACATACTCATAAATATATAACCCACAGAATTGGACTCAATCATACTCCATTTGCATGCATTTCAACTCCAAATTAACTACTCAAAATTAAAGTCTTTGAGGAAGTAAACTACTAACTTAAATTCAAAAATACTCATAAAGTTCTATTGTTTAGAGTTTAAAACACTAAACAAAACACATCCCAGAGGATCTCACTCCACAGTTCCGCCGCCACTGACATGAATCATCCATCCTTGAGCCTCCTTACCTTATATCTTTTCTTTACCTTTATATGCAATAAAAGGATGCAACTATAAGCAAATTGCTTAGTAAGTAGATACCTAACTCACAAAGCATGCATTCGATATAAAACATGTGCATGCTCACTTTGAAATGTAACTGAAAGTGTTATTCTTTAACATGAAAAATGCTCATGAATATATTTGGAACAATTGCTTGCATTTGAAAACTTTTCTTGAACTAAAAATGCTTAACTTGGTTGAAATAAATACTTGCTATGGAAAACTTGAAACTTATACTCTTATACTTCATATATACTTCAAAATAATAAACATCCTTTCTTTGGGCCCGGCATAGTACCAATGCGAGCATCCATAATAGGTTTCGGGGTAGCTAGCCACCGAACCCTAATAGAGCGTCTACTAGGCTCGCCTAGATCTTATGGGCCTCGACCCGGTACATGCCAAAAGAAGACCTCGGTCGTACAAAGTAATATACTTAAACTTGTACTCATGCTTGTTCTTAAAATACATAACTTAGCATATCCTTTGCACTTAAAAGTAATATTCCCAAAACTTATTTTAGGACACAACAAGACCTTGGTCTTGTTTCTTATCTCATTTCGTAGTCCTAGAACTCATTCTAGGGCTTAGTAAGACCTTGGTCTTACTCAGAACTTTTATCGAACACCTTGCGTGCCAAAATCCCAAAACTTGTTTTGGGGCAAATCAAGACCTTGGTCTTGCTATACTAAGATCACACACACAAAAGGGCTTAAAATCAAGTTCTTAAAATCATATGAGAACTACTTTTACTACAGGTGAGTGATCTACTTACATCCTTACGCTTCTAAACTTACTACACCGACGTAGAAACTAGCGTGGTGCTCTCCGTTCACTTCCCTCGCGCGATCCGGCTCTTGGGCGCAAGAAGAGAAGAAAACCATATGGTTCCTTCTCTTGTTTTCGCAGGGGAAAACGGATGAAGGAAAAGCATTTGGTTTTCCCCTCTTTCTATTCCCTTATATACTAAGTAGAAATTGAAGCATCACTCATAAATGACGCTTACTATTACTTATATAATATCGATTTCATATTCCAACTAGATGATTTATTAACTTGATTGAAAACTCACAACCAACCTTTAGCACAGGTCGCGGATTCGAGTCCTTATTCCGACTCCTTTAAAAGAAATTTTTAGTTTCGTTTTGTTTATTTTGGAAAAATTCTGAAAAATTTAGGTGTTACAGATACACAGACAGGCACTCTAAATAAAATGTGAATCTTACCAAGACTAGAAGGGTCCGAGACCGTAGCTGGGCCGGGACCTCCTGAGTTTTTTCTCTTCTCCTCCAGCTAGTCTTCCAAGCCCCTCGGGTTCTTCCGAGACTCTGTTTTGACCTCTCCACTGTAGCACCGCCGAGACACCAGCTGGTCTTCTCGGACTTCAACCACCCGGTCGCTTACTGGGAGCTTTATCTTCTGGTGGTAAACAAAGATCACCGCCTGGAAAGTGCTGAGCGTAGGGCGGCCCAAGATGACATTGTAGGAGGAGGGCGCATCCACGATCAAGAAAGGAGTCCTCCGGGTTCTTTCGAGCTTGTCACTGCCCAATGAGAGTGATAAGGTGATTTGCCCCACCGGCTGTACTCGATTCCCTGTGAAACCAAATAGCGGAGTCGAGACTGAGAGCAGTTCCTCCTTGTCTATCTGCATCTGATCCCAAGCCGCCTTTTACAGGATGTTCACGGAACTCCCTGTGTCCACAAAGATACGCTTAACCTCATAGTTAGCAATACGGGCCACGATCACTATGGCGTCTTCATGGGGAGCTTCTAGAAGGTCGGATGGCCCAAAAGATATTGTAAGGCCCAGCTCCTGACTCTGGCTCGTCATGATGGAGTAGTTTTCCAATCGCCGGGTATAAGACTTCCTAGCCCGGTTGGAGTCCCTCCAGTAGGCCCTCCGGAGATGACTCCCACATGACCCGAGGGCGGACCCCGCAAGGGGGCCTTGCCCTGCTGGGGGTCTCTCTCTAAGGAGAGAGATCTTCGGGGAGCAGGCTCGCGACTCCTACCTCGCGATCATGATCGAGACCAAGGGCGGGCCTCGTTTCCCCCGACATGCTGTGGCGAGGAGACAAACTTCGTCTTGGACACCTTCTGCAGTACCCTGACTTCTTCCACTTTCTTCGAGGTTAGGTGTCTGCCTCCTCACCGAACATCTTCTTCAAGGCGTGACAATCTTCAGTGGATTGTGACGAGCTGCCATGGTAACCACAATACCTTGGTGACGGCTCTGGCAGCTCGGTGTCCACCGTCTCGACGATCCGGCGCCTACCAGCCCAATGGTCCTTCCCGGGGTGAGGTTCCTTTCCTCGAGCCGGGGCCAGGGGCTACCTCCTATCTGATCGGGGAACCGCCAGAGGGGGGGCTCCAACAGGATCTTTACGACGGGCGTATTGTACTTCTTCCATACTGACATGCTTGACGGAGCGTCCCAGCAAATCATCAAAGCTGGCGGGTGATAACCGGTTTAGTCACGTTACGGTTTCAATTAATTTTCTCGTTTCAAGCAATTATGTAGTAATAGTTGAACCCGAATCGTCTCTCAAGGACTCAATATGATGTATGCACTTCTTCGGTCTATAGAAAATAGAAATTTTTAGAAAAATGAAAGCTAGCTAAAACAAACATGTTTTCTTGGGTTTTGAGGATAATAAAGCAACTAAACTTAGCTACCAACATCCACCTAATAGTCTTAACTACTCGGATTCGTAGTATTAAGTTAACTAAATGTAGAGGACAGCCGAAGAACACTCAAAACCAGGAAATTTCAGCAAGGATTCATCTAGAACTCCTAACTAGAAGGCAAGCCAATTCATACTCAAGCACATGTTTGATAGGAGCAATTAAACAAACACCTTGCGTTCAAGTAATAAGAATTTGAAAACATGGACAAATTCTGCAAAAGGGTAAGTTGTAAATCTAGAAACTAAGCTGGAAACATTGATACTAAGCTGGAAAATTCGATTCTAAGCTGAAAATTATAGTTCTAAGCTGGAAAATAAGCAGAAATTCGAAATCAATTGAAAGGGAAATGTAGATTGTGTTCTACTGCAAGTAAACATGAAGAAACAAGCAAAAGAAAGCTGGAAATTGTGGTCCGGTGGAGGAAATCTCTGCTCCGATGATGCTGATCACTTCCCAGGCAGTTTGGAAGATGAAATGGGTTGTGGAGTCGAAGAACAAGGCTTCTCCAAGGTGCTGATCAGAGAGGAAACACTTCTCCCATGGCTGCTTGACCGAAAGCTTCACTCCTTCTCCTTGGCTGCGTTCTTGCGTGATTGCGTCTGGACAGCTACTGATCGGTCTGAGTGATGCCTGATCGGTCTGAGTGCTCCCGGATCGGTCCCCTGATCTGTCTGAGGACCCATCAAGATCGGATTAGTAGCTGAAATTTGGAGTTCTTCTATGTCAACCTCTTCTGATCGGACACGGGACCGATCAGACTTTCCCTGATCAGATTGGAGACTAATCAGGGCACCAACAGAATGATATTAGAGTCTGATATCGTTCTTTATGGATCCATCTTAGCCCTGGATGTGCCCTTTTGATCCTTTGATGCACAAGCTGTCCAAAAATCAAATAGAATGAAATATGAGTGTAAAAATGAAGAAAAATTAATTAACCAATGAAAATGCATCCTATTAACAATTATGCATCATTTCATAAACAAATACACCCCATATCCCAATATTTCCCCAATAATGGCATGAAAATTATCCATCAAGTTGTTAATTATCACTCCCCCACACCTACTCTTTGCACGTCTCGAGCAAAAAGAAAACCAAGTTTATTGACTTAGGCAAGTTCACCTAGCATGGAGGAAATCACATAGTGGTCGTTATTCAAGATCATCAAGTATTTTGGAACCAAGTCCACATCAATTCCAATCTCACACTAGCCAATTGGTAGTGGTGAATTCATCCAGTCAATAGATCAAGCATGAAACTCTTAGAGGACTATCCCTAACTCTCAAAACTCAATAAGTAGTGGAGTTCTACTCAAGAATCATTATGCTTCTTCACTATCATTAGCTTGCTCACCCCCCTGATTTTCACCAAAAGAATGCATTTGACACATACAATAAATAGAGCTTATTAATGGAGAAGATGAAACTGTAGGGAAAATAAACAAGAAGAAAATTTCTGCTACTAAGTGAAGAATTTAGTGGGGCAAAGCAAAAGGAAACATTAGATGATAGAACTTGATGAATCAGTTAGCTTGCAGGTGAACTCATCTTATCATCCCCATTTAAGCAAATGCCTCTGATCGGATTGAGTGTATCTGATTGGACTGATGAGAAACATTATGTTCTGCTTTGTTCTGTGCCACTCTGTTGATCGGTCAAGGGTCCGATCTAGCTGCCTTCTGAACGGTCTAGAGTGATACTGATCGTTCTGGACTGATACTGATCGGTCTGAGTGACCGATCAGGCACCTCTCTGATCGGTCTACAGACCGATCAGAGCCTGATCAGTAGCTAAAAGCTGCAGAACTCTGAAACTGACTTCTGGTTTTGCTTCTTCCAATCACTAACTCACTTTTAAATTCAATTGGCTCCTTGTTCACCACTTCAAATTCAGAAAAATAACCACTTCAGTAGCTCTTCCAAATATTTCTAGAAGCTTTGAAGATTCCAAACTTGTATAGTTTCTGCAAAGCTTATGATTCAGAAATTTCAGCAAATTCTTCTCTTCTTATTCAGTTTTCTTGCTAAACTAA
>JAGFNQ010006443.1:193565-204171 GCA_024364735.1 Boesenbergia rotunda
TTTTTTTTCACTTTATGATTCCTCCAATGCATAGAAAAACTTAAGAGAAGTGTTACTTGCAACTAACAAAGCAAATCACGAGAAAATCAAAATGTATGTACAGAAAGGAAAAGCAAAGAACAGACTCCCCTCTAAGTCGGATAGATCGCATGGTACAAGTCCACACTCTCCATTCTTGTTCCCTCCATGCCCTCGTGGTAATGCTTCAATTGATGTCCATTCACCTTGAAGGTCATGCCCGCCATGTCCTGTATCTCAATAACACCAAAGGGAAACACATTAGTAACAACAAAAGGACCGTCCCACCTAGACCTCAACTTACCTGAATACCATTTGAGTCTAGATCTAAACAAAAGCACCTTCTCTCCCACATGAAACTCTTTCCTCAAAATGTTCTTATTGTGGAAAGCCTTGGTCTTTTCTTTGTAAATGCGTGAACTCTCATAGGCTTCCAATCTTAGTTCCTCGAGCTCTTGTAGGTGCAACTTCCTTTCTTGCCCAGATTTTTCCAGGTCCATGTTGCAAGCTTTAACCACCCAATAAGCCTTGTGTTCCACCTCCACCGGTAGATGGCAAGCTTACCATAAACAATCCTGTAGGGAGACATCCCAATGGGTGTCTTGTAGGCAGTCCGGTAGACCCATAATGCTTCATCAAGTCTCTTGCTCCAATCCTTCCGGTCTAGCCTTACAGTTTTCTCTAAGATAAGCTTAATCTCCCTATTTGATATTTCAGCTTGTCCATTTGTTTGAGGATGATACGGGGAGGACACTTTATGGATCACACCATACTTGCTCAAGAGTGCCTTCATGTGCCTATTGCAAAAGTGAGACCCTTAATCACTGATGATCACCCTGGGTACCCCAAACCTACAAAATAGGTGAGTCCTGATAAAATCCACAACAACAGATGAATCGTTAGTTCTAGTGGAGATTGCCTCCACCCATTTAGACACATAATCAACAGCCAACAAGATATAAATAAATCCATATGAAACAGGAAAATGACCCATGAAATCGATACCCCAAACATCGAAAATCTCGCAAAATATCATGAGTTGTTAAGGCATCTCATTCCTACGTCCTAAGTTCCCTACTAGCTGGCAGTGCTCACAAGTCTTATGGAAGTGATAAGAGTCTCTAAACAAGGTTGACCAATATAACCCTGTATCTAAAACCTTCCTAGCTGTTGAGGACCAAAATGCCCCCCACATGCAAGTGTATGACAAAATGAAAGTACTGACTGGAACTCAAAATCAGGGATACATTTCCTAACTACCTGATCGCTGTAAAATTTCCAAAGGTAAGGGTCATCCCACACGTAATACTTAAATCACTTGCTAATTTATCATGCTGAGCTTTAGAAAAATGTGTAGGAAAAACATGTACAACCAAATAGTTAACGAGATCGGCATACCATGGCACACTACCTTGCAGTTGTAGAAGATGCTCATGTGGAAATGCATCTGCAATGGGTGTAGGATCTGTCGCCCCCTCAATCCTGCTCAGGTGGTCAGCTACTAGGTTCTCCCTCTCGCTCCTATCGCGTATCTCGACGTCGAATTCTTGAAATAGAAGCATCCATCAAATCAATCTTGGTTTCGAATCCGACTTCTTTAAGAGGTACCTAATAGCTGCATGATCAGAAAAAACAATCACATGTGAGCACAATAGATATGAACGAAACTTATCCAAAGCAAAAACAATAGCTAAAAGCTCCTTTTCAGTTGTTGTATAGTTGGCTTGAGCAGAATCAAGTATCCGGGATGCATAACAAATGACATGCGGCGCTCCATCCACTCTCTAGCCAAGCACTGCTCCCACGGCATAATCTAATGCATCACACATTAGCTCAAATGGTAAACTCCAGTCTAGGGGTCGGATGATAGGGGTCGATGTGAGAGCCGCCTTCAAGTGATCAAAAGCATGCCTACACTGCTGATCAAAATGGAACTCTACGTCCTTCTGCAACAAGGTCGAGAGAGGAAGGGCTATCCTGCTGAAATCTCTAATGAATTGCTTGTAGAATCCTGCATGGCCAAGAAAAGAGCGAATATCCCGCACACATGTGGGATAAGGCAGAGATGTAATACAATCAATTTTTGTAGGATCTACTTTGATGCCCTTCCTAGAGACTATATGACCTAAAACTATGCCATGCTCAACCATGAAATGACATTTTTCATAATTAAGTATAAGGTCAGTCTCTATACACCGATGCAAAACTCTAGACAAGCTATCTAAACATGCATCAAAAGAGGATCCATATACAGTAAAATCATCCATAAATACCTCCATGCAATGCTCTAAAAGATCTGAAAAAATGCTTACCATGCATCACTGGAAGGTACCTGAGGCATTGCATAATCCGAATGGCATCCTCCTGCATGCAAAAGTCCCAAATGGGCAGGTGAAAGTCGTCTTATCTTGATCCTCTGGAGCAATATGAATATGAAAGTATCCTGTAAAACCGTCCAAGAAGCAATAGTGTGATCTACCAGCAAGCCTCTCCAACATCTGGTCGATGAATGGTAAGGGGTAGTGATCCTTCCTCGTAGCCTTGTTCAACTTCCGGTAGTCTATACATACTCTCCATGAACTCTGGACTCTAGTAGGAATCAAAGCACTCTCCTTGCCCTCCACCACTGTGATACCAGACTTCTTAGGAACCACCTGCACTGGACTCACCCACTGACTGTCGGAGAGGATATATAATGCCGGCCTGTAGTAGCTTGGTTACCTCCTTCTTGACCATATCTAAAATAAGTGGGGTTAAGTCTGTGCTGTGGTTGTCTCACTGGCCTTGCATCCTCCTCTAGGAAAATCCGGTGCATGCAAATGGATGAGCTAATCCATGGTATATCTGTAATGATCCACCCAATAGCCCTCTGACACATCCGTAGAGGATCTAGTAGCCTTTTCTCTTGACATGGCTCGAGATGCTGAGCAATGATTGTTGGTGCAGAAAGCACCCAAGTCAAACCTGTGTTTTGATAATGGTAACAGAGTTCAAAAGTTAAGGTATAATGGTTGTCTAACATGTTACTCAAGTGTGCAGGCAAAGCCCTAGCGAAGGACTGCTAGGCACCTGGCGAAGGAATGCCAGGATACAAAGACCTAGCGAAGGACTGCTAGGCACCAGGCGAAGAACAGCTTGGTACTGAAGACCTAGCGAAGGACTGCTAGGCACCAGGCGAAGGACAGCTTGGAACTGAAGACCTGGCGAAGGATAGCTAGGCACCTGGCGAAGGATAGCTGGGTAGAAGTCCAACCGGAGGAGCCGGTTGGCATCAGGTACATTCTCCCGAGAGGAGTAGGTGAGGACGCGTTCTCCGTCGAGGGAACAGTAGGCATCGGTTCGACCTAGGGCTCCATTTTAGAGGCCCAAAGTTAGAATCAAGACAGCTAAGGCTGTATAAACTAACATCTTACTGCTTTATGTTGTTTTGGACTAACCCTGGATGCAGGACCGAAGGAACGAGTGTCTGCAACTTAGAGAGCCTCAAAGGAGTGAGGCAGCAGCTGACCAGGGCGCCCGGAGTGTCCCGGGCGCCCCCAAGGTGAACACAAAACACATGAAGCAAAGGCAGGCTTCGACAGCTCATGGGCGGGGCGCCCCCATGCTCCCGGGTGCCCACAGCGTCCCGGGCGCCCCCAGTGCAAGCCAACGAAGCAGAAGCTAGCGAAGCCAAGGGATAAGAGTTGACCCGGTCAACCTGGGTTCCCCCAGCGTCCTGGGCGCCCCCGTCAAGATCTGATCCCGAGTTTGATGGGATCAGAGCTGACCGAGTGGAACTCGGATTGACCGACACGTGGGGGGGGGGGGGCGCCCCCGACGTTCCGGGCGCCCCCAGGGGCTATAAATAGGCCCTCGACCCCAAGGCTTCGAACAACAATTCTTTCAACGCTTCTACGCTCTTCTGCTCCCGCGCTCTGCTTCGGAAACCTCCCAACTCGAGATACAAGCGCCGACTACGTCCCTCCGCTCCGAAAATTCAATCTACATCGGACGTCGGTAACGAAGAGTTATTTTTAAGTTTACTATACTGCTTTTGTAATATCTCTCTGTAAACGGTTTTGCGCAAATATAGAATTGCCCATAGTAAACGGTCAACGACCGTGGGCCTTGGAGTAGGAGACGACCGCGACTCCGAACCAAGTAAAAAACTTGGTGTTTGCATGTGTTTGATTTAAATTTTCACTGCGTAATTGCTCTAACCTTAATCCGAACGTTTTACGATATTCACCCCCCCTCTATCGTTTCTCTCGATCCAACAAGTGGTATCAGAGCGGGGAAGCTCAAATTTGGTGCAACCACCAGTTTGAGAATTTTTCGGATTTTTTTTCTTTTCTTTCGAAATTTTTCTCATTAATCGAGGTTGGTGCAACACCCCTCGATAATTATTTCTCTTAATCCCGCACTACTAATCCAAGACCAAGTCTTGGGACATTTTCTTTTTTTTTGTTTATTTTTTCAGATAAAATGGCCATGCAAGAAGGCTTCAGCACCGCAAGACCACTTCTCTTCAGTGGGGAGGACTTCTCCTACTGGAAGAGCAGAATGGAGGTCCACCTGAAAACTCAGGTGGACATGTGGATAATCATCCAGTCCGGACTGGAGATTCCGAAAAATGCTGAAGGAGTACCTTAAACCTACACAGAGTGGGACACCGCTCTAAAACAGAAAATTGAAGCTAATGCAAAGGCGACCCAGACCCTCCAATGCGGCTTAACAAAAGAGGAGCTGAACCAGGTGGGTCCTTTCAACAGTGCCAAGGAGCTGTGGGGGAAACTGATCGAGCTGCACGAAGGAACATCGGACACTCGGATCAGCAAGAGGGATCTCCTCCTGAACAAGCTGTATATGATTAAAATGACCGACAACGAAACAGCAGCTCAGCTTCACGCCCGAATTCAAGAACTGATGAATGGACTGCACACCATCGGTCACAAGGTAGAAAACCGTGACCTAATAAGGTACGCTTTAAATGCTTTCCCTAGAAACACCTTGTGGGCATCTATGGTAGATGCATACAAGGTTTCAAGGGATCTTTCAAAAATTAAATTAGATGAATTGTTCTCTGAATTAGAATTACATGAACATACTAACTGCAATTTGGTCGAGAAAGGTATTGCCTTTATTGCAGGTAAAACTAGAAGGACAACAAAGAAAAAGCCTCAACCTGAACCCGAGTCTAAGTCAGACTCAGACTCAGAAGACGAAGAAGGAGATTAACCTAAGCTGGTCCGACTGGCCCGAAACTACTACAAGGAATTGAAGAACCAAACCAACAAACGGAAAGTCAGCCGAAGAAAGGATGAACCAGCTGAACCCGCAAACGAAAAGAACAAGCCCAACGTGACCTGCTACGAGTGCAAGAAGAAGGGTCACTACAAGACGGAGTGTCCGAACCTAAAGGAGACCAAAAAGAATAGAAGGAAAAAGGCACTTCAAGCAACGTGGGACGAGTCATCCTCCAAAGAAGAAGAAGAGGTCCCACAGTCGAACCTACTCGCACTAACCGCCTCAGAAGAAGTCGAGATCGAGTCAGAATCAGAACAAGACGACGGCAGACTGACATTTTCAGAGGACGGCGAAATCAAGGTAAGTGGATTTACTAGAAGTCAATTAAATGAATTAATTTCTTATCTTTCTCGAGATTTGGCGAAAGCTAAACTCCGAGTTGAATCCCTCCGACAGGAAGTAAAACTCCTGAAAGAGGGAGTTGACTCTAGACCCTTAACTGAGAAGGTTCAAGAAGGAACCTCTACTCAAGTTGAGAAACTTGAGAAAGAGAACTCCTCCCTGAAAACTCAGGTTAAGGATCTTAGATCAGCTTTAGAATGATTTACTTCTGGTTCCAAGAATCTTGACATGATTCTTGGAAAACAGAAATCGGTTCTAAATCAATCCGGACTAGGCTATAGAACCAAATCTAGACAAAGATCTTACTTTGCTGTACTGAATCAGTCCAGAAATAAAGTTCAGGCATGGGTACCTAAACTGTACCTGAACGAACAAACTGGATCAAATCAGTATTGGATCCCCAAGGAAAAGATTCACATCTTGCCGAACCATTATCGTGGCTTTAGTCCAGGGGGAGCCAAATTGAAAACAATATTTATTGTTAGATAAAATTCAATTCATGCTTGAAAGTTGCATGATTGATTGTTTACTTAATTTCTGCAATTTACCATGTTTAGACTTAGGAATGGTTAGTTTAAGGACGGAACCAACTTAACTGAAATTTGAACAACATAGTATTGGGTGGCGGTGAGATGATAGTACGTTAGGGAAACCAATTCTAATAAGGTCAAGTATACTCTACTTGATCTCTTTAGACTGGTGAAACTAGCCGAAGCTACCGATCCAAAACCCAAACTAGTTAGACCAGAATTTTTCAAAGATTAATTTTGAAAATGAAATTTCATTAAAAGGCTTTATCAAGGAAAGAGTTGATGATCCAATAAGGCTAGGGCCAAAGAAGGCCTAGTGCCTCGCCAAGACCTGGAAGCCAATTTTTGAAATTCAAATTCAAATTATTCTTGGTCAAATTCGAATCTAACACAAATTTTCAGTTAGTTGTAGACTTAAACATTCTTTTCAAAATAAATTCAATTGTTTTCAAAATTAATTAAGTTTTTCAAAATAAATCATGTTTTTCAAAAATTCTTTTATCAAAACCTGTCTCACAAAACCTGTAAGGCTAACATAATTAATAACCCTAAAATTGAGTGAGACAGTAAACTTAACTTAATCAGAATTCATAACTGCATTGTTGTTTTGGTTTAGAAAGGCATTGACCTAACAATAAGTCAAACTATGGTCAAAGTAGTCAAACAATGGTCAAAGCAGTCAAACCATGGTCAAAGTAGTCAAACCATAGTCAAATCATTTCAAACCATGGTCAAACCAATTAAACCATGGTCAAATGATGACAAAAGAACAAAAATGCCAATCAATACTCCATCCGGGCGCCCGTGACTCCTCGGGCGCCCCCCATGACTTTATCTTCTCTCAAGGCAAAAAGCTGCCTTTAAACCTTGATCAGGGTGCCCGGAACCACGCGGGCGCCCCCAACCAGCCCTAGTCACTGCCAAAGGCAGAGACCACTGTCCCGGGCACCCGGGAGCACCCGGACGCCCCCAATGACCTGCCTATAAAAGGGCATCCGAACCCCTTCTTCTTCCCACACCAAAAACCATCCTCCTTCCTCACTTCCTTCCTTCCAAGGAGATCAAGTGACACTTGTGCTTCCTCAATCTCAACCATGCCTCCCTGGTATGATTTCTTTTGCATTTTGAATTATTTTCTTAATTCATTTCTTATAAACGCATGTTTCTTAACTTAGAAAACGCCGAGCAAACCAAGCAAACCCTAGTACCGAACCGAGTCCTGACCCTAGATTCCCGACTCTTGAACTGTGTAATAAGTTTGCTCGAACGACTTACAAGCCTATCAAAACTAGCTATCTCAATAGACATTTCTTTACCCAATCTTGTCCTTTAGCCATGAATGCCATAAACTTTTATCAACTAGATAATCTAGTATTTTACACTCATTCAATTAACACATCTTTATGTGCAGAATTCTATAATAACATAGTTCGACAGAATGATCTCATGTTTGTCACTACTGTTCAAGGAATACCCTTGTCGATCACTCCTATTTTACTAAATCGATTTCTTGGACTACGACCCTCCCAGTCCACCTTTTGTTGCTATCCACCTAGGGATCCTCCATTTGATGCTCCCTACTCCCACATAACTCTAGATACTCTCCACTCCTATTTCTATATGGAAGCTAGACTCCCCGTAGCTAGACGATTTCAGTCCGTTGACCTTCAGGTCCAGGACTACGCCCTGTACAGAGTCCTGGTCCGCTACATATTACCACTATCCACTAGGGTTGTCGCGACTATGCGACCATTTCATGCCTTCCTTCTGTATGGCCTGATCCATCATTTAGACATTGACATTAGCCTTCACATGTTCCACGCTATTTTACATGCCTCCAGTGTCACGACTCAGGGTCAGGTACGCACCCCCTTCTGCCACATCATCACCTCCATCCTTCATCACCACGTTAGTGACATTACCGTAGGTGAAATATCCGCGATGACCGATTTTGACGAGATAGGGTTTAGGAACTTCTCTTTAGCTGGTATAGATGTATCGGCCACCGGGGTTTTGACTTGGAGACGACAGCGCGCCGAAGCTCAGATCGACTCAGACGAGGAGGTAGACGTTGACGTTGCAGATCTAGCAGCAGAGGCCCGAGCACACATAGACGAGCCCCCTCCACCGACACTCTACGAGAGAGTGACACGGCTAGAGACACAGGTCCAGAGCCTCCGAGAGGAAGTGGAGGCAAACCATGCTGAAGATATGGAGACAAATCTAGGCTATTACACTGACTATATGAGTGCCCTTAGAGCTGAGAGGGAGGCCAGAGACGCACAGTATCACGAGATGATGACACTATTTCGATCCTGGCAGCCAGGCTCTTCTGATCATCCCGGTCCCTCGTCCTAAATTTGATTAGCATTGTATTAGTGACTATTTGACTGCCCCTACTCAGTAGGGTTGACTCATGTGTGACTTGTATGACTGTGTTAGTTTTTCTCTGTTGACTAGCTGACTTATGGAAATGAGTACTTGTTTTCTTTCTATTTGATCAGCAGTTAGGACTATGTTTGGTAGAATAGGTTTACTCTATTTTTTTGGTTTTCTTACTACTTTGTCCATTTAAAAATCAGTTTTTAAAGTAGTTTTTTAAATGTTTTCAAAATCAGCTTTTCCTTAGTTTTGAAAAGGTTTGAAAAATAAAGTTTTTGACTTAGTTTTATTTTAAAAACTACCCCCTTCAAAACTAGGGCTTTTTCGCTAATGGACTTAGCCTAGGCCCTAACCCTAGAAATGCATGCACCTATAGATTTAGAAGCCAGCATCTCACAAGCACCTTAGGGTACTTTTGATTGATAACCTAGAATGGGTTGAGATGCTTAGGTCTTTGCCTTAATTCAAGATACTTTAAGTCAGTGCATCTGCAGTAATTGGGGCACTAAATACAACTTACACAGTAATCAAGTTAAGTGTCAAGTTTAGAAAATCTAACTTGAACAGAACACTTAACTTGACTAACCCTAGCGAAAACTACTGTTTATAACAGTTAGTAAATAGCTAATTGGGTTAGACAGGACCCTAAAAGAGAAAATTGAAACTGATTTGGTTTAGTTCATATCCTGAATTGGCTCAGTACAGCAAATTATGCGATTTATTATTTCTTATGCAATTTATTTATCCTGTTTTTGCTATATTTATTTGTTTTTGATATATGGCAAAGGGGGAGAGATAGGAAAGGAAAAGAGTTTAAATTTTTAAAAAAATCCAAAACTTCAAACTCTATCCGTTATTCAAAAAGTACTAAGTTTTAAAGTACTAAGTTTTTTAAGTATTTAAATTTTTTTTTCAAATTTTCCTAAGTACTTAAAACAATTTTTTTTAAAAGTTTCCTAAGTACTTAAAACTTTTCTCCTAAGTACTTAAAACAAATTTTTTTTTTAAAGTTTCCTAAGTACTTAAAAAACCAAAATTCTTTTTCAAAATTTTCTCTAAGTACTTTGAACTAAAATTTTCAAATTTTTCTAAGTACTCGAACTTAAATTTTCAAAATTTCTATAAGCACTCAAACTTAAGTTTTCAAAAACCCTCTAAGTATTTTAAACTTAAGTTTTCAAAAACTTTCTGAGTACTTAAACTTAAATTTTTGAAATTTTCCTTAGTACTCAAACCTAAGTTTTCAAAAACCTTCGTCATATTTTAAGTCTTCAATGTGTCTAAGTATTTTCTACAAAGTGCACAACCAAAATTATTTTGGAAAATACAAAGTCATTGTTGAAAAGTACTCTAAGAAAAATTAAAACATCTTTAGACTTAGAATTTATTTTCAAAAACCCACGAACATTTGAAAAATCTAGGGGGGATTCCTTCCAGGGGGAGGAAACGAAATCTCATCTTTGTATGATCTGATTAACTTAACTTTTGAATCAGGGTTGCCATAAATCAAAAAGGGGGAGATTGTTGGTGCAGAAAGCACTCAAGTCAAACCTATGTTTTGATAATGGCAACAGGGTTCAAAAGTTAACGTATAATGGTTGTCTAACATGTTACTAAAGTGTGCAGGCAAAGCCCTAGCGAAGGACTGCTAGGCACCTGGCGAAGGAATGCCAGGATACAAAGACCTAGAGAAGGACTGCTAGGCACCAGGCGAAGGACAGCTTGGTACTGAAGACCTAGCGAAGGACTGCTAGGCACCAGGCGAAGGATAGCTTGGAACTGAAGACCTGGCGAAGGACAGCTAGGCACCTGGCGAAGGACAGCTGGGCAGAAGTGCAACCGGAGGAGCCAGTTGGCATCAGATACATTCTCCCGAGAGGAGTAGGTGAGGACGCGTTCCCCGTCGAGGGAACAGTAGGCGTCGGTTCGACCTAGGGCTCCATTTTGGAGGCCCAAAGTCAGAACCAAGATAGCTAAGGTTGTATAAACTAACATCTTACTGCTTTATGTTGTTTTGGACTAACCCTGGTGCAGGACCGAAGGAACGA
>JAGFNQ010006443.1:204658-328803 GCA_024364735.1 Boesenbergia rotunda
TTACACCGATGTGGAATTTTGGAATCATTTGAACCCGGTTCATTTGATACATGCGAATCATGCTTAAAAGGCAAGATGACCAAATTACCCTTTCCCGGAAAAGGTAATCCAGTGAGAGAGTTGCTTGGTCTAATACATACCGATGTATGCGGACCAATGTCAACTCAAGCACAAGGAGGCTATGACTACTTCATCACCTTTATCGATGATCACTCACGATTCGGTTATGTGTTCTTGATGAAACACAAATCTGAAGCTTTTGATAAATTCAAAGAATTCAGAAATGAAGTAGATAAACAACTTGGCAAAAGTATTAAAATACTTCGATCCGATCGGGGTGGAGAATACTTGTCAAGAGTTCCAAGATTATCTTAGGGACAATGGGATATTATCCTAATGGACTCCGCCGTATACACCACAGCATAATGGTGTATCTGAGAGGCGAAACCGAACCTTGATGGACATGGTTAGGTCTATGATGAATCATGCAACTCTTCCAAAATCCTTTTGGGGTTATGCACTTAAGACAGCTGTTTACTTGCTAAACAGAGTCCCGACCAAGGTAGTCTCTACTACTCCATATGAGATTTGGAATAGTAAGAAACCTCATTTAACTCACCTTAAGATATGAGGTTGTCCTGCTTATGTGAAGCGGGTTGTATCGGACAAATTGGATGCTAAGACTGATAAATGTCTATTTATTGGATACCCTAAGGAAACGAAGGGTTACCAATTCTATCATCCCTTGGAACAAAAGGTGTTTGTTTCAAGGCAAGCTGTATTTCTAGAAAAAGAATTTCTTTTACAAGAAAACAGTGGGAGTAGTATTGAGCTTGATGAAGTTCAAGAGACTCCAATAGACATTAAAGAGACACCTAGTCTAGACCCACAACCGATAATTCATAGTGATGAGCTATCAGTTGAACCTAAAACTACACCACCTCTTCGTAGGTCTGATAGGACACGCAACATTCCAGAGAGATACGGATTTTTCGTAAGTGAATCGAACGACATGTTGCTCATTGGTGATGACGAACCTATCAGTTATGAAGATGTTCTGAAAAGTTCAGAAAGGGACAAATGGCTTGAGGCCATGAAGTCGGAAATGGATTCCATGTACCAAAACCAAGTATGGGACTTGGTTAACCCACCTGAAGGGATTAAACCCATAGGGTGCAAGTGGGTTTTCAAGAAGAAAACCGACATGGAAGGTAATGTTGTTACCTTTAAGGCTAGATTAGTGGCAAAAGGATATCGTCAGAAACAAGGAATTGATTATGACGAAACCTATTCGCCAGTAGCTATGCTTAAATCCATTCGGATGCTCCTAGCCATAGCAGCTCATTATGATTATGAGATATGGTAAATGGATGTGAAAATAGCTTTCCTTAATGGAAACCTGCTTGAGGATGTATACATGATACAACCTGAAGGTTTCACATCGGTTGATAAAACCAAAGTATGCAAGCTTCGACGATCCATATATGGACTGAAGCAAGCATCTAGGAGCTGGAACATCCGTTTTGATGAGACAATCAAAGAGTTTGATTTCTCACAAAATCCTGACGAACCTTGTGTGTACAAGAAGGTTAGTGGGAGTGCAGTCGTATTCCTAGTATATATGTCGATGACATATTGCTTATAGGAAACGATATATCAGTTTTACAGACAGTTAAAATTTGGTTGTCCAAAACTTTCTCCATGAAAGACCTGGGAGAAGCAACCTATATCCTTGGGATTAGAATCTATAGAGATAGATCAAAACGGTTGCTCGGTCTTTCGCAGTCTACATATATAGACCGAGTGCTAAAAAGGTTTAGCATGTCGGAATCCAAGAAAGGTTACCTTCCCATCAGGCATGGGATCAACCTTTCGAAGTCTATGTGTCCGCGCACAGAAGATGAGAGGATTTGCATGAATAAGATTCCCTATGCATCCGCAATAGGATCTATCATGTATGCTATGTTATGTACAAGGCCCGATGTATCATATGCTTTGAGTGTCACAAGCAGATACCAGTCGGATCCAGGAATGGATCATTGGGCGGCTTTCAAGACAATCCTTAAGTACTTATGAAGAACTAAGGATGTGTTCCTAATATATGGAGAAGGAGATATGGTAATACGTGAGTATACAGATGCCAGTTTCCAGACAGATAAGGATGACTCCAAATCACAGTCTGGATACGTATTTACTTTGAATGGAGGCACAGTAAGTTGGAAAAGTTCCAAACAAGGCACCGTAGCGGATTCTACCACGGAAGCGGAATATATCGCAGCTTCGGAAGCAGCAAAGGAAGCAGTTTGGATCAAGAAGATTGTCTCAGAACTTGGTGTGGTTCCAACCATTGATGAAGCAGTGCCGGTTTACTGCGACAACAATGGAGCTATTGCACAAGCGAAGGAACCAAGGTCTCATCAACGATCCAAACACGTACTTCGACGCTATCATCTAATCAAAGAGATTATAAGTAGGAATGACATACAAATTGAGAAAATCCCCACTGAAAGGAATTTAGCGGATCCTTTAACTAAGGCCTTGCCTCAAAACAAGTTTGAGGGTCATGTTAGAGCCTGTGGTATTGGATACCGTAGCGATTGGCATTAGGCCAAGTGGGAGTTTGCTAGTGATATGAGAGAAGTGTCCTAAGGCAATCGCCTTATGATTGTAAACATTTATTTCAATAAATGATAATTCACTATTTGAGTATACATGATTGTGTATTTGATTGGGATCTTAAACTCATCTACTGAATGTCCGCCATACAATTCACAACATAAGAGAATTTGTGATGGGATCATAAATAGTGATTATCTGTAAATGTGCAAATGTGAAGTGTTGGAAATATCCCTAGTCGATGAATTGATAAATACGGACATTATCAATTCTGTTGAGACTAGCATGGGTTATTCTCTAATCAGCTGATTCTCACTGGCTGGTGACATTGGGATGTCCGGAGATAAACATGGATGGTAGTTAAGGGAACTAATTCATTGGAGTGACTAGCTATAAGACTTCATATGGGAATCTATATGTAGATATGTCAATGAAGATCTTACTGCGGCTTAAGTGCAATATTCCTTTGACTTGCGGTGTTCAAGTCATCTTGGTCATGGAGACTTATACTTTGACATCTTAAGCAAGCATCTCTAAGGAGGTGTGGACCCAGGGTGATCGGGTATAAGCCGAAGTGCCCGAAGATGTTTGAACAGCCTATAAAGGATTCACCACTCCTTGCGAGGAGATGTATACCCAGGCCTATCGTCGGATTGTTACTCAAAGCCTCTGGCCAGAGCATATCATGTTAAGAGTGCGAGTCTCTTAAATACATGAGAGTAATTAGAAATCCAAAGGACGAGGAAAACACTACTTGGGCTAGGTGTGACGTAGTCAGCCTAGTGGGGACTGACACCATAGATCGTGTCCTGAACCAAGTGGGTATAAGGTGGTGAAGGGAATGGGGCACGATTCATTAGAGCTGCTGAAGGGTTTCAGAATAATTTCTTCTGAGGTCAAACCGTTGATCTTTCGATTAATTGGGGATCATGATGTACTACTAGGTGCCACTCATGATCGTTCTATAATTAGTTAAATTATAGACGGCCAACATAAATCGAAAGCCTATTTAGTCACACGCACTACGAGTAATCCGAGGGATTTAAAACGAGTTGAAAATTAGATTTTCCGATCAAGAGAAATAAGTCGAATCTGAGTTAGTTAGAGGCGCAATGGAAGCTAAAAATGGCTAAGTCTTTTGAAGGCTTTTTGGGCGAATTAAATGAGTTTAATTCGCGGCGGTTCGGGTTGGTTTGGCCGGCCAAAGAGGGTGTCAAAACCCCCTTTGGTCGCCGGCCACAATAAGAGGAGAAAACCAATTAATTTTGGTATTAAATAAAATAAATCTAGTGCGATTTACTTTATAAATTATGGATAAATAAATTTGTATAAAGAAATTTATATAAATAAAATTTATAGAAATTTATTCTTTTATGGAAGATTAATATAATCCATGAATTGGTTTATTTTAATTTTAAAAATCAATTATGAATTGATTTTTCCATAATAAGAAAGTTTATAAATTTCTTATAAAATTTATTCCATAATTTAAAGAGAAGAAGAATTAGTTTTATTATAAATTAGTTTATAATAAAGACTCGGTTTAAACGGAATAATTAATAAGAAAATTTATAAGATAAATTTCTTATAACTAATTCCGTTAATTCCGTTAATTCGGTTTAGATGGAGACTTAGCAAAGGAGTTGCTACTATATAAAGGAACCAAAGGCTAGCCCTTATTCCTAACTAATTAAGAGATTAATTATTCTCTCCCTCTCTCTCTTAATCTCTCCTCTCCTCCTTCTCCCTCTCTTCCCTTAGGGCCGGCGCCCACCTTAGCTCCCCTAGGGCCGGCGCCCAACCTACATCCAAGGTGGTGGAGGCCGTGAGCTTCAATAAGAAGAAGGAGAACCCGAACACGAAGAAGAAGAAGCGGATAGCGATTCCTCTCTTCCCGGAATTCGATTCCGTTACTTCGTTGGTTAGTTTTCCATTATTTTCTCTTATTCTTCTAGTTGTGCCTTCCGAGAATCTAGTAGTTCTCATCGGCACAAAACTCGTGACTTTGCGAAGTCATCCCGAAGAGAACTCGGCGTGGACGCGAATAGAGGCGAAGCTTCCAAGGGACGCTACGGTTGGATCTCGTCCCTTCCTTCGAGATACGCGAGGTATAAAAGTAAATTAGTTTACTTTTTCGTAATACTTTATTTTATGATTATGTCAACTCACCATAGGGTTGCATGCTAGATACGAAGTTAAAATAATTTAGGAAATTATTTTATGCAAACTCTTCCGCTGCACGAAAAATTTTTGAATTTTACGAACTCGTATCCTTGTCGACATGCACCCGGTCCCAACAATAGGGCCAAAGATGTGTTGGAACTGGTTCATTCTGATTTGTGTGGTCCTATGTCTATCCAGGCAAGAGGTAGCTTTGAATGGGTACATTTACTTGTTGCGCCGCAAGTTTGAATGCTTTGATAAGTTCAATGAATTCAAGGCTGATGTGGAGAAACATCAAGGTATAAATATCAAGACACTACGATCAGATCGTGGTGATGAATACCTCTTGCAAGAGTTTAGGACTTACTTTTTAGAGGCTGGGATTCAATCCCAATTGTCTACACCCGGTACGCCCCAACAGAACGGTGTAGCAAAGCAAAGGAATAGGACTCTTATGGAGATGGTTAGATCAATGATGAGTTGCTCTGAGTTGCCGAATTCATTCTGGGGATATACTCTAGAAACGACAGCGTACATACTGAACTTGGTACCATCTAAGTCAGTACCCTCTACTCCCATAGAATTGTGGACTGGGTGAATGCCTACTCTAAGACATATTCAGATTTGGGGTAGTCCAGCACATGTGCTAAAGGGAGATACTGATAAGTTGGAATCTCGTATAGAAGTGCACTTGTTCGTAGGCTATCATACAGGAACGAAAGGTGGTCTATTCTATAGTCCTAAGGATCAGAGGGTAATCGTTAGTACGAACGTCTGATTCTTAGAGGAAAACTATGTGATGTACCACAAGCCCATGAGTAGAATTATTCTTGACGAATTAAGAGGGGGCGTTCTGACCTTAGTACCAATTGTACAAAAGGATATACCACAAGTCATTGCACCACGTGTCATAGAAGATACATAGGTGGTACTGATAAGTGTCATTTTTTTGATCATATTATATGCTTAAATCTGTGTTTAACCCATATTTTACTTGTGTAATTGTGGATTTGCCTAGGTTTTAGAATTTATACCCTTTTTGGACCTAATTGTAAATCTTGTTATATTTGAGTTGCTTTGTCACTAAATTTTTGATCTACTTTTGTAGGTTTCAAATGATCAGGGACCTAGGTAATGATGGGTCAAAGTTGAGTTAAAAGTGGATTAGATCCAAGGAATCAAGCGTCAACTAATTTGGACCGTCCGATGAGAGAACGGTTAGATCTAGACCATCTGAGAACTTTTGATCAATCAGAGCTGGGATTAAGGCTAATCAAGTGATCAGATCAAGATCTGAGAGTTTCAGATAAATCAGAGACCATCTAGCCGTTGGATCATGATCGGAGTGTTCTAAACCATCCATACAAAGATCAAGGTGATCTGGATCATCCGTCGAAGATCTGGCAGATCCGAGCTACCACGAGGATGATCTTGACCTCTGATCAAGATCTGGAAAATTTGAATCAAATCGGACAACGATCCACCGTTGGATGAAGCGGAATGAATCTCAGCCGTCCACTGCTTTAACTACTTAAACCACTTCAGATTCAGAACAGGGGGTCGCGACCTCATTTCTCTTCCACAGTTCTTGAGCTCGTTCTTCTTCAGTTCTTCATAGTTTTCCTTGCAATTTTCTCCAGTGGAGGCGTGACCGAATCGATCACAATCATGAAGCAAGATCTGGATCTCTGGAGGAGAGTTTCATGGCGATTTTAGCTCGAAATTGTGCCGGATGCAGAGCTTCTTGAGGGTTTCGGCAGATCTGCATTTTGAGCTCTTGGATCTCAATCGCAACCATTTCCTCGCATCTGAATCGTCTTTAGGGGTTCTAGGATGAGTTCAGATGATTTCCAAATCATCACCGCATCTTTCCACATCGAGATCTAAGAGTTTGAATTGGAATTTCCATCAAGTGTGCAGTTTCGAGCAGATCTGCAATTGGAGCTTATTTTCCATTGATTTGCGAGTTTTAGGGGTTCTTGGCTTGCCCTTGCGTGACGAACAAGGTGTTCTTGAATCAAGGATTGGTCGAGGCTTAGTTTAATTGCATTTATTCTTGTTTGTAGCTGTAATCTCGATTTCGCTTCAGCAATTCTGTTTTTCTGCACTTGTATCAGTTTGTTACTTTCATTTCCTGATGCTGTTTTCCTTAATTAGGTTCTATATTGCAAATAGATTAATTAGTGAACTTGTTCAGCGATTCATTGTGTGCGAATTTAGTGAGTTTTCAATTTACAGTTTGTATTTCAATTCTGTTTTCATTGTATCAGTTTTGTATCTTGCGTGCCATTTACAGTTTCAAGGGCTGCATTGTTTCAGTTTTAAGGCTGCATCTTTTCAGCTGTAGTTTCAGAATTTCGAGCCAAGTAAACATTAGTTTCCTTATTTCTTGTCTGAACAATGGATGATGCATTCATATCTAGCTTGCTTTGTTAGGTTTGAGCTGTATTAGGGCTGTTTTCTGCAATTCTGAATTGTTTCTGCATTTCCTTGTTCTGCACTGTCCAGCACTTCATTCCTGAAGTTTCTTCCATTAATTCTGTGCTTTAGATCCCTGATAGCCTAGCTTCCCAAGCTGAGTTGATCGGTTACAATTTCTGCAGTAAATTTCGAACCTTGGCACATGGGTCTTGTATCTCTTGTGTATCAAATTTCATAGCTTCACTTGTATCAAGTAAGGGTTTTAGCATTGGTTCTGTGTTGGACAGTTTTCTTTGGATTGCTTTGCATTTAATTTGCAATTGAAATCAGATTCATTTCTCCAAAATTGGCTAAGTGTTTTTAGTTGATTAATTTTCCTATTAGTTGCAAATTCCTTGTTAGTTCATTTAGTTAAATTCTTTTACTTTTCATTACATTTCCTTGTCTATTCGAAACCAAACACCAGATTTTATTTGAAACCCAAAAACATTTACGACACATAAACTCGAGCACGAATTACACAACTTGTACTAGCCCTTGGAAAAATACGACCTGTGGCCCCTTTACTACGCTTTTCTTCTTTTATTGCAAAAAGGGTTTCCAGCATTTTATAAATTTCTAAATTTGAGATCCACTTTCGTGACAGTCATTTTGGGTCCATCAGGTACCTCGTCGTAGTGGAAGGGCTGTTAGACAACCTGTGAGATTCATGTTCTTTGGAATGTCTTTGGACTTGGTCCTTGGCGAACATGAACCTGATCCCTGGACCTATGACGAGGAACATCCGCTTTGATGAGATAATTCAGTCATATGGATTTGTTCAAAGACCGGATGAGATTTGTGTATATAAGAGATGTGACGGAAACATAGTGGTATTCTTGTACTATACGTAGATGATATTTTGTTCATTGGCAACAATGTCAAAGTATTATCAGACGTAAGCGTATGGTTGTCCTAACAGTTCAATATGAAGGATTTGGGAGAAGCAGGGCACATCCATGGGATCAAAGTTCTAAGGGATCGCTAGAAAAGGATGTTGTGCTTATCACAAGCTTCATACACAGACATTGTCCTAGCACGTTTTAGCATAAATCTCCAAGAATGGTTTTGTACCTTTCAGGCATGGAGTTCCTCTATCTAAGGAGATGTGTCCTAAAACATCAAAGGAGATAGAGGAGATGAAGACGGTTCCTTATGCATCGGCTGTAGGAAGCCTCATGTATTCTATGTTATGAACGAGACTGGATATCTACTTTGCCGTGGGCATGGTTAGCAGATATTAGAGTAACCCTGGACTGGGAAATTGGACTGTGGTGAAGCATATATTAGTACTGTAACGACCCGAAAAATTTTCTTAATATTTTCTTTAAAATATTGATCATGTCTAGATAATTTCCTAGAGACCTAGAGATATTAGTACGAACCTTAGCCTAGAAATCCATGATTTTCTCATTTAAATTGAGAAACTAAGTACTAATGGGCCTTATATGAGCTTTCTAGTACCATGATTATCGGTAGATTTTAGGAAAAATTTAATATAAATATAAAAGAATTGTAATTAGGAATTTTAGCATGATTATGGGTGAATTTTAGGGATTTTTCGAAAATAAGGAAAAATGAAATAAAAAAAGAAAATAAAAATAAAGTGCATGCACCAAGGATTGAACCTTGGACGTAGTCCCATGCATGCACTAACCAATTCACCAAGCAAGGGAGTGCTAGTAGAGAATGAAGTGGATTTTGGTTAAGGCTTAAGGAAAATGAAGAGTCATCCACCATGACTCTTCACTTGCCTCCTTAAAGTGGTATAAAGAGAGGGCATGGGGGGTTACTTCTCTTCTTCCACCAAGTTCACCCTTCTCCCTCCTCCTCCTTCATCCTAGCCGAAACCCCAAGGGGGGATTTCTCTTGGGAAAAGTTTCCAAGAAGGCTTCTCCTTCAAGATCCAAGATTTGTTCAAGGTTACAAAGGTTAGAGGTGGTCAAAAGGCAACAAGGTCTTCATCTTTCTCTCAAATCTAAGGTCTAAAACCAAGGTAAACCAAGGTAAGACCCCCTCACCTGTGGTGTAATGGTTTTTCTTGATATGGTTATGATCTAAGCATTTTGTTTGAGATCCAAGTTGAAAAATCCATGAAAGAGGACTTAGGGTTTTGGCCACCTTCATGTTTCTATGGCTAGGACTAGTTTTAACTCTCTAATGATGGTTCTTATGTCTCCTTATGATGTAAGTGATGTTAGTGGTGATTCATGTGAATTTTTGCAGGCTTAATGGCTCCTACAAGTTTCGGCCAAGACCCCTAAACTATGGATGGAACTTGATCTAACCCTTCAACATGTTTAATTTGTTTCCCCTATGACATGATGGATAGTGATTGGGTTTTATAATAATTTTTCTATGAATTTCATGGGCCTTTAGGTTTCGTCCAAGGGCTAATCTAAAGCTAAGGGATTAGGGTTAGCTTTAGCTATGGGATCAAATGTTTTCTATAGCATTTTATGTTGTATGGGATGTTATTTGTGACCTATATGAATTTTTCCATGGACCTAGGGTTCCTTAGGGTTTCGGCCAAGGCCATAACCTAGGGTTTGGAGTGGGTTAAGACCACAAGAATGTATGTTTATAGGATACTATGATGTATGTATATGCTTAAGTATGTTGGAAGAATTTTATGCCCTTGAAAACCCTAGCTTATGGGTCATGAATTGTATGTTAGGTCACTTGTTATGATGATTCATAAATGTTTAGACCATATGCCATGAACCTAAGGAAATGTGTCAAGTATGAAAGGATCTAGGCATGTTTTTCCTATGTATCATGACCATGTATGTTTAATGAATTAAGATGCTAATTATGTAGGTATGCCATGAGATAGGAATGATATGTATGTATGCCATGATCTATGAATGATATGTATGATTAATGAATGATATGTATGCATGTCATGTTATGGATGAAAATGATGAATGAAGTTAAAGTTCATGCCTTCGAGGCATCATGATGAAATGGAATGAAAATGATGAATGAAGATACGATTCATGCCTACAAGGCATAATGATGATGTTAAGCATTAAGAATGAATGGTTATTCTATGAATGTTTTATGAATGAAGAAGCATGTGAAAGTATTTTATTTTATGAATGGGCTTGTACCGGACCTAAGTAAGGTCCACGGTTCTGGACTACCGATGAAGCTGTCCACGGTTCTGGACTACCGATGAAGCTGTCCACGGTTCGGGGACTACCGATAAAGCTGTCCTTACCCTAGTAGGTCGAGATTAGCTACCTCGTATTTACTTAGGGATGTGCACATATGATGTATGAATGTGGTACAAGCCAGGGCCCTATGATGTTATGATTATGTTTAAGTATTTAAAAGTATGATTTTAAACTAAGCATCCTTATGATATATGCATTTGCCGCATGCATCCATCCATGTTATGCATTATGTTTATGATAAGTATGTTTATGCAAAGTAAGTATTATGCGAGGTATGTTTATGCAAAGTATGATAATGCAAAGTATGTTCATGCTAAAATATGTTGCCATGATTTTATTTATGTTCATGCTAAGATATAATGTCATGATTATATTTATGTTCATGTTAATTATGATGCCATGATTTTATTTATGTCCATGCTTATGCTCATGCTAAAATATGATGTCATGATTTTATTTATGTTCATGCTAAGATATAATACCATGATTATATTTATGTTCATGTTAATTATGATGCCATGATTATGTTTATGTTCATGTTAATTATGATGCCATGATTATGTTTATGTTCATGTTAATTATGATGCTATGATTGTGTTTATGTTCATGCTAAATTATGATGCCATGATTTCGTTTATGTTCATGCCAAAGTATGATGCCATGATTTTATTTATGTTCATGCTAAATTATGATGCCATGATTCTACTTATGTTCATGCTAAGAATGATGCCATGATTGTGCTTATGTTTATGATACGAGGTATACTATGATATGT
Source organism: Boesenbergia rotunda (assembly GCA_024364735.1). Lineage (NCBI taxonomy): Eukaryota > Viridiplantae > Streptophyta > Magnoliopsida > Zingiberales > Zingiberaceae > Boesenbergia > Boesenbergia rotunda. The sequence continues at coordinate 215,852 of JAGFNQ010006443.1, forward strand.
AGGATTGAAACATTATGTTCATGTTTATACGACGTATGGATTTTGTGAGTAGGAAAAGGGTCCTACTAAACCTCCGTGCTTATAGTATTATTTTCTTATACCGCAGATCAAGCAAGAGATTTCTAAGGGAAGCAGCAGGAGAGGCAAGAACGTGGGTGTGTAGTAGTGACATGGCCAAGAAACCCTCTCATTTCACTTATTCCATGTTTTGTGATCTGACAATGCTTACTTTGGTTTATGCTCGACTTATGATAGTTATGCCTAAGAAACAACCTATTATTCGTGAAGTTATGGATAAACTACTTGCTACCTAAAATGCTTATGAATAAGTCATGGAAAGTTGATATCATGATGCTATGCATGCTGGTAATATGTTACCTGAAATGCTTATGAATAAGTTATGGAAAGTTGATATCATGATGCTAGGTATGATGGTAATATGTTAATCATAATGTCACCATGTCCATGAATGATAACCCAGACATGTGTATATCATTTAAGTACTAGTTATTCTGCTGCATTAAGATGTTTGATATGCACATGTATGTTTAGCGTAACGCCGCTTAAGGAAAAAAAAAGTGGGCATTATAAGTACCTGAGAGGGACTTGGGATTATATGCTAGTTTACCAGGCAGACCAATTATTCCCTTTGGGTTATACAGATTCAGATTTTCAATCGGATAGGGACAAAAATAAGTCTTCCTCGGGGTTTCGTGTTTACTTTAGGAGATGGAACCATAGTATGGAGGAGTGTCAAGCAGAAATGCGTGGCGGACTCCACCGTCGAAGCTGAGGATGTGGCGGCCTCTAAGGCGGCCAAAAGGAAGTTGCATGGTTCAGGGACCTCATGATGGACTTGGACGTGATTCCTGGTTTGCCCAAGAGCTATCACAATTTGTTGTGATAACAGTAGGTGCAGTTGCAAACTCGAAGGAACCACGAGCCCATAAGGCGAGTAAACACATAGAGCGCAAGTACCACCCAAGCGAGGAAAAGTTGCTGTCGCCTAGATTGCATCATAAGATAACCTGGTAGATCCTTTCACTGAGGCCTTGATAGCGAGAGCTTTTAGGCATGTGGAGGATATGAGAGTCAGATGTATGACATTGTGAGGACAGCAGAGTCTTTGAGTATAAATGGAGATTGGTAGGATGTATACTAAAAGTCTTGCCTTTTTTGTATGAACATCTACATTTTAAAAGAGAATCACAAAATCACTGTTGCATGTTTATATTAGTATGTGCAAAATGTCTAATACTTTTCACTGTAGATAACATGGTATGTGGTGTCACACGAAAGTGTTGGGATGTATACTAAAAGCCTTGTCTTTTGGTTAGGATACATATACATTTTAAAGAGAATCATAAAATCACACAGTGCATTTTTATATTAGTATGTGCACTAAATGTCTGACGCTTGGCATTATAGATAACATGGTGCATGGTGTCGCATAGAAGATCATGTTATCAGGTTTCTTACCGAAGCATAAGAAAGAGGCTCACAACCGAGATGGAGTTGGACAAACTATCGGGATGGTTGTAGTGTAATTAGGTGTCGTTTATCTTAACCAAAGGATTACACTAGTGTACTTTGTGTACATTGAGTAGGACCAAAAGAGAGGTCATCCAATTTTTGTACTGACTCAGTAAATTGGATTAGACCTCAGATAATATTATGGAGTACGATCTCTTAATCCCGAAATAATAACGGGCATATATTATTAATTATTATATCTTTGATTTACGAATGTGCGAGATCTATTCCGTTAGATCGATAGGCCCGGTAAGTTGGGAGATAATATTAATAATAAGATGTGTTGTTGATTATTGAAGGAATCTGTGCCCTGGTGAGTCAGGGTGATGATGCCCCCCTGGTGAGCTCAAAAGGATTGTCATGTCAAATCTTGCAAGTGGACCATGGTCCGGCATGTCGAAAAGGTTGAGTGGTACTAATCAAGGATCAAGGGGATAATTAATTTAATTATTAGTAAATTAAATTAATTAACAGGCATACGATATCATAAACACGGGGAGATGGACAATTCGTAATGGGTGGAGCCCATATGAAAGTATGGGGGTTGGTGAGGAAGTACAATGAGATCTTTTTGTGGAATGGTTCTCAATTAATGAATCGGGTTTGGATCCATTAGCGGGCCAAGAACCAACTCCTCCTCATGGTCCCTATCTTAGCCCAATAAAGCCCTATAGGAGTCATGATACAAGGCCGGTTAATTAAAGAATTAATTTGGGATTAATTAAGTTATTAATCTCAGCTTAATTAAAGAATTAAACATGGAATAATTAAAGGAATTAATCTTGGATTAATTATGGAATTATTCTATATAAAATTTTGGAATCAATCCATAATTGATTGGAAAATTTTTCCAATTAATCATAATTAATCCCCTATATAAACCCCTACATCTCTCCCTCTCTCTCATTATTCTCTTCGCCTCTGTAACCCAAGGCGCCGACGGTAGAAGGAAGAAGAGGACTACCTCTTCTTCTCCTCATGCGTTCTTCTCATCCCCAAGCCCGCATTCGATCACAGAGCAAGGGAGGAGGAGACCTCGACCCTTGGTGGTGCGCGGCTGAGCTGGGAAGGAGGGGAAGCCACCGGTGCAAGGTGGGAGTCGGCGCCGGTATTAGAGGAGAAAGAGAGCTTCTCTTCTCCCTCTTTTTCACTCTATTCTTCTTCATCTTCGGTTGTAGACACACACATGACGAGGAGGAGTTCTCTTCTCCTTTGTGGTGTGCGGAAGGATGGGAGCAAGAAGCTTGGAGCGCCGGCGAAGGAGGCGGTTCTCTTGGTGTTTGTCGCCGGAAAAAGGAGAAGCCTGAGGAGTTCTTCTTCCTTGTGGTTTGTTGCCGCGAGGAGGGGAGAAATAGAGGAGGTTGGCTTGGATGGAGGTGAAGAAGAAGAACTCTTCTTCTTGATCTTGTTCTCCTCTTCCTTAAGGGACGCCGGCGGGAGAAAAACCCTAACCCTAGGGTTTGGAGTTGTCGGAAAGAGAGGAAGAAGAGAAGGGATTGATTCGAGGCCTTGGTGACTCCGCGTCTTGGAAGATCGTCGCCCACACGACATCCAGGAGGGGAGGGTCATAAGATAGAAGACTGCGAGGTAAACGGCGAGGTATATTTCTCCCGAGCTCCGTTTTTCTTATCGCATGTTTTGTTTGTGCCATTATGTTTTGCTTTGTCATTTTATGTAAGTTAGTTTATTTGATTTGATATCATAGTTAATAATTAACTAACTGGACCCCGAAGATAAATGCAAAAATCGGCGATCCAAATCGTCGTCTTTTCTGCGGTTAATTAATCCGGAAAGTTACAAGGCCTTAACCTCGGTTTTGGCTAAGTTGTGACTTGGATTAATTAATACGACGACGAGTCGGTCGTTAGAAGGACGGGTCTCTATTCGGATTAAATTTTTAATCCATAGCCGTAGAGAGGTCTTTCAGATACGACCACGTGGTTGTCTTGGAAACCGCCAAGCCATACCAATAATTGATATCAGAGCGAGATTTCCAGTTTTGTGTGTTTAGGATTTGGTTATTTTTCTGCACATTATCATGTACATTATTTTGCTGGATAATATTTGGATGTGCGTAGGCTAACTTTGTGTTGCAGGCACTAGATTCCAACTATTATCACAATTGTGTTGTTTGTGTGTGATTGATTGTGTTTGATGTAAATTATTTGAATCCTCGGGGTTGACGAGGCTAGATAAGCTATTTATTTTTTGTAATTAAATATGACACTTGTTTAGCCAAGCTTTCTATTTACTTTTGATCTAGATGACATGTACACTCCTTCGTGGAGTTTAGGATCAATGGATGTAAATTAGTAAGCTAGTCATCTCGGCTCGGGGACTCCTTCATGGTGGCTTGCCCATGGATAGGATGGAGTGGACGACGTGATGACACGACTGGAGGCGCATTGGAGACGGCCATAATAGTTGAAAAAATCAAGGATTTTTTTATTGCTCTATTATTATTTTGGTTTGTGTGTGCTTGTTGTGTGAATGCATGTAAAAACCTCAACGCAAATAACTAAGTGAGAGAGGGACCCTAAGGGTCCCGTGGACTCCACTACAACTGATATGTGATGCGAACAAGTCTGCGCATCGGCTCTGAGTGCCTTCCTCCCCATCGGATGGGCTTGTTCTATGGATCACTAGGTCAGAAAAGACTATAGGAAATTATTGACGAGCATGTGTACTTCCCCATCGGAAGACACATAATCAGAGATAATTTTTCTTGGTGTCGTGTAGTGGTAAACACTTAGATACAAATAATAGTATCCTCCCCATCAGAGACACTGCTATCATTTATAGGGCCGAAGAGGTCCAACTATTAATTTTACTTGTCATAAGGATAGGGTGACAAGATAGTAAAATTAATGGGTAAAACCTCCTCTCACGAATGTAGAGTTCGTATACGTCCACACTATCATGACATACGAAATTCTCAGTGTTTGAGGTGTTGGTAGATTTTGTAATAAATTATTTTGAGGTGTCAATTTATTTCATAAATCTAAAGTGTGTGATTGTTATGATTCTCAAGTACTTTAAAATGGATCTAGACCCACTTGATCTAATTCAAAGAGAAAACCAATTAAATGCCCCTAGTGATAACATGGATTGGGAATTAAATATGGATTTTGTCTCTACTGCCGAAGAACCTAAGTGTGATCTTGCCGAGTTCTATACCGAAAAGCCTAACGAGATTAATACTGAAGAGGAGTTTGAATATTTTAGGAAATGACTAGAAGCAGATGAGACGACCGAAGGTCATCAAAATCAGGCTTCTTCCATTACCAGTGAAAAACATCCAAACTCGATGAACTCTTTGGTCAACGTAATCGAGTCTCTAGGCAGATGGTAATGAAGAACTTGACCACTACCATCTTGGTTGAGGGGGTGCTCGTAAGGGAACATGTCCTCAAAATGATGGCTTGGCTGAAGGAGATAGAAATTCTTGGGGCTCAGATCGATGGAGAAATCCAAGTCGATCTTATCCTCCAATCTCTACCAGGGAGTTTTGAGAAGTTTTGCCTAAGCTACAATATGGACAAGTGTTCATATTCATGGGCAGAACTTCTGACAGAACTTGAGGCGGTAGAGGCAGTTTCTCTTCAGAGTTCACAGACTTTCATTGCTCAAGAAGTTCCTACTTCTAAACCGAAAGGAAAGAAGAAGAAGAAACGTTCTGAGATAAAGAAAGTAGCAGGATTGCATGGACCTCAGGGATGCACAAAGAAGTCGAAAGGCAAGTGCTTTGTGTGCAAGCAGTTAGGACATTGGAAGACAGATTGTCCCCGTCGTCACACAGGTATATTTTCTTCTTGTGTCGTTGTATCATGTTTAGCGGTGATATCTACTGGTACCTGGTGGGTAGATACGGATGCCACTAATCATGTCTGCATTTTTGTGCAGGGGTTCCAGGAAACCCGACGGCTAGCTGAGGAGGATATTGTTGACTACATGGATAGGCTATGGAGATGACTTTTGCAGTGGGAGTTTATCTATTTAGCATAGGTTGGCATAGTTTTGGATGTATAGAGATTGCTTTTGTACTTAGTTTTTGGAAAGAACTTTTTGGTTCAGGTTCTGGAATAAGATATTTTCTATTGCTTTTATTTGTTAAAAGTGGAATAGAAGGATTATCTATTGAAGTACATAAGATAGGCAATTAGTATCTAAAGCCAAAAAGGCTCCCATGATGCGATAAGCTTGTCATCTTAACTAATGTACGAGAAAGGTTCTTTCCAAAGTGAAACCAAACCTATATTTTGTCTCTAAGGTTTTGTTTGTTAAACTCTAGTGGGATTCAAAAGTGATAAACCAAAAGGCCTTAGGGTTTATTGGTTATGGATGACTCGTCTTCCCTAGGATCTTTTGACTCTTACTAGGGAGGTAACAAAGCCAAATAGGCTTGTTCTAAGCCTGGGGGCATAGAGCCAAAGATATATAGGAATTGGTTCATCCTGATAAGTATAGGTCCTTAGTCTATCTAGAATAGAGGTACTTTGAATACTTTGTTTATGTACAATTATTCAAAGCACAAAATACATTTACTTGATGAATTGCGAGTTTGATGCAGAAGAAACATCAGATTAAAAGTATTGGACATTATGATTAGATCATAGTGACAAGCACCTCTGGGGATAGTTGTAGGACATACTCGTCAGAGAATTGAGATTTGATCTAAATTCAATGCACCCGAAGTGCCCAAATAGTATGGTGCAATGTATGGAAGGAAGAAAGTCTCTTAAGCTAGTAGGTTAAGAAGATGATAAGCCTCTACGAGATTAGCCAAAATTGTTCAAGGAAGTATGTCCTAGATACGAAGGTGTGTATGCTTGATTCTGACTAGATTAGTAGTCTCTTAAGACCATAGATATGTGGACTAAGCAAAGGCTTAGTCTAAGCCATGTTAAGATTTTGAGTAATAAAGAGACACCGACAAGTTGGAATTTAGTGCATAATTCATAAGATATCCTAAGAGAACAATAAGGAGGTTTATTAGTCCTAAGGATCAGAGGATGTTCGTTGGGACGAATATCTGATTCTTGGGAATAGGACTATGTAATAAACCTCAAGTCCAAGAGTAGAGTTACTCTGAGTAAATTAAATAGAGGAACATTTCAATTTTAGTACCAATTGTACAAGAGGAGATGCCACAAGGTACTGCACCTCGTGTCACTAAATTTATGCAAAAGGTACCTTGTCGTAGTGGGAGGGTTGTTGGCCAACCTAGAAGTCTCATGTTCTTGGAGAGTCGGAGGACTGGGTCCTAAGAGAACATGAACCGCATCCCTAGACCTATGACAAGGATCATCCGTTTTGAAGAGATAAATCCTGTTATATGGATTTGTTCAAAGGATGGATAAGATTGTATATGTGACAAAAACGAAGTGGTATTCTTGTAATATACGTAGAAAATATTTTGTTAGTTAGAAACAATAACAGAATATTATCAGACGTAAGGGTATGGTTGTCCACACAATTGTGAAGGACTTGAGAGAAGAAAGACACATCCTTAGGGATCAAAGATCTAAGGGACCTACAGACAAGGATGATGTGCTTATCTCAAGCTTCATATAAAACATTGTCCTAGATCATTCTAGCATGGATACCTCCAAAAAGAATGTTTTGTACTTTTCAGTTTTAGAGCTACTCTATCTAAGAGATATGGTTGGATTGTCAAAGGTGATAGAGTAGGTAATGACGGTTCCTCTAGCATCGGCTAGAGGAAGTCTCTTGTATTCTAGAAATGAGCTCAGATATCTGTTGTGCTGTGGGCATGAGTGATAATTACCATTTTGATAATCAATTTAGGCTCTCAAACCCATGTTTTGATCCCTTTTTACATGCTTAATCTTGCATTTACACTAGGTTCCATGAGTTATTGCTATTTTTGGTTTGGATGTAATTCTTTCTATATTTTAGATATTTTGGCATTAAAATTTGAATATAATTTTGTAGGCTTTGAATGATCATGGACCTAGATCAGATTGGATCGAATTTGAGTCAGCTTGGGCTTTGATCAAGATGATCAAGCACTGGATAAATATGGACCGTCCAATCAAGATATGGCAAGATCTGAGCCATCTTTCTGTAACGCCCACTTTTTTTTTTCCTAAAGCGGCGTTACGCTAACATACTTAAGGCATGTAACATCATACTGCAGCGGAATAACTTAAGCCTTACATATACATGCCCCTACTACCATCCCTAATATAATGACATGGAACTTAACATATGAACATCATGCTTAACATCATATCGTAACATGCTTAACATCATACCATAAGGTTCATATCATATCATACTGGACATCTTATCATAAAGTTCCATAAGTCACTATTCAGGCATATAGGTAGCAAAATAAAGTTCTTAGCATAACGGTTAACACATTCGATTTTATGGGCCAAGTCACCAACACACACATACTTCAGGCCCTCCTGCTGCTTCCTCGTTATCCCCTTGCATGATCTGTGGTATAAGGAAAGAAGACTATAAGCACACAGGCTTAGTAAGACTCTTTCCTACTCACTAAAACATTCGTCATTCCATAATAAGCACATAAACATTATCATATTTACCATACCCTTGACATGGCATGATCATAAACATAAGTGAACATTCGTAGCATAGCATGAGACATGGCATGAACATAGTCATACTAATCTTTCCTAGCATGGCATAAGACATGGTATAAGCTTAAACGTAGTAGCATGGCATAATACATGGCATAGCATAACGTAACAAAACTCAACCTATATGGCATAAACATAGGAATATCTTCTATCATATCATATGAACACCTTCTTAACATAATCCTGACATAGATCATTCATGCATATCTTTTATCGTAAAGCATAAGTATAAGACATCATTATCTTAACATGATGCATATCATGTATGAATGCATGGGTGGAATGCATTTACATAAAGATGCTTAACTTTTAAAACGTACTTTGAAAATGCTTAAACATCATCATCTTAACATTGGGCCCTGGCATGTACCACATACATACATCATAAGCGCGCATCCCTAAGTAAATACGAGGTAGCTAGCCTCGACCTACTAGGGTAAGGATAGCATAGTCGGTAGTCCCCGAACCGAGGCGTTCTTAAGGTGCCCATCCCTGTTGCACAGCTACGGTAGTGCCAGAACCGTGGACAGCATAGTCGGTAGTCCAAAACCGGGGCGTTCTTAAGGTGCCCATCCCTTGGACCCATACTTCGGTCCGGTACAAGCCCATACATAAAGTAAAATACTTTTCATGCTTCATCATTCATAAGCCATTCATGGCATACTTATCATAGCATAACTTGTTACGGCTCGGCCCGTCTACCGGCCCATTTACCGGTCCTCTCGACCGTCGTACCGTCGACCATCGACCGTGCCGTTTAGCATATTTATGCCTTAAAGGCATAAGCATCATCTTTCATTCATCATACTTGCCATTCATCATTTTCATTCTTAGACATGGTGTATGTACACATCATTCATAGAGCATGGCATACATTCGTATACATGGCATATCATTCATAACATGGCATATCATTCATAACCATGGCATATCATTCATAAACATGACATAACATTCGTAAACATGGCATATCATTCATAACATGGCATATCATTCATAAACATGGCATATCATGCATAACCATGGCATATCATTCATAAACATGACATAACATTCGTAAACATGGCATATCATTCATAATATGACATATCATTCATAAACATGGCATATCATGCATAACCATGGCATATCCTTCATAAACATGGCATATCATTCATAACATAGCATATCATTCATAAACATGGCATATCATGCATAACCATGACATATCATTCATAAACATGGCATATCATTCATAAACATAAATCACATCTTACCGTAGGGCTATTGGGACCCTTACTTGAAATAAATCTTAACTTTTTCCCTATTAACCCATATTGGCCGAAACTTGTGGAGTCCCAAGGCTATGTGAAAATTCACATAATCACCATCCATCATCCTTATATCATGGCAACACATAAACATATGCTTGAAGTTAAAGACTCAACCATTAACCCTTGGGTCCTTGGGGTTGGCCGAACCATATGGGCCTCTAGGGTACTCCAAAAATTCCCAAAAATTATACATAACCTTTACACATCATAAGGGAACATTAAATAACATTATCATGATTTTTAACATATTTCTAGACATTTAAAACATGGTGGCCGAAACCCTTGATCTTAAGGTTCTGGGTTTTGCTTCTTTCGTGTTGGCCGAGACATATGGGGCCTCTAGGGTACCCCAAAAATTCCCAAAAATTACACTTACCTTCTAAACATCATAAGGGAACACTAAACAACATTATCATGATTTTTAGCATAATTATGGACCTTTAAAACATGCTGGCCGAAACCTTTGAACATAGGAACCTTGATTTTGTTTCTCTTCAACATTAAATCCGAAAACTAACCCATATATCATGCCAAAAATCATGGAAATCATAGGTAACTATTATACCGCAGTGAGGGAGTCTTACCTTAGATTTCTTGATTTTTTTTTCGAACCTTGAAAGAGGAGAAGGAAAAAAGGACTTGGTATCTCTTAACCCCAACTAGTCTTTGTCACCTTGTAGGAACTTTAGATCTTGAGGGATGAAACCTCTTGTGAAGTTTTCCCCAAGGACTCCTCCCTTTGGTGCTCGGCAAGAATGGGAATGAAGAGGAGAGGTAATGCTATTGATTGAGAGAATAAGTAACTCCCAAAACTCCTCTCATTATAACCCATCAAGGAGGCAATTAAAGAGCAATTAAAGAGCCTCTCCATGACCCTTCACCTCTTTTTACCTCTTAACCAACCTCCACTTCAATTACTCATAAGCATTCCTTGCTAGGTGAGTTGGTTAAAGCATTCTTGGTTGTTACAAGAGGTCCAAGGTTCAAATCCTTGGCTCATGCACATTTATTTTTATTTTTATTTTCATTCCATTTATTTTTATTTTTATTTTCTTAAATTCTGAAAATCCCCCCTAAAATTACCCATAATTGTACTAATATTCCTAAATAAAATTATTTTATATTTATATTAATTTTACCCAATTTATATTAATTTTACCCAATTTATATTAATTTTACCTAATTAATACCCCTTTTCGGAGCCCATTTAAAGCTCATTAGTACTTAGTTTTCTCAATTTAAATGAAAAAACATGGGTTTTCTAGGCCAAAGTTCTCCTTAATATTCCTAAGTCCCTTGGAAAATTATTTAAACATCCTTAATATTTTAAGAAAATATTAAGAGAATTTTTCGGGTCGTTACAATCCCCCATACCTCTTGAAAGTTCGTCCTCGAACTTAGAATAATTCCGGGTACTTGCACCTCATTTCGTCCTCGCGTTCCCAGGTAGCTTCCTCGAACCGCTGGCTTCGCCATAAGATCTTGACTAGAGGTACCTCCTTATTCCTCAGCTTCTTGACTTCCCTATCCAAAATCTGGATGGGTCTGCTCTCATAACTTAGGTCCTCTTGTACTTGTACTGTCTGCGGCTCGATCACTTGGTCCATATTCGGAATACACTTTTTAAGCAGGGATACGTGGAATACATTATGGATAGCTGACATCTCTGGAGGCAGCTCCAACTTATATGCCACCTTGCCAACTCTCTTCAAAATTAAGTATGGCCCCACATATCTCGGACTCAGCTTTCCTTTCTTCCCAAATCTTGTCACCCCTTTCATAGGAGCCACTTTAAGAAATACCAAATCTCCAACATTGAATTCCAATGGTCTGCGCCGGACATCGGCATAACTCTTCTGCCGACTCTGAGCAGTTTCTATCCGTTGTCGAATGTTTTGTATAGCTCGGGTGGCGCTGTCAATAACATCCGTTGTAAGCCTCATTTCTTTCTTTTCACCACTCTCATACCAACAGATCGGAGACCTACATCTCCTCCCATACAAGGCTTCATAAGGTGCCATTCCGATAGTAGCTTGGTAGCTATTGTTGTAAGCGAATTCCGCCAAGCATAGATATCGACACCAACTTCCCTTGAAATCCAGGGCACAAGCTCTCAACATATCCTCTAGTATTTGATTCACCCGTTCAGTTTGCCCGTCAGTCTGAGGGTGAAAGGCGGTGCTAAATCGCAATTTGGTGCCGAGAGACTTCTGAACGCATTCCCAAAAATGCGAAGTAAAACGACCATCCCTATCTGAGATAATGGTCTTGGGAACTCCATGAAGTCTGATTACTTCCTTAACATATAGTTGAGCCAGTTGCTCAATCGAATAAGTCATCTTGATCGCCAAGAAATGAGCAGACTTCGTCAGCCTGTCCACGATCACCCATATTGCGTCATATCAATTAGTAGTCCTGGGAAGCCCTGAAATGAAATCCATAGAGATGTCTTCCCATTTCCACTCCGGAATCGCTAGTGGCTGCAAAACTCCTCCGGGTCGCTGGTGTTCCGCCTTTACTTGCTGGCATGTCATGCAAGTGCTAACATGCTGAGCCACATCCCTCTTCATACCGGACCACCAGAACTTCTCCTTCAGATCTTGATACATCTTGGTGGATCCGGGATGCATCGAATAAGGGGTCTCGTGAGCTTCCATCAGTATTTTTCTCCGAAGCTCCGGATCACTAGGGATACATAGACGATCCCTAAGGTATAATACCCCCCCTTTTGTAATATGAAAGTCATCGCCCTTTCCTTCCAGGATCTCCTGTTTTATTTTCTGAAGACTTAGATCGCCATCTTGTTTTTCCAATATATCCTCAAATAGTGCGGGTGATATTGTCATGGTGGAAAGTCGCCCGGAGATGACCTCGACCCCAAAATTCATAATTTCTCGCTCAAGTGGTCGGGGTAATTTAGATATGGACATCAAGGTGGCACTTGACTTCCGGCTGAGTGCATCGGCCACTTTGTTTGCCTTCCCTGGATGATAGAGGATCTCACAGTCATAGTCCTTTACCAACTCATGCCATCGGCGTTGTCTCATATTCAAATCTTTCTGAGTGAAGAAGTATCGCAGACTCTGGTGGTCTGTATAAATTCGACACTGTGCCCCATACAGATAATGTCTCCATATCTTAAGAGCGAAGACTACTGCGGCCAATTCCAGATCGTGAGTGGGGTAATTCTGTTCATATTCCTTGAGTTGTCTAGAGGCATAGGCAATAACCTTCCCACTCTGCATAAATACAGCTCCAAGTCCTAATTTGGAGGCATCGCTATACATATCAAAAATCTGATTACCTTCTGGAAGAGTAAGGATGGGTGCACTTATGAGTCTCCTTTTTAGTTCCACAAAACTCTTTTCACAGTCTTCCGTCTACTCATACTTCTTGTCCTTCCGGGTAAGAGCTGTTAAAGGGCTGCAATCCTCGAGAACTCCTCTACAAATTTCCTATAATAGCCTGCCAATCCAAGAAAACTTCTGATTTCGCTGGCATTCTTCGGCCGGCTCCAGTTATTCACCGCTTCAACCTTCATTGGATCCACCATAACTCCGTCTTTAGAAATAATATGACCCAAAAAGCCCACTTGGTCAAGCCAGAACTCACATTTGGAAAATTTCGCATAGAGTTGCTTTTCCCCAAGAATCTCTAATACTTTCTTTAGGTGCTCAGCGTGCTCTTCTTGGGTCCTCGAATAAATAAGAATATCGTCGATGAAGACGATTATGAATTTGTCAAGGAACGACGAGAACACCCGATTCATCAGGTCCATAAACATAGCAGGGGCATTCGTCACGCCGAAAGGCATAACAACAAATTCAAAGTGCCCGTACCTCGTTCGGAAAGCAGTCTTTGGAATATCCTCCTGTTTTACTCTAACTTGATGATACCCAGACCTCAAATCAATCTTTGAGAAAATAGTGGCTCCCTTTAACTGGTCAAACAGGTCATCTATCCTCGGAAGGGGATACCTGTTCTTAATAGTTACATTGTTCAGTGCTCGATAATCTATGCACATTCGCATAGATCCATCTTTCTTCTTCACAAACAGTACCGGAGCTCCCCAGGGGGAATGACTAGGGCGGATAAATCCCTTATCTAGCGATTCTCGTAGTTGTTCCTGAAGTTCCTTTAATTCCGCTGGCGCTATACGGTAAAGTGCCTTGGAGATCGGGTTAGTACCCGGAATTAATTCAATCTCAAATTCTACTTCTCTATCGGGAGCTAATCCTGGTAATTCCTCTGGGAAAACCTCTGGGAAATCACATACCACCCGGACATCCTCCAGCTTCCGATCCTTCACTTGACTGGCATCAACCACATATGCTAGAAATCCCGTACATCCCTGGTCTAACATCTTCTGAGCTTGGAGAGTTGATAAACATTTCTTGGTTCTTCTTCTTGGCTCTCTGATAAATTCGAACATAGCACTTGCCTCTGGCCGAAAGACCACCTTTCGTTTACGGCATTCAATAGAAGCACCGTATTTACTCAGGAAATCCATTCCCATTATGACATCATAATCTTTCATGTCAAGCACTATCAGATCGCAGTGAAGTTCCCTTCCTGCAATTCTGACTGGCACCGCACACAGCACATGAGTGGATGTCATTATTTCTCCCGAGGGTAGGGTCGTTAAGAATCTGCAGTCTAACACTTGCGGAAACCTATCTATCTTCTTGGTAAAGGGTACCGAAATAAACGAGTGTGTTGCCCCAGTATCAAATAATGCAGTAGCATACTGACTGGAAATAAATATCTGACCTGTGACAACCGTAGAAGCTTCCGCAGCATCTTCCTTGGTAACCGAGAAAACCCTGGCGTTTGTTAGTGTTGGGGAGGCCTCCAACCTCGGGGTCCCTTCCAACTCGACTGACAAATAGTGCAACTTTGCTGGTGCGCCCTGGTACTAAGCCAGGGGTTGGGGAAGGGTCTGGTTTTTGGTAGGACAGTGAATCGCCATATGTCCTTCCGCACCACAGGTGAAACACCGGTTCGTACCCTTACGGCATTCCCCGGAGTGGTTCTTCCCGCATGTCGCGCATTGTGGAATCTTGGTCTGTTTATTTGCTGGGCCCCCTTGAGAGTTGTTCCATGGCTTTCGTTTACCACCCTGATCCCCCTTCCCGCTAGCGTGGTTGCTCTGCGACCTCTGTCCTCTTTCATTCATCGCCTTCCGTTGCTGTTTGATACTGTTCAAATAGTGCTTCGTGAGTAGGGCACTACTGAACAGTTCTTCAGCGGTTTGGGGCCTGTTAACTCCACCAGCCACATTCAGAGCTATTTCTGGCCGTAACATCCTCAGCATAAGTCGGACCCTCTCTTTCTCAGTACGGACCAACTCAGGGCACAGTCGAGCCAGTCGGTTAAATTTCTTCACCGCCTCATTAACCGAGAGGTCACCCTGCCGGAATTCTGCGAATTCGTCATAGTGTGTGTTCGTGACCCGCATGTTGAAAAACTCTTCAAAGAACTCTGATTCAAAATCTGACCACGCCATCTGACCCACCGGCCTCTTGGCCTTAATCCTTTCCCACCACATCCTGGCATCCCCAGACAGGCAGAACGACGCACACTTGATCTTCTCATGTTCAGGCCAGTCCAACAACTCTAAGGTACTTTCCATCGTCTTGAACCATGCCTGGGCGTCCCAAGGTTGGCCAGCACCCGAGAAATTCTCCGGTTACAGCCTTAACCACTGGATCAAATAAGCTTCCTGTCGTGCCACAGGGGTTGGGCCCGGCGGAGGAGTGTGCGTAGCAGTAGGTGCCACAGGTGTAGCAGTCTGATTCACTGGTGGGGTAGTGGAATTTTCCTGTTGATTCATTAAGGTGTTAATGGTCTGCTGCTGCTCGCTGACCTGACGCTGAAGTTGAGTCACTAATTCCATCAGATCAGGCGATGGGGTTGCCTTGTTAAGTCGGTGACTCTGTCTTCTAGCCATGTTCCCCTTCACCAAATACAAGTATGATCAACCTCAGTATTTTGCTACCCCTATATTGTTCTAAATATCTAAGTCCTAAAATAAGATAGAGCATCATTCGTCGTTACTTATCGTAACGTACTTTTCATCATCAATACCGTTCATACTTGCATATTCTATAGTCATAGGTATCATCATTCTAGAACCATAATAGAACATAAAATACACTTAAAGGTACTTACTTGGAAGCTGCAGGAGAGGCTTGATGTGTGTGTAGTGAGATGGATAACGGCTCTGATACCAACCTGTAACGCCCGCTTTTTTTTTCCTAAAGCGGCGTTACGCTAACATACTTAAGGCATGTAACATCATACTGTAGCGGAATAACTTAAGCCTTACATATACATGCCCCTACTACCATCCCTAATATAATGACATGGAACTTAACATATGAACATCATGCTTAACATCATATCGTAACATACTTAACATCATACCATAAGGTTCATATCATATCATACTGGACATCTTATCATAAAGTTCCATAAGTCACTATTCAGGCATATAGGTAGCAAAATAAAGTTCTTAGCATAACGGTTAACACATTCGATTTCATGGGCCAAGTCACCAACACACACATACTTCAGGCCCTCCTGCTGCTTCCTCGTTATCCCCTTGCATGATCTGCGGTATAAGGAAAGAAGACTATAAGCACACAGGCTTAGTAAGACTCTTTCCTACTCACTAAAACATTCGTCATTCCATAATAAGCACATAAACATTATCATATTTACCATACCCTTGACATGGCATGATCATAAACATAAGTGAACATTCGTAGCATAGCATGAGACATGGCATGAACATAGTCATACTAATCTTTCCTAGCATGGCATAAGACATGGTATAAGCTTAAACGTAGTAGCATGGCATAATACATGGCATAGCATAACGTAACAAAACTCAACCTATATGGCATAAACATAGGCATATCTTCTATCATATCATATGAACACCTTCTTAACATAATCCTGACATAGATCATTCATGCATATCTTTTATCGTAAAGCATAAGTATAAGACATCATTATCTTAACATGATGCATATCATGTATGAATGCATGGGTGGAATGCATTTACATAAGGATGCTTAACTTTTAAAACGTACTTTGAAAATGCTTAAACATCATCATCTTAACATTGGGCCCTAGCTTGTACCACATACATACATCATAAGCGCGCATCCCTAAGTAAATACGAGGTAGCTAGCCTCGACCTACTAAGGTAAGGACAGCATAGTCGGTAGTCCCCGAACCGAGGCGTTCTTAAGGTGCCCATCCCTGTTGCACAGCTACGGTAGTGCCAGAACCGTGGACAGCATAGTCGGTAGTCCAAAACCGGGGCGTTCTTAAGGTGCCCATCCCTTGGACCCATACTTCGGTCCGGTACAAGCCCATACATAAAGTAAAATACTTTTCATGCTTCATCATTCATAAGCCATTCATGGCATACTTATCATAGCATAACTTGTTACGGCTCGGCCCGTCTACCGGCCCATTTACCGGTCCTCTCGACCGTCGTACCGTCGACCATCGACCGTGCCGTTTAGCATATTTATGCCTTAAAGGCATAAGCATCATCTTTCATTCATCATACTTGCCATTCATCATTTTCATTCTTAGACATGGTGTATGTACACATCATTCATAGATCATGGCATACATTCGTATACATGGCATATCATTCATAACATGGCATATCATTCATAACCGTGGCATATCATTCATAAACATGACATAACATTCGTAAACATGGCATATCATTCATAACATGGCATATCATTCATAAACATGGCATATCATGCATAACCATGGCATATCATTCATAAACATGACATAACATTCGTAAACATGGCATATCATTCATAACATGGCATATCATTCATAAACATGGCATATCATGCATAACCATGGCATATCCTTCATAAACATGGCATATCATTCATAACATAGCATATCATTTATAAACATGGCATATCATGCATAACCATGGCATATCATTCATAAACATGACATATCATTCATAAACATGGCATATCATTCATAAACATAAATCACATCTTACCGTAGGGCTATTGGGACCCTTACTTGAAATAAATCTTAACTTTTTCCCTATTAACCCATATTGGCCGAAACTTGTGGAGTCCCAAGGCTATGTGAAAATTCACATAATCACCATCCATCATCCTTATATCATGGCACACATAAACATATGCTTGAAGTTAAAGACTCAACCCTTAACCCTTGGGTCCTTGGGGTTGGCCGAACCATATGGGCCTCTAGGGTACTCCAAAAATTCCCAAAAATTATACTTAACCTCTACAAATCATAAGGGAACATTAAATAACATTATCATGATTTTTAACATATTTCTAGACATTTAAAACATGGTGGCCGAAACCCTTGAACTTAAGGTTCTGGGTTTTGCTTCTTTCATGTTGGCCGAGACATATGGGGCCTCTAGGGTACCCCAAAAATTCCCAAAAATTACACTTACCTTCTAAACATCATAAGGGAATAGTAAACAACATTATCATGATTTTTAGCATAATTATGGACCTTTAAAACATGCTGGCCGAAACCTTTGAACATAGGAACCTTGATTTTGTTTCTCTTCAACATTAAATCCGAAAACTAACCCATATATCATGCCAAAAATCATGGAAATCATAGGTAACTATTATACCACAGGTGAGGGAGTCTTACCTTAGATTTATTGATTTTTTTTTGAACCTTGAAAGAGGAGAAGGAAAAAAGGACTTGGTATCTCTTAACCCCAACTAGTCTTTGTCACCTTATAGGAACTTTAGATCTTGAGGGATGAAACCTCTTGTGAAGTTTTCCCCAAGGACTCCTCCCTTTGGTGCTCGGCAAGAATGGGAATGAAGAGGAGAGGTAATGCTATTGATTGAGAGAATAAGTAACTCCCAAAACTCCTCTCATTATAACCCATCAAGAGGCAATTAAAGAGCAATTAAAGAGCCTCTCCATGACCCTTCACCTCTTTTTACCTCTTAACTAACCTACACTTCAATTACTCATAAGCATTCCTTGCTAGGTGAGTTGGTTAAAGCATTCTTGGTTGTTACAAGAGGTCCAAGGTTCAAATCCTTGGCTCATGCACATTTATTTTTATTTTTATTTTCATTCCATTTATTTTATTATTTTATTTTCTTAAATTCCGAAAATCCCCCCTAAAATTACCCATAATTGTACTAATATTCCAAAATAAAATTCTTTTATATTTATATTAATTTTACCCAATTTATATTAATTTTACCTAATTAATACCCCTTTTCGGAGCCCATTTAAAGCTCATTAGTAATTAGTTTTCTCAATTTAAATAAGAAAACATGGGTTTTCTAGGCCAAAGTTCTCCTTAATATTCCTAAGTCCCTTGGAAAATTATTTAAAAATGCTTAATATTTTAAGAAAATATTAAGAGAATTTTTCGGGTCGTTACACTTTCAGCTTCTGATGAATCCAAGCTCAAGGTTGAGTTAATCAAGACCATAGATCAAGATCTGAAGTTTTGGTCCAAATCAGAAGTCATCTGACCCTTGGATCAAGCTTAAGAGGAGTCTAAACCATCCATTCAAAAGGAAGGGTAATCTGAGCCATCCGTTGCAGATCTGATCGATCCAAGCTAAGGAGGAGCAGATCCTTACCATTGATGGAGATCCGGAAAGTTTGATTCTAATCCGAGTTGATCTGACCGTTGGATGAGTCTCGGATGATCACAGTCGTCCATTTTCAAGTGGAATTAATTAAAATAGAAAACTTCTCCCCCCAGCTCTGTCGTCGCAAGTTTGCATCTGTTCTTCGTTTTCTTCTCTTCTTTTCTTCTCTGATCGCGTGCGGCCAACATCAGATCCGTTTGCTTTCAAGATTTCAGATCATAGAGTTCGATTTCCGGTTATGTTTGCAACCAAATTCTTCTCTGAAAGGAGCTCAGGTGAGGGTTTCGTCGGAGTTCTATTTCTGCAAATCGCTTCCGCTTGATCGCTGGTTTTCTTCGTCCGGAGCTGACGAAGCTTTAGAGGGGTTCTCTGAAGGCTTCTGAGAGTTTCTGAGCTCGATCGCCATCCAGCCAATCGAGAAGGAAGAGATCGGGATAGATTTTAGATACTGATCGATCACTGCGATCGGACAGAGACACCACTGATCGGTCTCCAATCTGATCAGTAGAAGTCCTGATCGGTCCAGTGACCGATCAGGAAGATCATTTCGCAACCAAGCCATTGCAAACGAATCAAGGGAGTTGTTCTTCACTAGTTTTTGAGCTAGAGGGTTTCTAGATTAGCTTTTGTGTGACAGCAAGAGGAAATTTTGGCAAGGGACTGGTTTGATGTTCAATTTAGGATAATTTTGATTCTAAACACTTATTTCTTCAAGTTGCTTTAGTTTGTTTCCAACTACACTTTGAGTCAACTTTCTTAAGCATTGTTTTGTTCTAGCTTTCACATTTCTGCAATTAGTTCCCTGCATTCAAGTTTAGTTCTTAGGTTTCAATTCCATAGTTTTGAATTTAATTGCTCAGTTGTCAAATAGGTTAAATTTAGTTTTTGCAATTTCCTAATTCATTTCTGCTTTAGCTGAGTTCAATCTGTTTCAATTTGGTATTTCATTCATATTCGCAAAAACCCCCCATCTTACTTGAAAACCTAAAACATAGGAAACGACCAAATCTAGCTTGAATTAAGCAATCTTAACTAGTCCTTAGAAAAATACGACTTGAGACCCCTATACTACATTTAGTTTTGTGAGCTAAGGGTTTTCAATTTATAAATTCAAATTTGAGGATCAAGCATTGAATCAAATATTGAGGACAATTAAGCATTGGCAACCTACAAGCAAAAGTGTGTCAATTTGAAGGAGTTGTGTATCAAGAGTGAGTTGCAAGAATTGGTTAGTGAAGGTAACATTTGAAACATCTAAATTCCTAATTCTTATTTGATGTTTCAAGTTCTATGAGGCAAATTCCAAAGGGAAATGAGAGAGTCTACACAAGAAGGTTGCAATTGATGTGGAACGTGATGTTTCAAGTTCTTGCGTGCAAGTTGAAATTTAGGAGCTATTACTGAATAGGAATGTGATGTTACAACAAGTGTAGTTGCATGCCAGAATCTGAAATTTGTGAGTTGCATGAAGTGAAGCTGCACAATTCAGAAAACAATAACAATTAGAAATGAAGAAGGTGTTAACTTGAAGGAGTTTTGTATCAAGAGTGAGGGAAGTTGCACAATTCGGATGTGAATTGAATCTAAAAATGCTGGAAAAAAACTGGGAATTTGAAATCTGTGGGTTGGCTGCATAATCAGAAGTGAAGAAGTCACGCAAAATGAGAGCATTAGCTAAAAGAGCAACACTATACTGATTGCAAATGTCTTGTGTCAGTTTCATCCTTTCAAGCCTGCCAAGTTTTAAGGTGCAAGTCTCTAAAAATATTAGGCTACATGGAAGCTGACAGTTCTATCTACAGCTTTAAAAATCTGTAAGGATTTGAGGAAGCTTGGCTAGCCACAAGAAGTTTAGTTGGAAATGATGGCAAAGAGGAGAAAAAAAAGAAGAGGAACTTGTTAGATCGAGAAAACACGATAGGGGGGAGGTGAATATAATGAAACCGTTTCGGATTAGAAGAAAGAGAATGCGCAGTGAAAATTAAAAATAAACACACAGAACTCAAGGATTTTTACTTGGTTCGGAGTCATGGTCGGCTCCTACTCCAAGGCCCACGGTCCTTGACCGTTTACTGCGGGCAATTCTATAATGTGTAAAGTTTTACAAAGAATTGTACAATTATAGTGCAGTAAAAAGAACAAGTTTCCTCTTTGTTATTGATGCCCGGAGTGGATCGTACTTCGGTGCGGAGGGTCGTCTTCGGCGCTTAGAATCTCGAGATCGGAGGTTTCCGGAGCAGAGCGCTTGAGTCGAAGAGCGTAGAGGCGTTAGAAAAGTTGTTGTCGAAGCCTTTGGGGTTGAGCCCCTTTTATAGCCCTCCTGGGGGCGCCCGGGTCACTGGGGGTGCCTGACACGTTCCTTCAGATCCGAGAACCCTCATCCGATCTCAGTCAGAGCTTATCCCTCCATAATCAGGCTCGGAGCTGACGGGGGTGCCCGGGACACTAGGGGCGCCCCGGTTGACTTGGTCTGCTGGCTTCTCGGTTGGATTAGCGTCAATCGCTTCGTTGGCTTGAGACCCACGGCGCCCAAGGCATCCAGGGCGCCCGGGACACTCAGGGCACCCGGGAGCTTGAGGACGCCTGGCCCAGTGAGCTTCCGAAGCAATCTTGACTCAACTGCTTGTTTGGCTTTGACCTTGGGCGCCCGGGACCTCCCGGGCGCCTAGCCCAGCTGCTGCCCCTCTCCTTTGGGGCGTTCTGAGCTGCAGAAACACATTCCTTTGGTCCCTGCATCCAAGGTTAGTTCCACAACAAACAAGGCAATAAAATATTAGGTTTATACAGCCTTAGCTGTCTTGGTTCTGACTTTGGGTCTCCCAAATGGAACCCTAGGTCGAACCGATGCCTACTGTTCCCTCGACGGGGAACGCGTTCTCACCTACTCCTCTCAGGAGAATTTACCTTTTGCCAACTGGCTCCTCCGGTTGGACTTTTGCCCAGTAATCCTTCGCCAGGTGCCTAGCAGCCCTTCGCCAGGTCTTTGGTACCAAGCAGTCCTTCGCCTGGTGCCTAGCAGTCCCTCACCAGGTCTTAGACTCCTAGCACCCCTTCGCTAGGTGCCCAGCAGCCCTTCACCTGGTCTTAGGGTTTCGATGCCTAGCAGTCCTTCGCTAGGTGCCTAGTATCCCTTCGCCAGGTCTTAGGGTTTCGATGCCTAGCAGTCCTTTGCTAGGTGCCCAGCAGCCCTTCGCCAGGTCTTAGGGTTTCGATGCCTAGCAGTCCTTCGCTAGGAGCCTAGCAGTCCTTCGCTAGGACTTCTTTTTGCACACTGAAGTAACATGTTAGATCAAAATAACATCTTAACTTTTGAACCCTTTGCCATTATCAAAACCCAGGTTCGACTTGGGTGTTGTCTGCACCAACAATCTCCCCCTTTTTGATTTATGGCAACCCGGTTCAAAAAGTTAAGTTAATAAAAAAAAAACTGGTGAAATACCAGTTTAGTTTCCTCCCCCTGGAAGGAATCTCCCCCTAGGTTTTCCAACGGTTCGCGGGGTTAAAAATGTTTCTAAGTCAAAAATGGAATTGATTTTTCAACACTTAGAGCATTTTCAAAAAAGGTTTAGAAAACATTTTCCAAAAAAATTTTTTTGGTCTGTCACTTGGAAAATTTATATATAGAGAATTTACACTTAGTAAAATTTTCAGGTAAATAACTTAGTTTTCACTTTGGAAAATTTTTTAGACTTCTTCTGAAGTTTTTATTACAAAGAAAAGAAATTTCAACCTCTTTCAAGAAAATTAATATTTAGAAACTTTTCTATTTGAGAAAAAATATGTATTTAGAGAGATTTTGAACTAGCTTAAGTACTTTTGAAAATTGACTTAAGTCAAGTAATTTAGAAATAATTTTGAAAACAATTTAGAAACAGTTTTGAAAATAGCTAGGTCAAGTACTTCGAAACAGTTTTGAAAACAGCTAGGTGATTTTACTTTTTGAAGAAAGGATAAGCAAAGTTTTGAAAATTTTGAAAAAAAAAATTTCTCTTCTCTCCTTTCCAATCTCTCCCCCTTTGCCATATATCAACAAACATTATAGCAAAAGAATATAGCAAAAGACGTAAGCAAAACAATATAGTAAAAGAAGTAAGGTGTTGTACTGATCCAATTCAAGGTATAAACTGGACCAAATAAATTTTTATTATCTCTTTCGGGTCCTGTCTAACCTAGTTAGCTACTTACTAACTGTTATAAATAGTAGTTTTCGCTAGGGTTAGTCAAGTCTAGTGTTCTGTTCAGGTTAGATTTTCTAATCTTGACACATAACCTGATTATTGTTTAATTTGTATTTAGTGCCCCAATTACTGCAGATGCACTGACTTAAAACATCGTGAATTAAGGCAAAGACCTAAGCATCTCATCCCATTCTAGGTTATCAATCAAAAGTACCCTAAGGTGCTTGTGAGATGCTGGCTTCTAGATCTATAGGTGCATGCAGGTCTAGGGTTAGGGCCTAGGTTAAGTCCATTTTCGAAAAAACCTTAGTTTTGAAGGGGTAGATTTTTCAAAAAAAAACTAAGTCGAAAAATTGGTTTTAAAAGAAAAAAAATTTCAAACTAAGTAGAAACTGATAAGTAATAAAACATTTTTTTTCAAAACACAGAAGTAGAGTAAACCTATTCTACCAAGCATAACCCTAACTGCCTTCTTAGTAAGCTGAACTCAGACTCATGTAAGAGTTTGGTGAATATATCCGCTAGGTTAGATTTTGAGTCTACATGCTTAAGGACTATCTCACCCCTGGCTACATGATCTCTTACAAAGTGGTGTTTAACTTCTATGTGTTTAGTTCTGGAATATTGGATTGGGTACTTAGTTAGATTAATTGAGCTTATATTGTCAATGTGGACTTGAGTTTGGGTGTAGTTAAGCTGGAAGTCCTTAAGAGTGTGCATCATCTATAAGAGTTGTGCTACACACTCTCCTAATGCAACATACTCAGCTTCAGTTGTGAATAGAGCTACACAATGTTGTTTTCTGCTACACCAACTCACTAGACTATTTCCTAAAAGTTGGTAGCTTCCACTTGTAATTTTTCTATCCAGTTTACAACCTGCGTAGTCAGAATCGAAGTATCCTGACAAGTCAAAGGTTGAGGTCCTAGGATACCAAATCCCTACATTTAGGGTGCCCTTAACGTATCTAAGTATTCTTTTTAGGGCTGCTAAGTGCGTTTCCTTAGCACAAGTTTGGTATCTAGCACACATTCGTACGACAAAAAGGATATCAGGTCTGCTGGCTGTAAGGTACAGTAGACTTCCAATCATACTTCTATAGAATTTAAAGTCTACTGGTTTACCGTCAGGGTCACTATCTATTTTTACATTTGTGGTCATGGGGGTACTTATGATTTTAGAGTTATCCATTTTAAATTTCTTTATTAACTCCTTAGCATATTTTGATTGATGGACATAGTTTCCATCCCTAATTTGTTTGATTTGTAACCATAGAAAGAAGTTGAGCTCGCCAACTAAGCTCATTTCAAATTCATTTTCCATTATTTTAACAAATTCTTTTAAGAAATTTGAGTTGGTGGATCCAAAGATTATGTCATCGACGTAGATTTGGGCAATAAAGATTTCTTTTCCTAAGGTCTTTATAAATAGGGTTGAGTCAATTTGTCCTTGTTTAAATTCTTTAGAAATTAGGTAGGTTGATAAGCGTTCATACCAGGCCCTTGGTGCTTGTTTTAGTCCGTAAAGTGCTTTAGTGAGTTTGTAAACATGGTCAGGTCTTTCTAGGTCCTCAAAGCCGGGGGGTTGTCCTACATAGACTTCTTCCTTAATAAATCCATTTAGCAAAGCTGACTTGACATCCATTTGGTAGAGTTTAAATCCTTTATGGGATGCAAAGGCTAACAACATTCTAATGGACTCAAGTCTAGCTACTGGGTCATAGGTTTCGTCATAATCTAACCCTTCTACCTGACTGAAACCTTTGGCTACTAAGCGGGCTTTGTTTCTCACTATTTCTCCTTGATCATTTAGCTTATTCCTAAAAACCCACTTAGTATCAATAATGGATTTGCCCTCAGGTTTAGGTACTAGTTCCCAGACTTGGTTTCTCTCAAACTGGGCTAACACTTCCTGCATAGCTAAGATCCAATCAGGATCAGGTAAGGCCTCCTCTATAGTCTTAGGTTCAATTTTTGAAATCATTGCAATCTGACTAAAGTTCCTATAGGCGGATCTAGTTCTGACTCCTAAAGTTGGATCACCCACAATTTGATCAGTTGGGTGACTGAGTCTGGGTTTCTTAGTTTTTCTGGAACTTGGTTCAGCCTCAGGTCCGGGCGGTCGGTTTGGTTCAGTATTGGGTTCAACTACTTGGGTTGGTTCAATTGAGTCAATAGTTGGTTCAATAGTTAGTTCATTTAGGGGTTCAATTAAAGGTTCAACAGTTTGTTCATTATCTTCTTGATTAGTATTTGATGAATTTAGATCTGGATTATCAGATTTTGAGTTAATTTCTTCATCAAATATTTGATTTGTTGTTTCTTCAATTTTCTTAGTTTGTTTGTTGTAAACCCTATAGGCTCTACTTGTTGTTGAATATCCTAAGAAGATGCCTAGGGTTGACTTAGACTGGAATTTACCTAGATAGTCCTTGGTGTTTAGGATATGGACTTTGCACCCAAAGACCCTTAGGTAATGTAGGTTTGGAAGTCTATGGTAGTACAATTCATAGGGTGTTTTATTGTGTCGTTTGTTAATTAGGATCCTATTTTGGATGTAGCAAGTCGTGCTAATTGCTTCTGCCTAATATTGGTTAGCTAGGTTGAATTCATTGAGCATAGCCCTAGCGGCTTCTTGTAGGGTTCTATTTTTACGTTCAACTATCCCATTTTGCTTAAGGGTTCTAGGACACGAAAATTCGTGTATATACCCATTTACCTTACAAAACTCCTCGAATCATTGATTTTCAAACTCTCCCCCGTGGTCACTCCTAAGTCTTTTGATTTTGGTATCGTTTTGTTTTTCAATTACTTATAAAAATCACTAAATAGGTTTAGGGTTTCACCTTTGGTCTTTAGAAACCTAACCCTGGTAAACCTAGAGTAATCATCAACAATTACTAAGCAGTACTGGTTTCTGCTTAGTGACTTGGCTCAATGTGAATCAAATAGGTCAAGGTGCAGGAGCTCAAGTGTGGTTTGAGTTAGATCAAATTGAATTAGTTTGTGATTAGACCTGGTTTGTTTACCTTGATTACATGATTTACATATTAAGTTTTCATGGTTCTTAATTTTAGGTATACCTTTAATTAGGCCAAGTTGGGTGATTTTTGAAATTAATCTTAGATTAGTGTTTCCTAATCTCCTATGCCAGAGGTTTGATTCTTCTAACTGAGTTAACATGCATTTAGGTACTAAGGGTAGGTTTATAGTGTAAACATTATTTTTCCTAGAGCCCTTAAGCATGATTTCTGAGTCTTGCAAATTTCTGATCAGGCAGTTAGAGTTGGTGAAGGTAACTACATAGCTAGTATCACATAATTGACTTATGCTAAGCAAGTTAAATTTAAAATTTTCAACCGAAAGCACCTTTTTAATAACAAAGTCAGATTTAAGCTCAATGTTACCTGACCCAATCACCTTGAGTGTAGCATTGTTGTCAAATGCTACTGAGCCTAGGTTCTTGAACTTGAGTTTGGTGAATTTCAATTTATCCCCAGTCATGTGTTTGGAGCACCCGCTATCCAACATCCATTGGTCCAAACCTTTATGTTCCTACACATAAAGAGTTTTGTTGATTTGGATCCAATTAGAATTAAGGATAGCCTAAATTGATTTTCACAGCCTAGTCTGTCTCACCCAATCTAGAGTTATCAATCACGTTAGCCTTATGGGATTTTGTGAGACAGGTTTTAGTAGACAGAATTATTTTGAAAAATCATGATTTATTTTGAAAAAGTTAAATTAATTTTGAAAACAATTGGTTTTGAGTTTATTTTTGAAAAAGAGTGTTTGAATCTACAATTAACTGAAAAGTTTGTGTTAGATTCGAATTTGACAAAGAATAATTTGAATTTGAATTTCAAAAATTGGCTTCCAGGTCTTGGCGAGGCACTAGGCCTTCTTTGGCTGTAGCCTTATTGGATCATCAACCCTTTCCTTGACAAAGCCTTTTAATGAAATTTCATTTTCAAAATTACTTTTTGAAAAATTCTGGTCTAACTAGTTTGGGTCTTGGATCGGTAGCTTCGACTAGTTCCACCAGTCTAAAGAGACCAAGTAATGTATACTTGACCTTATTAGAAGAGGTTTCCCTAACGTACTATCATCTCGCCGCCACCCAATACTATGTTGTTCAAATTTCAATTAATTGGTTTAGTCCTTAATCTTACCAGTCCTATGTCTAAGCATGGTAAATTGCAGAAAATAAATAGACAAGCAATCATGCAATTTAAAACAGGAAAAGAAATTCATCTAACTATGAAAATTATTTTTAATTTGGCTCCCCCTGGACTAAAGCCACGAAAATGGTTCGGTAAGATGTGAATCTTGTCCTTGAGGATCCAATACTGATTTGATCCAGTTTGTTTGTTCAAGCATAGTTTGGGTACCCATGCCTGAATTTTAGGTCTAGACTGATTCAGTACAGCATAGTATGACCTCTTTCTTGCCTTGGTTTGATAGCCTATCCCGGATCAATTTAGAACTGACTTCTGTTTTCCAAGGATCATGTCAAGACCCTTGGAACCAGAAGTGAATCGTTCTAATGCTGCTCTAAGGTCCTTGACTTGAGTTTTCAAGGAGGAGTTCTGATCTTTCTCAAGTTTTTAAACTTGAGTAGAGGTTCCTTCTTGAACCTTCTCAGTCAGGGATCTAGAGTCAGCTCCCTCTTTCAGGAGTTTTACTTCCTGTCGGAGGGATTCGACTCGGATTTTGGCTTTCGCCAAGTCGCGAGAAAGGTAAGCAATTAATTGAATTCTAGTAAATCCACTTACAGTGATTTCACCGTCCTCTGAAAATGTAAGCTTTCCGTCGTCCGGCTCCGATTCTGATTCAGTCTTGATTTCTTCTGAGGCAGTCAGAGGGAGCAGGTTCGATTGTGGGGCCTCTTCTTCTTCTTCTTCGGTGGAAGACTCGTCCCACGTTGCTTGAAGGGCCTTCTTCCTTCTTGTCTTCTTCATTTCCTTCAGATTGGGGCATTCCGTCTTGTAATGACCCTTCTTTTTGCATTCATAACAGGTCATATTTGGTTTGGTCTTTTCATTTGAAGGTTCAGCTGGTTCTTCCTTTCTTCGGCTGGCTTTTCTTCTGTTGGTCTGGTTTTTTAGTTCCTTGTAGTAATCCCGGGCTAGCCGAACCAGCTTAGGTCGATTTCCTTCACTGTCTTCTGAGTTTGAGTCTGAATCAGACTCGGGTGCAGGTTGAGGCTTCTTCTTGGTTATCTTTCCAGTTTTACCTGCAACAAAAGCGATGCCTTTCTCGGCCAGGGTGCAGTTAGTCTGCTCATGCAATTCTAGTTCAGAAAACAACTCATCTAATTTAATTTTAGATAAATCCCTTGAAACTTTGTACGCATCTACCATTGATGTCCACAAAGTGTTTCTCGGGAAAGCATTAAGAGCATACCTGATCAGGTCACGATTTTCTACCTTGTGACCGATTGTGTGTAGACCGTTCATTAGCTCCTGAATTCTGTAGTGGAGCTAAGCTGCAGATTCGCTGTCGTTCATCTTGATTGTATACAGCTTGTTCAGTAGTAGGTCCCTCTTGCTGATTCGGGTGTCGGAGGTTCCTTCGTGCAACTCAATTAGCTTACCCCAGAGTTCCTTTGCACTATTGAATGAACTCACCCAGTTCAGCTCTTCTTTAGTTAGGCCGCATTGGATTGTTTGGGTTGCTTTAGCATCGGCTTCAATTTTCCTTTTTAGGGTGGTATCCCACTCGGTGTAGGATTGTGGCACTTCGTCAGCATTTTTAGGGATTTCCAGACCAGACTGGATTATTATCCACATATCCACCTGAGTTTTCAAGTGGACTTCCATCCTACTCTTCCAGTAGGAGAAATCCTCCCCACTGAAAAGTGGTGGTCTGGCGGTACTGAAGCCCTCTTGCATGACCATTTAGGAATTATTCTGAAATAAAGATAACGAAAAAATATCCCAAGACATGGTCTTGGATTAGCAATGCGGGAAGAAGATAAAATAATTTTATCGAGTGGTGTTGCACCAACCTCGATAAACTATAAAAATTCGATCGAAAAAAAATAAAAAATTATTTCGTAAAAATCCGAAAAACTCTCATATTGGTGGTTGCACCAAATTTGAGCATCCTCGCTCTGATACCACTTGTTGGATCGAGAAAACATGATAGAGGGGGGGGGTGAATATCGTGAAACCGTTTCGGATTAGAAGAAAGAGAATGCACAATGGAAATTAAAAATAAACGCACAGAACTCAAGGATTTTTACTTGGTTCGGAGTCGCGGTCGGCTCCTACTCCAAGGCCCACGGTCCTTCACAGTTTACTACGGGCAATTCTATAATGCGCAATGTTTTACAAAGAATTGTACAATTATAGTGCAGTAAAAAGAATAAGTTTCCTCTTCGTTACCGACGCCCGGTGTGGATCGTACTTCGGTGCGGGGGGTCATTGTCGGTGCTTAGAATCTCTAGATCGGAGGTTTCCGGAGGAGAGCGCTTGAGTCGAAGAGCATAGAGGCGTTAGAAAAGTTGTTGTCAAAGCCTTGGGGGTCGAGCCCCTTTTATAGCCCTCCTAGGGGCGCCCGGGACGCTGGGGGCACCTGACACTTGCCTTCGGATCTGAGAACCCTCATCCGAAGCTCAGTCAGAGCTTATCCCTCCAGAATCAGGCTCGAAGCTGACGGGGGCGCCCAGATGACTTGGTCTACTGGCTTCTCGGCTGGATTAGCTTCAATCGCTTCGTTGGCTTGGACCCAGGGCGCCCAAGGAATCCAGGGCGCTCGGGACACTCAGGGCGCCCAGGAGCTTGAGGGTGCCTGGCCCAGTGAGCTTCTGAAACAATCTTTGCTCAACTGCTTGTTTGGCTTTCACGTTGGGCGCCCAGGACCTCCCGGGCGCCTAGCCCAGCTGCTGCTCCTCTCCTTTGGGGTGTTCTGAGCTGCAGAAACACATTCCTTTGGTCCCTGCATCCAAGGTTAGTTCCACAACAAACAAGGCAATAAAATATTAGGTTTATACAGCCTTAGCTGTCTTGGTTCTGACTTTGGGTCTCCCAAATGGAACCCTAGGTCGAACCGACGCCTACTGTTCCCTCGACGGGGAATGCGTCCTCACCTACTCCTCTCAGGAGAATTTACCTTTTGCCAACCGGCTCCTCCGGTTGGACTTTTGCCCAGCAATCCTTCGCCAGGTGCCTAGCAGCCCTTCGCCAAGTTTTTGGTACCAAGCAGTCCTTCGCTCGGTACCTAGCAGTCCCTCGCCAAGTCTTAGACTCCTAGCAGCATTTCGCTAGGTGCCCAGCAGCCCTTCGCCAGGTCTTAGGGTTTCGATGCCTAGCAGTCCTTCGCTAGGTGCCCAGCAGCCCTTCACCAGGTCTTAGGGTTTCGATGCCTAGCAGTCCTTCGCTAGGTGCCTAGCAGCCCTTCGCCAGGTCTTAGGGTTTCGATGCATAGCAGTCCTTCGCTAGGTGCCTAGCAGTCCTTCGCTAGGACTTCTTTCTGCACACTCAAGTAACATATTAGATCAAAATAACATCTTAACTTTTGAACCCTTTGCCATTATCAAAACCCAGGTTCGACTTGAGTGCTGTCTGCACCAACAGAACTTGGCTGCAGAGAAAAAACAGAACAGCAACTGAAAAATAGTAAAAAAACAGAAAGAAGAAGAAAAAAAAAACATGAAGTGTTAGGAGTTCGGGTTAGATTTCTAAATTGAAAGATGTGAACAAGGTGCTAGCTAAATTTAAGATGTAGTTCTTGATTGAAAGAAGTGTCTGTTCACGCTTTGCTCAGTTTCAGTTTCTGTTCATGCTTTGATCGGTCTCAGACCGATCAGGGAACTGTCTGATCAGTCACCGTGACCAATCAGAAGAAAGCCAGTCCGATCAGCAGATTGGCAAACCGATCAGGAAGAGCTTGATTGGTCTCTTGACCGTTCATAAGGAATTGG
The DNA here is from genome assembly GCA_024364735.1 of Boesenbergia rotunda. Lineage (NCBI taxonomy): Eukaryota > Viridiplantae > Streptophyta > Magnoliopsida > Zingiberales > Zingiberaceae > Boesenbergia > Boesenbergia rotunda. The sequence continues at coordinate 247,099 of JAGFNQ010006443.1, forward strand.
CACAGAACAGAACCTTGGCACACTGAATTCAGTAATGTTTCTCATCCAAATCAGCTGATCCTTGCTTACCTTGGCTCTGATCTATGCAGAATAATACAAAAAGAAAGGGGGCAAAGTTCATTTAGTGACATTCTTAGTATCCAAGTCTTCCACTTCTTTAATTTTTCATCTACTACATGTCTATTTCATTCTTATCATTCTATATTTTCTTAACTTTTTCAAATAAGCCTTTGTAGGTGCGGATCCAACTCAAGAATGATGGTAGAGAGTAAAGCATACGCAAGCTTAGGCTATCTCCAACCCATAACACCAAATTTGGTGCCATTTTCACACCAAAATGGTGCAATTTCAGCACCAAACACTATTTCAGCTCCAACCCACTCACACCATTTCACACCAAAAAGGAATATTCCTTAGAATATTCTATTTATTCTTATTCATATATTAATAATTTAATTATCGATATATATTTTAATTTAGTTTTTATTTTTATGATAATTATTATATTTAAAATTAATATTTTATTTATATTTAATAAGTTAATTTTTCATATTTATAAATATTATAATTTTCATTTTTAATATTTATTACATAATTATTCGGGCATTAATATATTTCAAAAATATATTAAAATCACACACAATTAGGATAAAATATATTACTAATATGAAACAGACAATAACACTTAATTAAAAATACAATATTATGAGAATTTAACAATCAGAATTACTATATTATTCCCACATATGATCAATTAAAGCATTTCGCAGAGCAATATGAGCTTCTTTGTCTTTGATTTGTTTGTATCGAGCTAAAAAATCTTCAAACCGAGTACGATCATCTACTGCTAGCTCAACATCTGGAGTTGGCACCTCGAAGTGTTCCACGATTGGTGCATTTAAATCACGTTCATCTTCGATTATCATATTATGCATAATAATACATGATGTCATAATATCATGTAAAATATTTTTCCGCCAAAAACGTGAAGGTCCTGCAATAATTGCAAAGCGTGATTGGAGCACGCCAAATGCACGCTCAACGTCCTTTCTACATGCTTCTTGCTTCATTGCAAATAATTTATTCTTTCTACCTCGTGGATCATGAATCGTTTGAACCAGTGTTGACCATTTGGGATATATACCATCAGTTAAATAGTAACCCATGTTATACTCTTTTCCTTGAATGACATAATGAGCTGGAATAGTAATACCTTCAGCGAGATTAGCAAAAAGATGAGAAGACTCAAGTACATTAATATCGTTATTCGATCTAGGAAACCCAAAATACGCATGCCAAATCCACAAATCATAATCAGCTACAGCTTCCAGAATAATTATTGGTTTTCCACTACGACCAGAATATTGTCCTGCCCATGCTGTTGGACAATTTTTCCACCTCCAATGCATGCAATCTAGGCTACCTAACATACCTGGAAAACCACGTTGCTCACCAATTTGGAGTAGCCTAGCAACATCCTGAGCATTTGGAGATCGTAAGTACTGTCCTCCAAAAACATTAACAACAGCACGACAAAATCGTTTCACACTTTCAATGACAGTTGATTCTCCTATTTTAATGTACTCATCAGTAGCATCTGCTGGTAGACCATACGCCAATATCCGAAATGCAGCTGTTACTTTTTGTAAACCAGATAAACCAAGTCTTCCAATCTCATCTCTTTTCTGTATAAAATAGTTGTCATAATTACTAACATCTTCATAAATACGCATAAATAAATTCCGCCCCATTCGGAATCTTCTTCGAAACATTGCATCATTATACAAGGCATTTTCAGCGAAATAATCATTGAATAGATTATGATCAGCAACTTCACGATTACGATTGATCACGTTGTGACCAGTAATTGAGCCTCGATGCATGCGTTGGTTGTTTTCTTCATTGAGATAATTCAAGATAATTTGACTATTGGTAGAAATCACCTGAGAGATCAGTTGTTGTGTTGCGCCAAACTGCGTTGCAAACATTTTCACATAGTTATCATCATCAGAGCTTGAAGATGATAAATTTGAGCCTCCTTCATTGGTGGTATCCATATTTTGAGATAATCGAATGAATGAGGTATATGCTGCTTATGGGGTATATATTTATAATGTAAGTTACACAACAATGACAACATCGGGCCAAGTTAGGCAGACGACATGACCTGACACGGAACACACATTTTTTTTGTATGCAGATGACATGACCTAACAATGACACATTTGGACAAAATTGCACAGATGACATGACACAACAATGACAACATCGGGCCAAGTTAGGCAGACGACGTGACCTGACACTGAACACACATTTTTTTGTATGCAGATGACATGACCTAACAATGACACATTTGGACAAAATTGCACAGATGACATGACACAACAATGACAACATCGGGCCAAGTTAGGCAGACGACATGACCTGACACGAAACACACATTTTTTTTGTATGCAGATGACATGACCTAACAATGACACATTTGGACAAAATTGCACAGATGACATGACACAACAATGACAACATCGGGCCAAGTTAGGCAGACGACGTGACCTGACACTGAACACACATTTTTTTGTATGCAGATGACATGACCTAACAATGACACATTTGGACAAAATTGCGCAAATGACATGACACAACAATGACAACATCGGGCCAAGTTAGGCAGACGACGTGACCTGACACTGAACACACATTTTTTTGTATGCAGATGACATGACCTGACACTGAACACACATTTTTTTTGTATGCAGATGACATGATCTAACAATGACACATTTGGACAAAATTGCACAGATGACATGACACAACAATGACAACATCGGGCCAAGTTAAGCAGACGACGTGACCTGACACTGAACACACATTTTTTTTTGTATGCAGATGACATGACCTAACAATGACACATTTGGACAAAATTTGAATAATTTTATATTCATATTTTTCCCTATATAATGGCTTACCAGATATTGGTATAACACATCCCATGCCAACAATATTTTTGAGAGTATTATCTTCTTCGGATCAAAATGAGTTCAACCCCCACCTCCCGACAAGCTTCATACTCAATTGAAGAAGACAGACATTTATGTCATGTTTACCTTCATATTTCACAAAATCTAATCATAGGAATTAACCAGTCGAAGGATCAATTCTGGGCTAGAATTGAGAAAGAGTATCATGCAGATCCAAATTTTGTGCATTGTAGCCGACCGCCAAGATCTTTGGAAAAAAGAATGAAGAAAACAACAATTCTTCAGCTGAACAACTGCTAATGTTGGTTCAGTTGAACAACTGCATTGTAGCCAACTGCTAATGTTGGTTCAGCTAAACAACAATTCTTCGAGGAAGATTTTCATACACCTTCATCTCCTTGTGTGGCTAATTTTGATCTTAATATTACTTCTTCAGATAGCGGTGGTAGTTCTAGTAAACGACCTCCTGGGGTGAAGAAAGCAAAAATAAAGAAAAAAAATGATGAGCAAATTTCAAAGGTAATTCATATTAATGCTCAACTTGTTGAGGCAATGAATGCATCTACTGCTGCTAATACAAAAATGACAGATGCTATGATCTATAAGCAAGAAACTAAAATTTTGTTAAAGGATTTGAACTTGATCTCTGACCCGATGATGCGTGATTATATACGCAATGAACAAATTAGAATTATGCAAAAGAGAATGGAAGTTCAAGGATCTCGTCCAGCTACACATCAAGGAGAAGGATCTCAGTCATCTCCAATACAGAGAGAAGGATCACAACTCAACCAATATCAAGGTGACGACTTAGAATCTCAGAATCCTACGAATTTTTATAGCCAATATCATAATTATTTGAGTGGAACGGGGAGTGATCTTCCCGAATATTAGTATTGTAATATTTTTAAGTTTATGTGTGTTATGCTCCTTATGTATTTGTATTCCGAATATTAGTTTTTATTTGTATCCCTAAATATTTTTAAGTTTATGTGTGTTGTACTCCTTACGTATATGAGTGATTATTAGTAATATTTTAAATTTGTGTAAGTGCTATTTTTATTTTGTATGTTAACATAATAGATCATGCATTTTACATTTATGCATATTAATTTTTTAAATATTCTATTATATATGTATTTAAATTAGTTAAATAATTTATAAATATAATAATAATTAAAAAATATTAAATATATTATAAATAAAATTTTTAATATATTAAATCTTTATAAATATGCATAATAAAATTAAAATATACTATTATATATTTAATTTATATTTATAATAAATAATTACTATTACTATAAATAATGAGGAAAAAATATTTATAAATTTATTTTTATTTATAATATATAATAATAAATATTTCATAATATATATTTAATAATATATATTGTATTTATGTTTATTAATTATATGTAATATAATATGATAAAAAAAAACAATGCACCAAATTTAGTGCTGCAACAGTGCAGCACCAAATTTGGTGCTACACTGTTGCAGCACCATTTTTGGTGTAAAATTTTGGTGCTCGGTTGGACCAAATTTGGTGTTGTTTTGACACCAAATTTGGTGTTATAGGGCTCGGTTGGAGATGGTCTTATAGTAGTGCAAGAAACATGATGTGTTTGAGTGAGCTCCACTTTCATCAAAAATTTAGAATTTAGGAAGAGAGCCACCAAATATTCCCTTGAGAGGATTTGTGTGTTTAATTATCTCAATTAGTCATGAAGGAAGAAGTAAACTTTGTTGTTGACTAAGGACAAGTTTCTAGTCCATTGAGTTTAGATTTTTAAGAATTGACAACCCTAGATAATTCCCTTTTAATTGCTTCTAACTATGATTGAGAATAATCTAGTGGGTACATCATTAGTTCATTAGTTAGTTGTGCGAGACACCCAAGAGTAAGTGTGGGGGAGTTGATAATTACCATTTTGATAATCAATTTAGGCTCTCAAACCCATGTTTTGATTCCTTTTTACATGCTTAATCTTGCATTTACACTAGGTTCCATGAGTTATTGCTATTTTTGGTTTGGATGCAATTCTTTCTATATTTAAGATATTTTGGCATTAAAATTTGAAAATAATTTTGTAGGCTTTGAATGATCATGGACCTAGATCAGATTGGATCGAATTTGAGTCAGCTTGGGCTTTAATCAAGATGATCAAGCACTGGATAAATGTGGACCGTCCAATCAAGACATGCGAAGATCTGAGCCATCATTCATCTATTGATCAATCCGAGCTCAAGATAGAGTTAATCAAGAATACAGATCAAGATCTGAAGTTTTGGTCTAAATCAGAAGTCATCTAGCCGTTGGATCAAGCTCGAGAGGAGTCAAAGCCGTCCATTCAAAAATCAGGGCAATCTGAGTTATCTGTTGCAGATCTGATCGATCCAAGCTACAAAGAAGAAGATCCTGACCATTGATGGAGATCTGGAAAGTTTAGTACCAATCCGAGATGATCTGACCGTTGGATGAAGCAAGGATGATCAGCCATTCATTTTCAAGTGGAATTAATTAAAACAGGAAACTTCTCCCCCCGAGCTCTATCATCGCGGGTTCCATCTGCTCTTCGTTTTCTTCTCCGATCGTGCGCGGCCACATCAGATCCAATCTTGTTTCGAGTTTTCGAACGTCGAGGTAATTTTCTTGTTAAGTTTTCTAATCAATTTTGTGTTGGAAAGCTCAGGTGAGGGTTTCACCGGAGCTCTGTTCCTGCCCATCGAATCTTTTGTTTGATCGCCGATCTTCATCGACCGGAGTTGTAGGAGCGTTCGGAGGGGTTCTCCGAAGTGATCTGAAGGTTTCTGAGCTCGATCGCTATTCAGCATGTCAAGAAGAAGAGCTTGGTGGGAATTTTTCAGTTACTGATCGATCACTGCGATCGGACAGAGACACCACTGACCGATCTCCAATCCGATCAATAGAAGTCCTGATTGGTCCAGTGACCGATAAGGAAGATCAATTAGCACCTAAACCATTGCAAACTAATCAAGGGAGTTGTCTTCGCTAGTTTTCGAGCTAGAGGGTTTCTAGCTGGGCTTTTGTGTGACGGCAAGAGGAAAGCTTGGCAAGGGACTAATCTGGTTTTTCATTTATGCAAAATTTCATTTCTGAAAACTTATTTCTTTTGGTTGCTTCAATTTGTATCCATTTACATTCTTGGTAGTTTTCATTTAGTTTGCTTAGATATAATTTTCACAATTCAGAAGTTAGATACAGATTTCTGCATTCAATATTAGTTCTTGAATTTCAATCATATAGTTTCGTATTGAATTGGTCAGTTGTTAAATAGGGATAAGTGAAGTTTCAGCAATTTTGAGTTAGTTCTGCTTTAGCTAAGTCTATTTTGTTTCAAACTGTTATTTCATCCATTATCGCAAACAAACCCCCATCTTATTTGAAAACCCAATAGAAAACGACAAATTCAAGCTTGAGTTAAACATTCTTAACTAGTCCTTGGAAAAATACGACTTGAGGCCCCTATACTACATTTAGCTTTGTGAGATTAAGGGATTTCAACTTATAAATTTAAATTTGAGGCTCATCGTGACATTGATTGTAGGTCCATCAAAATTTTTGGCGTCGTTATCGGGGAAACACTAGTTGAGTTTATTTGATTTGAGCATGTGCTTAGTTTCATAATTTCTGATTTTATTTCATTTGCTTTATCTTTCGATATACATTTGCTGCCATTTTGTTTGGTTTATCACCAGGACTGCAGGTGGTGATATTGTTGATGTTGAACCTGAGATTGAGAGAACATTCAGAGCTAGGAGAAATCAAGGAAGAGTTTCAGAAGCTATTCAAAATTTTTCTACTCATTCAAGCAGGCCCATGGCAGAACATCAGCATTTTCAGAATTTTCAGTAGCATTTTCAGAATTTTCAACAACCCTATTAACAATTTCAGCAAAGTAATCAGCAATTTCAACCTCAACTTCAACAAAATTGGCAAGGTTTTCAACCAATACAGAATTTTCAGCAATCTTTTCAACCTTCACAGTAATTTTTTCAACCATACAATCAGAATTTTCAGCAAGGAAATCAGAATTTTCAACCCCAACAATTTTAGCCTTTTAATCAACAATTTCAGCCCCAAAATCAGAATTTTCAGAGCAATAATTTCCAGCAATATCCACCAAGTTCTCAACCCAATTTTCAGCAATTTCAACAACCCAATTATTCATTTAATCAGCCCCAACAACTTCATTTTCAGAATTCACAGCCTACTCAAGGGTTTCAGCAACCTAATGTTTTATTTCATGGCCAACAAATGTCCCATGCTAATCAAGGAGATTTTGGGAGCTCTAGTGGATTTGATGCACAACAATAAAGGCTTGAGGAGGTGATGCAACAAAGCATACAACAACAGCAATTTTACTACAACAACAAGGACAACAAAAGAATGATTCCACTCTTCAAAACATTGAAAGACACATTGGACAACTAGCTAGTGGAATGAATCAAATGCAAGCCCAAGGATCGAGTCATTTACCTTCACAACCTACTCCTAATCCTAAGGGAAATGTTAGTGCAATAACATTGAGGAATGGGAATGTTTCTTCAAGTCCAAATGCTCAAAAGGCTGATTTTTCTGAAAAAATTATAGCACCTTGTTTTCCAGCTCAGAACAGCCCCAAAATGGATTTTACATCAGTTGGAAGTGACCCTAGTTCAAACCTGAGTCCTTCAATTTATCATGCGGATTTGGAGGAAGAACAAGGAGAAATCAGTAAGAAAGCTGAACCTACAACAGCTACTCCACTTGAAATTCCTGCTCAAGATTCACTTCCAAAAGTTTCGGCTCAAGAGGAGGAACCAAGAGTCCCTTTACCCTTTCCACAGCACCCCAGAGAGGATCATTCTATTATGAGCATGAACATTTTAGATGAGGTTGTTGATGCAGATTTATTTGCTGATAGAGTTTCATTTGGTATTCATAGAGGATATTTTAGCTCAGATGAGGCTGAGGATGCATTAGCTATAGAGGCAGCTGATTTGAAGACTGTATTTGATTCACTCGCAGTTGGAGACGATTCTATAGGTGTAGGGGATTGTACTGAGCCCCAGGGATCACCTATATTGATCAACATATCAGGAGATTCAAAGGATAAGTATGAAAGTGTAGGGACTTGCATGGTGGGAGCAAGGACCCAAGAATCACCTCTTTTAGTTGTATGTCCACCAGAACCTGAGCCTTAGGTGGAGCCTTTGCCTGACCAGTTGGAGGCCATAGTTACATCCACTCTTGTAGAACCTTCAGGTATTTTTCAGCATGACAAGGTTAGTATTTCTCTTAATATTTTAGGAAAACTCATAGAGGTACCTAAGGTTGATTTTATTGGATGTGATGCATTTCTTGATACATTCTATGTAGAGACTGATTGTATTTCATCTCTTTCTTACCCTGCATGCGTGCGAGAGGTATTTCCTTCTCATGGTTTTGCAGGGTGCCGTAGGCTTCTTGAGTGGGTGCTCCAACTAAATAGCCTCCAACCTCCCGGAAGGACTTCCAAAGAGGATATATTGGGAGGAGTTGAGCTTACTTTGACTCGTAGCAATTCACCCTGAGAGTGGATTTTGCACCTTAATCGTCTCCGACCACCGGGACATACTTATGCGATGTTGATGAGGGAGGGATCAGTGCACTATGATATTGATCACGTGAGGATAGCTCTCTCGACCACCTAAACAACCCCACTACCGGGATGAATGCTACTCCTTAATCGAATCCTATCGCCAACATAAAGGGGAGTTTAATTTCTCTTACACTCTTATTTTATTGTATATACCATTTTTATGTTTTCTAGCAGTAAATTTTTCTTTTATAGTGAGTTCTTGCTAATAAATGCTTAGGTAATATAGAATAAATAAAGATTCATTGTAGATACCATTTTATCCTTTTTGGCATCTTTTTTCATGCATGATTTGGAATAAATGTATCTCTATAGATTTTCTTTATATCATGTTAGAATCCTTTGAAAGTAAATTAAATTTGGTTGTTAAAACTTAGGATTTGAGCCAATGGATGAAAATTCTTGGATACTTGAGTACTACTTAGTTATGGACTCTAGATTGATGATTTGAGATAAAATCTTTTTACCTAGTGAGGATTGGCCTTATTTTTGAGATACACACATGTGATTGTACTTTAGAACTTGCTTAGGTTCTTTCAAAACTATATTTCTATGATTGGACCACATTTATAGAGGTGAATCACTTTGTTTCCTTTTTCATGTCAATTTGTGCAATAATTCTTGTTGATCTACTGCATATTCTATTTTTCTCTTCCCTAATCTTCATGTTCATAACCATATTTTCCATGGATTTTGGTGATTTGGATTGTTTCTTAATGTTACTTTGCCCGAGACGGTCAAAAAGCTAAGTATGGGGGAGGATCAAGCATTGAATACAATCAAGCATTGGCAACCTACAAGCAAAAATGTGCCAATTTGAAGGAGTTTTGTATCAAGAGTGAGTTGCAAGAATTGGTTAGTGAAGGTAACATTTGAAACATCTAAATTCCTAATTCTTATTTGATGTTTCAAGTTCTATGAGGCAAATTCCAAAGGGAAATGAGAGAGTCTACACAAGAAGGTTGCAATTGATGTGGAATCTGATGTTTCAAGTTCTTGCGTGCAAGTTGAAATTAGGAGCTATTACTGAATAGGAATGTGATGTATCAACAAGTGTAGTTGCATGCCAAGAATCTGAAATTTGTGAGTTGCATGAAGTGAAGCTGCACAATTCAGAAAACAATAACAATAAGAAATGAAGAAGGTGTTAACTTGAAGGAGTTTTGTATCAAGAGTGAGGGAATTTGCACAATTCGGATGTGAATTGAATCTGAAAATGCTGGAAAAAAATTGGGAATTTGAAATCTGTGGGTTGGCTGCATAATCAGAAGTGAAGAAGTCACGCAAAATGAGAGCATTAGCTAAAAGAGCAACACTATACTGATTGCAAATGTCTTGTGTCAGTTTCATCCTTTCAAGCCTGCCAAGTATTAAGGTGCATGTCTCTAAAAATTTTAGGCTACTTGGAAGCTGACAGTTCTGTCTACAGCTTTAAAAATCTGTAAGGATTTGAGGAAGCTCGGCTAGCCACTAGAAGTTTAGTTGTAAATGATAGCCAAGAGGAGAAAAAAAAGAAGAAGAGGAACTTGGCTGCAGAAAAAAATAGAACAGCAGCTGAAAAACAGAAAAAAAATAGAATGAAGAAGAAAAAAAAATGAAGTGTCAAGAGTTGGGGTTAGATTTCTGAATTGGAAGATCTGAACAAGATGCTAGCTGAATTTAAGATGTAGTTCTTGATTGAAAGAAGTGAACCCTCGGAAGATAGTTTTAGATTTTGCTCAGTTTCAGTTTTTGTTCACGCTTTGATCGGTCTCAGACCGATCAGGGAAGTGTGTGATCGGTCACCGTGACCAATCAGAAGAAAACCAGTTCGATCAGCAGATTGCCAAACCGATCAGGAAGAGCCTGATCGGTCTCTTGATCGATCAGAAGGAATTGGGATAGAACAGAACCTTGGCACACTGAATTCAGTAATGTTTCACATCAAAATCAGCTGATCCTTGCTTACCTTGGCTCTGATCTATGCAGAATAATACAAAAAGAAAGGGGGCAAAGTTCATTTAGTGACATTCTTAGTATCCAAGTCTTCCACTTCTTTAATTTTTCATCTACTACATGTCTATTTCATTCTTATCATTCTATATTTTCTAAACTTTTTCAAATAAGCCTTTGTAGGTGCGGATCCAACTCAAAAATGATGGTGGAGAGTAGAGCCTAAACAAGCTTATGGTAGTGCAAGAAACATGATGTGTTTGAGTGAGCTCCACTTTCATCAAAAATTTAGAATTTAGGAAGAGAGCCACCAAAAATTCCCTTGAGAGGATTTGTATGTTTAATTCATCTCAATTAGTCATGAAGGATGAAGCAAACATTGTTGTTGACTAAAGACAAGTTTCTAGTCCATTGAGTTTAGATTTCTGAAAATTGACAACCCTAGGTAATTCCCTTTCAATTGCTTCTAACTATGATTGAGAATAATCTAGGGGGTACATCATTAGTTCAATGGGTAACAGATATCGGACTAACCTAGGTCAAGAAAATTAGAATACGGTAAAAGCATGTATTAGTGTCTGAGAAGGACTAAGGACTTTATGTTGATTTACCGGGCAGACCAATTTCCTATAGGTTATATGGATACAGAATACCAATCTAGATAGGGGCATATATAAATATTCCTTGGATTTTGTGTTTTACTTTTAGGAGGTAGAACCATTGTATAGTAGAGTGTTGCACAGTGCCGGCGTGATGGGCCCTACTATGGAAGCTGGATATTTGGCAGCCTAAGAGGCAACAAATATAGCTACATGGTTCAGAAACCTCAAGATGGACTTCGGTGTAATTTCTGGTTTGCTCAAAATTATCACATTTGATGTGATTAAAATGGTGCAGTTGTAAACTCGAAGGAATCACTAGTCCATAAAGCAAGAAAACACAAAGAGCGCAAGTACCACCCAAAAACAGGAATAGCTGTCGTTGCCTAGATTGCATCAGAGAATGATCTTGGTGGATCATTTCACTAAGGCCTTAGTAGCGAGAGCTTTAGGCTTGTGAAGGATCTAGAGGTCAGATGTATGACATTTTGAAAACAACAAAGTCTTTAAGTATAAGTGGGAGATTGTTGGAATGTATACTAAAAGCCTTGCCTTTGGGTTAGGATACATCTACATTTTAAAGAGAATCAGAAAATCACATAGTGTATGTTTATATTAGTATGTGCACTAAACGTCTGATGCTTGGCATTGTAGATAACATGGTGCGTGGTGTCGCACAGAAGATCATGTTATCAGGTTCCTTACCGAAGCATAAGAAAGAGGCTCACAACCGAGATGGAGTTGGACAAACCATCGGAATGGTTGTAGTGTAATTAAGTGTGGTTTATCTTAACCATAGGATTACACTAGTGTACTTTGTGTACTTTGAGTAGGACCAAAAGAGAGGTCATCCAATTTTTGTACTGACTCAGTAAATTGGATTAGACCTCGGATAATATTATAGAGTACGATCTCTTAATCTCGAAATAATAATGGGCACATATTCTTAATTATTATATCTTCGATTTACCAATGGGTGAGATCTATTCCGTTACATCGATAGGCCCGGTAAGTTGGGAGATAATATTAATAATATGATGTGTTGTTGATTATTGGTGGAATCCGTGTTCTGGTGAGTCAGGGTGATGATGCCCCCTTGGTGAGCTCAAAAGGATTGTCATGTCAAATCTTGCAAGTGGACCATGGTCCGGCATGTCGAAAAGGTTGAGTGGTACTAATCAAGGATCAAGAGGATAATTAATTTAATTATCAATAAATTAAATTTATTATCGGGCATACGATATCTTAAACACGGGGAGATGGACGACTCGTAATAGGTGGAGCCCATATGAAAATATGGGGGTTGGTGAGGAAGAACAATGAGATCTTTTAGTGGAATGGATCTCCATTAATGGATCGGGTTTGGATCCATTAGCGGGCCAAGAACCAACTCCTCTTCACGGTCCCTATCTTAGCCCAATAAAGCCCCATAGGAGTCATGATACAAGGCCAGTTAATTAAGGAATTAATTTAGGATTAATTAAGTTATTAATCTTAGATTAATTAAAGAATTAATCATGGAATAATTAAAGGAATTAATCTTGGATTATTTAAGGAATTATTCTATATAAAATTTTGGAATCAATCTATAATTGATTGGAAAATTTTTCCAATTAATCATAATTAATCCCCTATATAAACCCCTACATCTCTCCCTCTCTCTCATTATTCTCTTCTCCTCTCTAACCCAAGGCGCCAGCGGTAGAAGGGATGAAGAGGACTACCTCTTCTTCTCCTCTTGCATTCTGCTCATCCCCAAGCCCGTATTCGATCACAGAGCAAGGGAGGAGGAGACCTCGACCCTTGGTGGTGCGGGGCTGAGCTGGGAAGGAGGGGAAGCCGACGGTGCAAGGTGGGAGTCGGCGCCATCATTGGAGGAGAAAGAGAGCTTCTCTAGTTTCTGGTACAAAGAAAACTTACATATTTTGTTAGTAATATGAGAGAAGTGTCCTAAGGCAATCGCCTTATGATTATAAACATTTATTTTAATAAATGAAAATTCACTATTTGAGTATACATGTTTGTGTATTTGATTGGGATCTTAAACTCATTTACTGAATGTCCGCAATACAATTCACAGCATGAGAGAATTTGTGATGAATTCACAACTAGTGATTATCTCTACATGTGCAATTGTGAAGTATTGAAAATATCCCTAGTCGATGAATTGATAAATACGGACACTATCAATTCTATTGAGACTAGCATGGGTTATTCTCTAATCAGCTGATTCTCACTGGCTGGTGACATTGGGATGTCCGGAGATAAACATGAATGCTAGTTAAGGGAACTAGTTCATTGGAGTGACTGACTGTAAAACTTCACATGGTAGTCTATATATAGACATGTCAGTGAAGTTCATACTGCAGCTTAAGTGCGATGTTCCTTTGACTTGCGGTGTCCAAGTCATCTTGGTCATGGAGACTTATACTTTAACATCTTAAGCAAGCATCTCCAAGGAGGTGTGGACCCAGGATGGTTGGGTATAAGCCGAAGTGCCCGAAGATGTTTGAACAGCCTACAAAGGATTCACCACTCCTTGCGAGGAGATGTATACCCAGGCCTATCGTCGGATTGTTACTCAAAGCCTCTGGCCAGAGCATGTCATGTTTAGAGTATGAGTCTCTTAAATATATGAGAGTAATTAGAAATCCAAAGGACGAGAGAACGTTACTTGGGCTAGGTGTGACGTAGTCAGCCTAGTGGGGACTGACACACACAGACCATGTCCTGAACCAAGTGGGTATAAGATGGTGAAGGGAATGGGGCATGATTCATTAGAGCTGCTGAAGGGTTTCGGAATTACTTCTGAGGTCAAACAGTTGATCTTTCGATTAATTGAGGGTCATGATGTACTACAAGGTGCCACTCATGACCGTTCTATAATTGGTTAATTATAGACGGCCAACATAAATCGAAAGCCTATTTAGTCACACGCACTACGAGTAATCCGAGGGATTTAAAACGAGTTGAAAATTGGATTTTCCAATCAAGAGAAATAAGTCGAATCTGAGTTAATCAGAGGCGCAACGGAAACTTAAAATGGCTAAGTCTTTTGAAGTCATATTGGGCGAATTAAATGAGTTTAATTCGCGATCAGTTCGGCTCGGTTTGGCCGGCCAAAGAGGGTGTTAACCCCCTTTGGTTTGGCCGGCCACAACAAGGGGAAGAAACCAATTTATTTGGTTTAATTAATAAAATAAATCTAGCGCGATTTATTTTATATATTATGGATAAATAAATTTGTATAAAGAAATTTATATAAATAAATTTATAGAAATTTATTCTTTTTATGGAAATTAAAATGATCCATGGAATGGTTTATTTTAATTTTATAAAATCTATTATGAAATGATTTTTTCATAATAAGAAAGTTTATAAATTTCTTATAAAATTTATTCCATAATTAAATGAGAGAAGTATTTGTTTTATTATAAAGTTAGTTATAATAAAACTAGGCATAACGGAATTATTCATAAGAAAGATTATAAGATAAATTTCTTATAAAAATTAATTCCGTTAAGAGAGAGACTTGGCAAGGGAGAAGCAACTATATAAGGAACCAAAGGCAAGCCTTGAATTCCTAATCAATTAATCAAGATATTAGTTGCTCTCTCTCTCTCTCTACATGCCTCTCTCTCTCTAGGGCCGGTGCCCCTCTCTCTCTAGGGCCGGCTCTCTCTCCTCCCCTAGGGCCGGCGCAACTCCCAAGGTGGGCGTGAGCTTCATCCACCAAGACGACCTCGGAGAAGAAGAAGCGGATCACATCTCCTTCCTTCTCGGAATTTAGATTCCGTCTCTTGGTGGTTAGTTTCCTTTCTTCTCTCTTGATCTTCTAGTTGTGCCTTTAGAGAATCTAGTAGTTCTCGTCGGCACAAAACTTGTGGCTTTGCGAAATCATCCCGAAGAGAACTCGGCGTGGACGCGAATAGAGGCGAAGCTTCCAAGGGACGCTATGATTGGATCTCGTCCCTTTTCTTCGAGTTACGCGAGGTACAAAGTAAATTAGTTTACCTTTCCGCAAAGTTTTATTTTATGATCATGTCCACACACCATAAGGTTGCATGCTAGATAGGTGGTTAGAATAATTTGAGAAATTATTTTATGCTAATTCTTCCGCTGCACGTAAAAAATTTAAAATTTTACAAACACGTATCATTGTCAACATGCACCCGGTGCCAACATCTCTTCTCCCTCTTTTTCACTCTATTCTTCTCCATCATCGGCTGCAGACACACACAAGACGAGGAGGAGTTCTCTTCTCCTTTGTGGTGTGCGGAAGTAAGGGAGCAAGAAGCGTGGAGCGTCGGCGAAGGAGGCGGTTCTCTTGGTGTTTGTCGCCGGAAAAAGGAGAAGCTTGAGGAGTTCTTCTTCCTTGTGGATTTGTTGCCGCGAGGAGGGGAGAAATAGAGGAGGTTGGCTCGGGTGGAGGTGAAGAAGAAGAGCTCTTCTTCTTGATCTTGTTCTCCTCTTCCTTAAGGTACGCCGGCGGGAGCCAAACCCTAACCCTAGGGTTTAGAGATGGCGCAAAGAGGGGAACAAGAGAAGGGATTGATTCGAGGCCTTGGTGATTCCGTGTCTTGGAAGATCATCGCCCACACGACGTCGAGGAGGGGAGGGTCATAAGATAGAAGACTGCGAGGTAAACGGCGAGGTATATTTCTCCCGAGCTCCGTTTTTCTTATCACATGTTTTGTTTATGCCATTATGTTTTGCTTCATCATTTTATGTAAGTTAGTTTATTATTTTGATTTGATATCATAGTTAATAATTAACTAACTGGACCCTAAAGCTAAACGCAAAAATCGGCAATCCAAATCTTCATCTTTTCTGCGGTTAATTAATCCGGAAAGTTACAAGGCCTTAACCTCGGTTTTGGCTAAGTTGTGACTTGGATTAGTTAGCACGATGACGAGTCGGTCATTAGAAGGGCGAGTCTCTATTCGGATTAAATTTTTAATCCATAGCCATAGAGAGGTCTTTCAGATACTATGACGTGGATGTCTTGGAAATCGCCAAGCCATGCCTACAGGAAGATCATGTTATCAGTTCCTTGTAGAGTATAAGTGGAGGCACAGAACCGAGATGGAGTTGGACAAACCATCGGGATGGTTGTAGTGTAATTTAGTGTTGGTTTGTCTTGACCATAGATTACACTAGTGCACATTGTGTGCATTGAGCAAGACCGACATAGAGGTGATCCAATTTATACTAACTTTATAATTGGATTAGACCTCAGTTTATTAAGGAGTACATACTCTTAATCCCGATATAATAACGAGCCCATGTACTTTGTATTTATTTCTTTGATTTACCAATGGACGAGATTTATTCTGTTAAATTGATAGGCCTGATATGTTAGAAAATAAAATAAAATTATTTACATGGTGTGCCATTGATTATATATGAAATTCGTGTCCTGGTGAGTCGGGATGCTGATGCCCCCTTGATGAGCTCATAAGGTTCATCATGTTAAATCCTACAGTGGATTTGGTTCCAACATGATGATAAGGATTAGTGGTACTAGTCAAGGAGTCAGAGGTTGATTAATTAAAATTGTCAGTAATTTAAATTAATCGACGGGCATTCGATATCTTAAACACGGGGAGAAATTGTAATCATAATAGGTGGTGCCCATATGTAAATATGGGGGTTGGTGAGGTAGTTCAATGGAGAACCTTTAGTGAAATGGTTCTTCATTAATGGATCGAGTTTGGATCTATTTACAGGCCAAGACCCAACTCCTCCTAATGGTCCCTATTGTATCCCTATAAATATCCCATGGTATCATGAAACTAAGGCATCCAATTGATCATCAAACCCTTAGGTTTTCTCTCTTCTCTCTTACTCTTTTTCTCTCTCCTAGGGCTAGTGGGCGCCGGCGAGTCGAAGGGAAGGTGGTGGCTGATTTGAAGTCAGGAAAGAGGAGATTCCAATCATCTCTTGTGCTTTTCTCTCCACCGATCTCTTCTCATCACCTTAGTGGTGATTGGCGCCGCACACAAGCAAGGGAAGAGGAGAAGAACCGGCGGCAAGGAAGGAAGTTCCTTGCGGCGCCGCGAGCTAGGGCTGAGGTAACCGACGGGGTTTGGAGGCAATAAAGGATCTTTCCTTTCTTCTTTTCTTCTTTATCTTCTTCCTTAGCTTCCTCTCTGGTGCTTCCTTGTGGCCGGCGGGATTTGGAGTCCTTGGAAGGCCGGCGGCGCAATGAGGAGAGGAAGAAGGAGAGCCGGTGAAAAACCCTAGCTCAAGGGTTGGTTGGCGCCGGAAGAAGCGGTTGATTGGAAGGCCTTGGTGATTTTGATTCTTGGTAGATCGTCGCCCACACAACGTCTAAGAGGGGAGGGTCATACAATAGAAGATCGCGAGGTAACAGGAAGGTATAACCTCTTCCTTGGCTCCTTGATCTTCTCATTTTATGTGGTTGTTAATTAATTATCATGTTCTTAATTATTTGATAATTATTGTTGATAATTAATTATTTGGACCCCGATAATAAACACAAAAATTGGCAATCCTCTCGTCGTCTTTTCCACGACCAATTGGTTAGGTGAGTTACAAGGCCTGAACATTGAGTTTGGCTAAGTTGTAACTCGAATCAATTGGTACGATGACAAGATGGTCATTTGAGAGATAGGTCTCCATTCGGATTAATTATTTAATCCGTGGACATGGAGAGGTCTCTCATGGACGACTAGGTATTCGCTTAGGAAACCCGCCAAGCCATACCGAACAATTGGTATCACAGCTGAGGTTTCCGATTTTGTGTGTTTAGGATTCGGTTACTTTTTGCACATTATCAAGTATTTTATTTTGGCCGAATAATAGTATGATGTGCGTAGGCTAACTCTTTGTTGCAGGCACGAGATTTCAACTATTATGGTTTAAATAATGTGTATGTGATTGGTTGTGTATGGTTGTAATTTATTTGAATCCTCGGGGTTGACGAGGCTAAATAGGTATTTAATTTTTGTAATTAAATACGACACATGTTTAGCCAAGCTTTTTATTTAGATTCGATCTAGATTATATGTAGACTCCTTTGTGGAGTATAGGATCGATGGATGTAAATAAGTAGTTTATCATCTCAGCTCGGAGATCCCTTCAATGGTGGCTTGCTCATGGTGTAGAGAGGAGTGGACGAGGTGACGACACGACTGGAGGCGCATTAGAGACCAAAACCATGATAGTTGGAAAATTTTAGAATTTTTCTTGTTTATTGTTTTGGTTTATGTGCTTGTCGTGTGTGTGCATGAAAATTTCTCATTATAAATAACTAAGTGAGAGAGGGACCCTAAGGGTCCTGGGACCTCCATTACTAATTTGACAAGTGATGCGAACAAGCCTGCGCGTCGGCTCTGAGAGCCTTCCTCCCCATCGGATGGGCTTGTTCTGCGGATCACTGGGTCAGACATGATTATAGGAAATTATTAAGGAGCGTATAATTTTCCTCATCGAACGACACATAATCCGAGATAATTTTCTTAGTATCGTGTAATGGTAAACACTTAGATGCAAATAATAGTATCCTCCCCATCGGAGTCACTACTTGTACTCATAATAGGTGGAGCCCATATTTAAATATAGGGGTTGGTGAGGTAGATCAATGAGGGTCCTTTAGTGGAATGAATCTTCATTAATGGATCGGGCCTTGATCCATTAGGTAGCCAAGACCAACTCCTCCTCATGGTCCCTATTGTAGCCCTATATATACCCATGTAGTCATGAGACCAAGGATCTAATTCATCCAAGAAAACCCTAAAGCCTCTCTCTATTTCTTCTCCCTCTCTCTCTCCTAGGGTTGGAGTGGCGCCGGTGCTAAGGAAGGAAGAAGAGAAGGCTTTCTCCTCTTTTCCTTTGGGCATGCGACCTCAGCAAGGAGGGCACCACTTGGTGGTGTTCGACGCACAAGAGAAAAGGAGGAGATGTTGTCGACGGTAACCACAATTGGGTGGTTCCCGGCACCGGCGACAAGGAGAAAGGGCTAAAGAAGTTGCTTCTTCTTCTTCTTCTTCTTCGCTTTCTTCTTCATCTTCTTCCCTCTCTTCTTCCTCCTAGTTGTGCGCAACAGAGAAGGAGGAGGTGGTAGCAAACTAGCAGTGCTTTGGAAGCACTTGGGGCCGGCGGCAAGGGAAGGAAGAAGAAGAAGATGTGCGGTTAGGGTTTCGATCAAAGGGAGAATTGTTACACTCTTTCTTTTCTTCTTCCTCCTTCCTCCTCCTTCCTCCTCCTTCCTTAGGGAGCTAGGTTTTCCGGCGCAAGGAATGTTGAGGCAATCGGCCCTTAAATGATTGGAAGATCATGGTTTTGATGTGTGGGCGAATAGGTTTAAAGTTAGAGTGTTATGTTGTATTTGATTTGTGTGATTGAGTTTGCAGTACTTGGAGAATCACACTTGGTGGACCTATCCGAGGGACGAGAGCCGAGGGAGGAGAACTCCAAGGGCAAGCCGGGAAGTAGACTTCAAAGGCCACACGTGAAGGGTGGCATGGAGGCAAGCCAAGGGAAGGCTTGTGTGCGCATCCGAGGGACGATAGCCAGAGGAAGAGGACTTCAAGGGGCGAGCCAAGGGAGCAGACTTAAAGGCACACGCGAAGGAGAAGGTTCAGAGTGGCTGGAAAACCTAGCTCCCTTGGTATCAGGATTCATAAACTTTAGTACTTAGCCTGGAGGTCTAGAGTTCGAATCCTGAGGAAGGCAAAAATCCACTGGCCAGGGGTGGGAAGTACTTGTGAGTAACGACCGCCCAAGAGGTCGCCAAAGGGGCCGCCAAATGGGATTTGGCCGCCCAAGGGGCCGAGGGTCGCCAAGTGGGCCGCCAGTTGGGCCGCCCAAGGGACCAAGGGGCCGGGTCGTTACAATAAACATGTATGGGCAGTAATAAGAACAACTGCATAAGAACAATAAGAACTACCATACCACTGTCGCAGAGTCGCCAAGACCAGACATAAGGGTCTCCTGTAAGTGCATGTCAATCATAATGCAGCATCAAGTAAACACAAGCACAAGTAAGAGCAAATAAGCGAATACATAAAGTGCAATGACCTGGTCACCCCTGCCGTCGGTCAGACATCGTCACCTATGTACGGGAGGAAGCTGAACGGAGGCCACCCTCCGACGTAGGGCTGTGACTGCCGTCCATACTCTGCCATCACTACTCCTGAGCGACCGAGTAGACGGGATGCTGCCGGTGTAACACCCCTACTCCATGGCCTATCCTAGCGAGGTAATCCTTCAGCCTAAGGCCATCGGTGGAGGACATCTCTGTCTGAGTGTTACCCCTACCCCATGTATATAAATGGGGGAGAGATCTCGCCCTCTCATCTCCTGGTATATGGACTACTCAAGGAGGGACATCTGCCTGCTACCACGCTCCGATTCACTACCCCATGAGTGCATGAGCGGAGCAGCACAGAGCACTCTACCCATACTCCGTCAACCACTAACCCGTGAGTGGCCGTGTGGGTAGGTCAGTATGATTGTCGACCTAGCTCACCCAAAAGGGGCCCCTGCTCGACAGTGATGCACAGTGCAGTATGATGCATAACAACGGTCAAATAGCATCCACTATCTAGTCCACCTATATCAACATGATATGCAAGGATCGTGGAACATGCACCATATCCTAAATCCTACAGGTATAGGTATCACATATCAGTTGTGGCACAACCAGCATCGACAAAACAAATATAATAGTCATGCCACCATTCTATTACTCTATTGCTACACAAGCATATCAAATATATATATATATCTGTGACAATTCTAAAAGAAGAGTCAGAGATACCCGCCTCCAATGTCGGTGCCTGTAATGTCGCGAACCTCCAATCCAAAATAATCTCCGTAGCAAGAATATCCAAGTCAATCAGTGACCTGTATCAAAGACATAATTATTTAGCTACTTATACATAAGTAATTAGCTAAATCAGTTATCATGTCATATCCAGATAAATCCCAAATTACATGGAGTTATAGGATTTAGTATTTAGGCTCAACCTAGGTTTCACCTAAACCAAATCAACTCTCTAACCCAATCTAACCAGCCACATCATAAACCCATTCCTCTTAGCAACATCCGTAATAGTGTTATATCCTTAATTACAACTGCATCACTTGCCTCTGCTCCAACCGGATCTTCCCAGCAGATACTCGGCACAAGCTAGGTCACGATAACGATTAGAACGCAAGGGATACACATCCAAAACACCACCTATTCTCACCAACTAGTCCTTGGCAGAATGATCAACCTGGACAGACAACAAAATCCAAGAACCAATCCATATCACATAATCAATACCGAGGGCAGGGATCCCTCACCAAATCAATAGTTCATGATACTATCTCCAATTCAATAGGACTAATCCAAAACCTACTGTCAACTTTATCAAAAGTTCAATCAAACTCAAGCCTTCGCTTTCATCGATTTACACTAATAACAACACATCTCATCCAATCAAGGAGCTTGGATATCCCTCACACTCCTGCTTCGGCAGCCTGCAACCCAATCAAGAAAAACATCAACACAAAACTACTCCCACAGCCCACCGAAACCATCTCAAAGAACACGGAAACCATCAGATCTTGCTCAACACTAAACGGATCAATAACCATCCTCCAATTACACCACTACACAACAGATCAAGAACACAAAAGTAAACTCGAGAGATGGAATCACAAATCCATCTAAATCAGAACTCATATCTGAATCAAGAATACTAAACCATAATCTAAACCCTAACCACCCATCACGCACATTCGAATCAACATCTCCAAGATCAATCACCAATAGAAGAGGGCCTTACCTAAATCGTGCGCCTCTAACCAAAACGCTGCTCGAAACCGGATAGCCCTCCTCTTCAGCTCCTCTCCTGGCGCGAATAGCAGGTCTCCCCCAAGCCAGCCAAAACTAGGGTTCCAGGGAGAAAGGAATGACCTACGAGGTGAGACTCTCCGGCGCCGGCTTGAGCAGAGGGCGGAAGACCACGGGGTTAAGAAGAGGAAACCGCTCCCAGTCGAAGGCGAGGTGGAGATCTTCGACCGGTTGTCGATCCTTCTCGTGTGCACTCGGCGAAGAAGTAGAAGAAGAGTCGGAAGGAAAAAGGAAAGGAAACAATTCGGTAATTAAGGGATTTCGGCCGAAAACTTTGGGAAGAGGAAGGAAAGTTATTAATGGCTGGTTTTTTTTGCAATTTGCCCCTCTGGTTCTGGACTATTCGACACAGGCCCTTAAGTTTAGGAACTTTGCATTTAGGTCCCTAAATTTTCAGTATTTAACATTCTCCCCCACTAATAAGAATTTGGTCCCCAAATTCCGTTATTACTCATAGTAAATGGTAACCACTGTATGTATGAAATACGAGTACTGCAATGAATAACAGTAGTACCTCAGTCAAACAAATGGGGGTATCGAGATCGGATAGTGTCCTCGAACTCCCAAGTCGCCTCTGCATCCGAGTGGTGCTGCCATCCCACTCTGATCAGCCGGATCGTCTTGTTCCGTAACTGACGCTCCCAAAATCCCAAGATCCGTACTAGTACCTCCTCATAAGTAGCGTCGGGCTGGAGCGGAACAGGCACCTCGGATAAGATGTGTGTGGGATCTGGCACATAACCTCTCAACATAGATACATGAAACACATCGTGGACGTCAGTCATAGACAGTGGAAGTGCTAGGCAATAAGCTACAACTCCAATCCTCTCCAGAATCTGGAACGGGCCAATATACCGTGGAGCTAGCTTACCTCTGAGGCCAAAACGCTTCACCCCCTTCGTGGGTGAAACTCACAGAAAAACATGATCCCCCATAACAAACTCCAAGGGTCTGCGTCTCCGGTCAGCATAACTCTTCTGGCGATCCTGTACTGCTGATAATCTCTGTCTAATAGTCCGTACTAACTCTGCCTCGTGCTGAACTCTCTGGGGTCCCAGCAGCTGAGTCTCTCCGACCTCATCCCAAAGGGTGGGTGTCCTGCACGCCCTACCGTACAACGCCTCAAACGGTGCCAACTATATCGCCGAATGAAAGCCGTTGTTGTAGGCGAACTCCACCAAGTGCAAATGGTCCTCCCAACTGCCCCCAAAGTCCATCACACACGAGCGTAATAAGTCCTCCAAGGTCTGGATACTACGCTCTGACTGTCCGTCTGTCTAGGGATGAAAAGCTGTGCTGAGACGGAGCTCGGTGCCCATAGCCCTCTGCAAACTCTGCCAGAACCGAGATGTAAAGCGCGGATCCCGATCTGAGGTAATACTCAAAGGAACTCCGTGCAATCTAACTATCTCCCGGCAATACATCTAAGGAGTATGAGAGGAACTAACCCGTTCACGACTTAGAGTTGGTCGCTATCGATTGCGCGCTAAAGATTAGGAGGCATCATCTGTGTGGGGTCATCTTCGAGATCTTCATAGACCACAGGAGCCTTCAGTATCTATTCACGCAGCGAGAGCTGAATCTCCGACAAAGGATGTGGATGGAGTTTCTGAAGGATTACAACTGCACCATTAGCTACCATCCTGGGAAAGCTAATGTAGTTGCCGACGCCCTCAGTCGGAAGGCCAGAGCTGTTTTGGCATGCCACAGAGTGATGGCCACAGATTTGATTCAGAGTTTCTCTGAGCTGGGGTTAGAGGAGCAGTCTCGGACAGAGAGAGGACTGCTAGTGACTTTGATGGCTCAGTCAGAGATTCGGACGAGGATCAGAGAGGCTCAGGCCAGTGACCAGCATATTTCGTTTCTGGGCAGCCAGGCGATTTCAGGAGAGCAATCGGATTTCACACGTGATGAGAAGAGTGTTCTGTACTTCCGAGGGAGGTTGTGTGTACCAGACGTACACCCTGTCTTAGAGGAGTTGCTGCAGGAGGCTCACCGATCATGTTTTGCTATTCATCTGGGTAGCACACGGATGTATCGTGGTTTGAGACGTTCCTATTGGTGGAACGACATGAAGAGGGTCCGCAGTCAGGTATGGTTACCCAGTTTTATTTCATATTCTGTCTTGATTTGAGGCCTAAGGCCATTTAAACTGCGTGGACGTGATTTATGATGATGTATGTATGTGTAAGTTGTCTGCCGGACAGGGGAAGTGCTGTCCGATTTTCTATTGGACCAGCGGCTCCTGGGGTCTTGGGGCGTGACAATTTATTTGGTATCAGAGCGAGGTTCTCGAGATACCTTGTGGTCCTGTGGGTGTTTTTCGGATTTTGTGTCGGAGTCGTTTTCTCGATGTACGCGATTGGGACATGGCGGCGACGGGACTCCTCCAGGCGACATGAGGTATATGATGTGTTTCATTTACCTCTTTTGTATCTATCGTATATTGCAGTGTTAGATATGGTGGTTTCAATCGTATAGCGGAGAATGTTGTTTCGCCGATAGTGCCGACTGATGAGTTGGGGACTTGGGGGTCGAATCAGACGACGACCTATTGATGGTTGTAGGTATTAGTTGACTTTATCAGGTGTGGGATTAACTCACTTTAGCTCATCGAGCCTTAGTTATGGATAGATATCCTAGATGACATGTCTGGAGGACATGACCTGTTGTGATGCAGCAAGGATGGTATTTGTTGTTTATAATCTCAGTTGATAGAGGATAGAGATATCCTATGTCCGTGGGACTTTTGATCTCTGATTTATTATGCTTCGTTAGATAACCAAAATGTACAGTCATATGTGACTTGTACCGATTCGGAAAGGTGTGGAGCTAGTTGCTTGCCACTTACGGGTTACCGTTGGTACTTGGTTTGGTGAACCAAGGAGATACCTACGTACTTATGATTTGCGCTAAGACAAATCACTTTCGAGGTTAGACTACCTTTGGGTGGTAAATGTTGAGGAAACTGTCAAAGAACCAAGAACCACTTCATGATTATGTTGAGATACTCTTGAGACATAGCGTGTCTCTATGTTATGGAGTTGGAACTCAGGGGTTTCTGGACCTTGAGTGGAGAACCGGAGAAGTTTTGATTACGAATAGACGGTTAGTCGACTCGTCTTACGCTATTCTAGGTTATGAGGTTTCATGACTCATAGACAGGTCGTACGTGTTAGATATTCTCAATAGCACATTGAGAAGCATTATCCGCTGGGATGCGGTGGAATGGGTGTTAGCAGCTTGACACCGGTGAAATTTGACTGTAACTGGTGTATGTTATAGAGGACGGTCTCCGAGGGGTAGACCGTTGGTTGTCAAGTGAGAGTGGTTACGAGTTGACCTCCAAACCAGTCCATGTGGTGGTTCCTTGGCATCGGAGACAACGAGGTTGTAGTTATCTCCTCGTCTCAGGGCTAGAGGTTCTAGCACGTGGACGTTAAAGGTTCTATTGTCTCTGAGCCGTACTGTTGACAATGGTAGCTTTAGCTCTCGAATGTTTCGGTAGTTCGAGAATTATCGGACGCATGTCCGAGGGAGTGTTCTAGCGTTTCCTAGGGTTTGAAAATTTTCTGACCTATTTACGGAGGAACTTCCTTGATTGCCTCATTTATGAGGCAAGTGAGGTTCACCGTTCTTGGTTTGTGTTATTTTGCAGGTATTACCGAAGATACAGAGACTTGAGGCGGTTCCGTTGGTGGACCGATATGGGGAAGATATCGCGGATGTTATGGTTAGGTATTTGCTATGTCAGTAGATGAAGATTGAACCTTAGAGACCCGCTGGGCTATATTAGACGATCCCCATTTATGGTTTGGAATGGGAACGGATTTACTTAGGACTCAGGGAGGGTTGGAAGTGAATTGGATGATCGTTCCAATTTGCACAGTTCCATGGGTTTGGTTGGATATGCTCGATGCTTGGTTGAGACTTCTCCAGCATTTCATCATCCCTTACACGCCTGACCAGGAAAGGCGAGAAGTTTGTATGGACTGGAGCCGGCGAGACCAGCTTACAGGAGCTGAAGCGGCGGCTGGTATCTGCGCCAGTTCTAGTATGGCATTCTGGAGAGGATGGTTTCACTCTGTATACTGATGCATCTCTCCTGGGACTGGGCGCAGTATTCATGCAGCTTGAACGGGTGGTTTTTATGCTCCTCGGCAGCTGAAGGAGTATGAGAGGAACTAACCCGTTCACGACTTAGAGTTGGTCGCTATCGATTGCGCGCTAAAGATCAGGAGGCATCATCTGTGTGGGGTCATCTTCGAGATCTTCACGGACCACAGGAGCCTTCAGTATCTATTCACGCAGCGAGAGCTGAATCTCCGACAAAGGATGTGGATGGAGTTTCTGAAGGATTACAACTGCACCATTAGCTACCATCCTGGGAAAGCTAATGTAGTTGCCGACGCCCTCAATCGGAAGGCCAGAGCTGTTTTGGCATGCCACAGAGTGATGGCCACAGATTTGATTCAGAGTTTCTCTGAGCTGGGGTTAGAGGAGCAGTCTCGGACAGAGAGAGGATTGCTACTGACTTTGATGGCTCAGTCAGAGATTCGGACGAGGATCAGAGAGGCTCAGGCCAGTGACCAGCATATTTCGTTTCTGGGCAGCCAGGCGATTTCAGGAGAGCAATCGGATTTCACACGTGATGAGAAGAGTGTTCTGTACTTCCGAGGGAGGTTGTGTGTACCAGACGTACACCCTGTCTTAGAGGAGTTGCTGCAGGAGGCTCACCGATCACGTTTTGCTATTCATCCGGGTAGCACACGGATGTATCGTGGTTTGAGACGTTCCTATTGGTGGAACGACATGAAGAGGGTCCGCAGTCAGGTATGGTTACCCAGTTTTATTTCATATTCTGTCTTGATTTGAGGCCTGAGGCCATTTAAACTGCGTGGACGTGATTTATGATGATGTATGTATGTGTAAGTTGTCTGCCGGACAGGGGAAGTGCTGTCCGATTTTCTATTGGACCAGCGGCTCCTGGGGTCTTGGGGCGTGACAGATACTCCACCGCACGACCACCATTCTTCGACGGTAACGACTTCGCATACTGGAAAGATAGGATGCAGTACTATCTTATGAATGACATAGAAACTTGGATAAGTGTTGCAGATGGCTTCGAAGCGCCCGTCGATGAAAGATGAGACCCAACACCTATGAGAACATGGTATAAGGAGGTGATGAAGAGGGCGCAGTCAAATGCCAAGGCCACCACCACACTGCAATGCGGGCTCTCGAAGGAGCATCTGAACAAGGTGGGGCCGTTCAAGAGCGCCAAAGATCTATAGGACAAGTTGGTAGAACTGAACGAGGGATCAAATGAATCTAATCCAAAAGAGCCAAGAAGGACTTGTTAATGGCCCAACTGCAGTCCCTCTCCATGAAGAGCAACGAAACCGTCAGTCAGCTGCATGGAAGGGTAAAGGAAGTGATCAACGAGCTCCATTTAATTGGAGAGAAAATCGAAAACCGGGATATCGTCAGGTATGTCTTACAAGCCTTCCCGAGAACTACCCTGTGGGCATCCATGGTTGATGCTTACAAGGTATCAAGGGACTTATCCTTAGTTAAATTAGACGATCTACTTTGTGAATTTCAAGTGCACGAGCAAGCTAACATTTCGGCAAAAGAGAAAGGTATTACTTTTGTTGCAGAAAAGGAGAAGAAGAAGAAGGTGATCTACTCATCATCCTCGGACTCAGAGGAGTCAAGTGCATCTATGGACAGTGACTGATAAGTGTCATTTTATTGATCATTTCATATGCTTAAATCCGTATTTGACCCATACTTTACTTGTATAATTGTGGATTTACCCTAGGTTTTAGGATTTATACTCTTTTTAGACCTAATTGTAAATTTGGATATATTTGAGTTGTTTTGTCACTAAATTTTTGATCTACTTTTGTAGGCTTGGAAGGATCGTGGACCTAGGATGTTGGGTCAAGGTTGAGTCAAAAGTGGACCAGATCAAAGGAATCAAGCGTCAGCTAATTTGGACCGTCCGATGCAAGAACTGTTAGATCTAGACCATCTGAGAATTTCTGATCAATCCGAGCTGGGGTTAAGGCTAATCGAGCGATCAGATCAAGATCTGAGAGTTTCAGCTCAATCGGAGATCATCTAGCCGTTGGATTATGATTAGAGTGATCTAGACCGTCCATTTCAAATATCAGTTTGATCTGAGCCATCCGCTACAGATCTGGCAGATCCGAGCTACCACGAGGATGATCCTGACCTCTGATCAAGATCTGGAAATTTTGAATCAAATCGGACGAGGATCCACCGTTGGATGAAGCGGGATGAATCTCAGCCGTCCACTATTTACCTACTTAAACTGCCTTCAGATTCAGAACAGAGCGTCGCGACCTCACGGAGCTTCAGCAATTAGCAGCTTAGTTTTCTTCTCGTTTTCTCATTTGTCCTTCATTTTCCTTGCAATTTTCTTCAGTGAAGGCGTGGCCAACTCGATCACGATCTTGGATCAAGATTTGGATTGTTGGGAGGAAGTTTCAGTGGCGATTTTAGCTCCAGATTGCACCAGATGCAGTTTTGAGCAGATCTAACATTGGAGCTAAATTTCCCAGCGATTTGCGAGTTTAAGGGGTTCTTGGCTTGCCCTTGCGTGACGAACAAGGTGGTCTCGAGTCAAGAGAGTGATCGAGAGTTAATTTCCTTAGTTTATTTCTGTTCTTTAGCTGTAATTTCAGTTTCAATTGTCTTTCAAATCTGTTTTTCGTATCTGCTGTAGTTTCTAAATTTTGTACTAGTTCTATTGGATCGTTTCTGGTAGTTGATAGCTTTTCAAGTCTGCAAACTAGTTAGCTAAGTGTTTGTGAAGTGAACAATTGCATTCAAATCAGTTTGTTATTTTCAAATCATTTCTGAATTTGAAATCGTTTATGCAGCCCTGTTTTAACTGTTGCGTATCAGTTATCTCATTTCCATTTCTGAATTTTTACAGCTTTAATTAGGTTCATTTCTGCAAGTACAGTAGCTAGTGAGTTCGTTCATTGAGCAATTGTTTTCAATTACAGTTATTTCTTGATTCAAAGTTAGCGTGCCAAGTTAGTTGTTGAGTATCAGCCCTTGTGTTTTTTCTGTGCGTATCAGTTCAGTCCTATTCCTGCATGTGTTTTTATAGTTTCTGAATCTAGTGTTATTGGATAAATTCCTGTAGTTTATAGTTAATGCATTTGATCCGAATTTGTTTAGCATTCAGTTGCATTTCTGACTTCCATTCAGCTGAGTTGCTGCGTTTCAGAATTCCTGTTGCATTCCCTTGCGTATCAGTACTGGGTTGCAACCTTTAGCTATCAAAGTCTGTTCTGGAATTTAGATTGTTTCTGCATTCATGTCCTCTAATTTCTGTTGTTGCATTTCAGTTACTTTGTTTCATTCCTGCAGTCAGTTACACTCTTTAGCTGCTGAATTTTATTCCAACTACTCAGTCCTTGCTTCATTGTTGCTTTGTTTCATTCATCCATGAGATCACGTTCCTAATAGTTTTGTTTTCCATACAAAAATTGATCAGCTAGCATGTCTTCATTGTCAGTTTACAGTCGAAACAATTTAGGATCATCTTTGGCACAATAGTTTTCTCATCTTGAAGTATCAAGTGGATAAATTCTTAATTGTATATCAAGTGTAATTTAGGCAGATTTTGGCATCAAGTTAAGTGCAAGTTTTAGTGTGCCAATGAGCTCGTAATCAGTTTGTTTTGGATTCAGTTAGCTACTGCATCTAGGTTTTCAATTCAGCATTAGAATCAAATGTTATTGCTACAATTAGGTCTAAAGTTCTTGCCTTAGTTTCAATCCAAATTCAGCCATTTTCGTTGGTTCAATTTTCTTAGCGTTTGAATTGTTTTGGTTATCAAATTCATTTCCTAATTCAGTTACTTGCATTAGTCAAAGACATGCAGAATTAGTTGAGTCTATTAGTTGCTATTGTTTTGTTTAATTCATTTAGTTACGTATTTTCTTTTTCTTGTGATTTTTCCTTTATAATTGAAACCAAAACTCAGATTTTATTTGAAACCCCAAAAACATTAACGACAAATAAACCCGAGCACGAATCGAACAAACTTGAACTAGTCCTTTGGAAAAAATACGACCTGTGGCCCCTTTATTACGCTTTTCTTCTTTGATTGCAAAAAAAGGTTTCCAGCACATTTATAAATTTTTAAAATTTTGATGGATCTACATTCGTGACAATTTTAATTAGCTAAATTGGGTCCATCAAATTTTTGGCACCGTTGCCGGGGAAGCAACTAGTTGATTTGTTTGATTTTTGCTTGTAAGCTTTTGGACATATCATTGGGTTCTATTTTCTTGTGCTTTATTCTTTTGTATATGGTTGCTGCTATTTTTCTTGTTGTTGTGTGACAGGGCTATAAAATCCAAATGTTTTCATCAGAGGACTATACAGAGCTCAAAGATGCACTGGTGGGGAAAAATGTGTGTAAGATGTTGGAATATCAACAAAAACATAAAGCTCAGTCATCTACTTACCCACGGCCGATTCAGCTTACATTTCAGCCACCTCAGCCACAATTTCAGCCTTTCTAGCAATTTCAGCAATCAAATCAAGATCTTCAACAGCCCTATTCAAATTTTCAGCAACCAAATCAGTTTTTTCAGCCACAAGATCAATCATCATTTCAAAACTTTCAGCCAAGTCAGAATTTTCAGAATGGGCAGCCACTATTCCAAGATTTTCAACACCAATTTCATCAATTTCAGCTCTATGATCAGAGTTGTCAGAATCATAATTTTCAACAATTTCCACCAAGTTGTGAACCAAGTTTTCAGCAGTTTAATCATCCCATTCAACCATTTGAGCAACCCCAACAGCTCCAATTTCAGAATGCACCGCCTACTCTTGACATTCAGCAACCATATCTCACATTTCAAGAACAACAAGTCGATGAATATGCTCTTAAAAATATTCAGAGACGCTTTGGAGAATTACAAGATCAATGGAATCAAATAAAAACCCAAAGATCAGAACAATTATCTTCTCAAGCTGCTTTTAATTCTGAGAGCTCAGGAGTTGGTTTTATATCAGTTCAAGGTGACCCTAATGCATGGCTAAGTCCTACTTCAAGTGATCTTAGAATTTTGGAAGAAGAAGAAGAAGAAATCATCAAATATAGGGCACCTACAGCATACATCCCTCCTGAGGCTCTTGTTCAAAATTCATTTCCAAATTTTTCATCCCCAGAAGAAGAAACTGAAGCTCCACAGGACCATTCTAGACTTTTATTTTGTGATGATAGTGTTATTGATGGTCCTAATTTTTCTGATATTGTGGTTGCAGATATTACAGAAGGAGCATCCATGGAAGATGATTCTACAGGTGTAGGGGATTGCACAGAGCCCCAGGGACCGCCATCATTGACTGATTCAGAGGTTAGGCCAGAATGTGTAGGGACTTGCATGGTGGAAGCAAGGACCCAAGGATCACCTATTCTAGTTGAGTGTCCACCAGAGCTTGAGGCTGAAGAGGAGCATGTACTTGATCAGGAGGAGGCCATGGATACATCTACTCTTGTAGAACCTCCATGTATTCTCCAGCACGCTCAGGTAAGTATTTCTCCTCTTTGTTCAGAAAAATTCAGCGAGGTACCTAGTGATGAGTTTATTGGTTATGATGAATTTATTGATATACCTTGTGTAGAAATTGCTTGTGCAAATTCAATAGAGGTACCAAACATTGATTTCATTGGTTGTAATGCATTACTTGATACATCTCTTGTAGATATGGGTTGCGAACAAATTTTAGAGGAACCCATAATTGATCTTGTTTGTTATGATGATATTCTTGATACATATTATACTGATAGTGTAAAATTTTTAGAATAGC
The DNA here is from genome assembly GCA_024364735.1 of Boesenbergia rotunda. Lineage (NCBI taxonomy): Eukaryota > Viridiplantae > Streptophyta > Magnoliopsida > Zingiberales > Zingiberaceae > Boesenbergia > Boesenbergia rotunda. The sequence goes on from JAGFNQ010006443.1 coordinate 278,993, forward strand.
CTGAAATTGAAGTTGTTTATCGTGATGAATCTCTTGCTATTTCTTATGCTGAAATTGAGTGTGAAATACTTATGGAGGTACCTGAGATTGATCTTATTGGCTGTGGAACAATTCTTGATATACCTTTGATGGATTTTGATTCTGAAAAATTTTTAGAAGAACCTGAAATTGAAGTTGTTTATTGTGAAGAATCTCTTGTTATTTCTTATGCCGAAATTGAATGTGAAAAACTTATGGAGGTACCAGAGATTGATTTTATTGACTGTGAAACTTTTCTTGATATACCTCATGTAGAATATGCTTGCGAAAAATTTATTGAGGTACCAAAAATTGACTTTATTGGATGCGATGCATTTTTAGATACATTTTATGTAGAGATTGATGATATTGCATTTTTATCTTACCCTGCACGCTTGAGGGAGGTCTTACATGGTTTTGTAGGGTCCAGACGACTTCTGGAATGGGTACTCCACCTAAACAGTCTCAGACCTCCTGGAAGATTTTCCAAAAAGAATAAAGAGGGAGGAGATGATCTTGCTTTGACTTATAGCACTCCACCTCTGAAGTGGCTATTGTACTTAAATCACCTTCGGCCACCTGAATAGTTTATTGCAAAGTTTAAGTGTGGGGGAGTGATGCAAAATAAAATTGAGCAAATGAAGGAAAGTTTTTCAGCTACTCCTACTCCTCCACTACCAAGATGGAGATTATTCCTAGATAGACTCCGACTGCCAGAAATAAAAGGGAGTTTACTTTTTCTTGCATTATCTTTCATTGCCATTTTCCTCTTTATGCTTGCTAGAAGTAGAATTTTTTTTTGAAAAGAATTCTTGCTAATAAATGCGTGAGTGAGTAGAATGAATAAATAGACATTGTAAATACCATTTTATGTCTTTTGGCACTTTTCCTTGATGAATAGGAATAAATGTATCCCTCTAGGTTATATTCATAGCATTTTAGAGTCTTTTGAAAATAAATTAAATTTGGTTGTTAAAACTTAGGGTTTGAGCTCATGGATGAAATCTTGGATGCTTGAGTACTACTTGGCCATGGATTCTTGATTGAGGACTTGAGATGAATTATTTCTACCTAGTGAGGGGTAGCCTTATTTTTGTGAAACATACATGTGATTGTACTCTAGAACTTGCTTAGGTTCTTTCAAAGTCATATTTCAATGATTGAATCACATCTATAGAGGCTAATAATTTGTTTACCTTTCCATGTTAATTTTTGGCAATAATCATGTTCATTCTATTATCTTTCCTTATTTCCTACTCCTAACCATGCTTTCTAGGGACTTGTTTGTTTGGAGATGTTCTTTGATGTTATTTTGCCCGAGACGGACAAAAGATTAAGTGTGGGGGAGTGGCTAGTGTGATGGAAACATTTAAAAAGAAAACAAAGTTCATTTCATTTTTGAGTTGAAGCCAATAAGTGCTAATTGGAGTGGAGCTTGGTATCAAATTTAAGTGGGAATTCAGTTGTGAATTGGAGGTGAAGTAGATCTTAAAAATCTGCAATAAGGAGGAATGGCACGAAAAGAGAAAAAAAACAGAGAAAAAAACAGAAAAAAAAACTGTGCCATGGAAAAAAAAAGTTTGAAAGCAATGGAGTTTGTAGCACTTGGGAAGTAGGAATTATGGAAGCTTAAATTGGCAACACTTTGCTGAAGTTTGGAATGAGTTGTAAAGTTTAACTTAAAGCAGGAAATCTGTGCAGAATTGAGGAACCAAGGTGGAAACAAGTGAAGGAAAAAAATCTGTGTAAAGGAAAAATCAGGAATTTTGTGCCAAAGTGAAAAGAGTGCTATAAAATTGTTTCAGCCACTCTTCTAGGAGCTGAATTGCAGTTATATATTTCTGAAATCAGTGCAAGGGTTGCTGGAATTTGAAGAAAAAAAAGAAAGTAACAAAACAGTTTGTATCAACTTGAAAGTGAGTGTGCCATGGATGGAATTGAATTTGTTGAGCTTAAATTCTCAAGTGAAGCATGTGGATTCTCCATTGTTAATTGAGGTTAATTGCTGTGAAATATCAGTGAATTGCAAGGTTTACAAGTTAAGTGTGGAGCTGTCCAAATAAACAAGTTGCAGCTGCCAACAAATTCAGAAAAGGAAAAGCAGTTTGAAAAAAAAACAGTGAAGAAGAATTCTGAATTCGATTTTACTTGAGTGCTCTAAACCTGGGAGAAGTTGGAAGCTGATCGTACCATGAATAAAAACAAGAAGAAGCTGCAGAAAAGAAAAAAAAACAGTGAGTTAGCAGCTGGTAAAAAAACAGTTTGAGAAAAAAAAACAGTTTGGAAAGAACACAAAGAAGGAAGTGGCAAGCAAATGAAATTTTGACACCATGAACTAATGAAGTTAGTCTTATCCACATTGAAGATTTGTTCCACCATCATTCTGCTTTCAGTGGAGGAAAGAAAGAAATGAAAAAAAAAATTAGAAAAGAAAAGAGGAAACAAAAATGGCACACAAGAGAAAAAAATTGGCACAATGGAGTTGAATTCTTTTCATCAAATTTTAGAAGGGCATTGCAAAGTTTCATCCTACTACACTTTGTATTTCATTATGTGGACTGAAAGGAGAGAAAAATGCATCAAGAATATCCTTGGACATACAAGTCTTCCACTCATTCAAATTTGCTATTTACTTGGCTTTTATCTCATTTCTATCATTTCTTATGTCTTTCACTTTTGAATAAACTTTTATGGATGATTGATTCTAATAATGAATAATGGTAGAGAGTAGATAATAAGCAAGCCTACTTGAATCAGCATCAGATCTGGATTTCGCATGTATATAGGGAGGCTAATTCAGCTGCGGATTATCTAGCAAACCAAGCATTTCACTTTTCTGAGGAAAAAGTTTTGTCTGCTGATGAGAATGATAAAATGCTCAAGGGTATCTGTAAATTGGACAGGCTATCCTTGCCATATATTCGCATGGCAAAAAAGGCTATAAGCTGACATTTCCTGTTCCATATAATATCTGTTTTGCATTTAAGCAATAATAATTGCATATGGTTTTTTGCGCGGAGGTTTTCTTTTATGTACAAGCCCTACTGATCTCTGAGAATTGGCTTGATTACCTTATTCTGGTTTTTATTCTGGATCTCAGAATTATTTCTCTCTTCTGTGACTGGCTCCTTTTGAAGGTGGTGATAAAATTTCCTGTTGTTTCTCTGGCTGCTCCTGCGTGGATTTCTTTTTATAAATAGCTGACCTTTACTTTGCCAAGAGATTGTTTCCTGATGGGTTAGTTCCATGAGGGGTTTGCAAATTGTCAAGGCTCTTTCAGCCTTGATATTCTTTTAAGTTTTGTGGATCCTATGCTAGTATAAATGGGTGTATGCTGATAAATTAGCAGTTGTGCTGAATTATTGCTAAAGTTGCGGATTATCTAGCAATAATGCTAAATGGCATTTGCAATTCCTTTGCTCCCTGTCAGTTTTATATTTGTTTTGCTTTTAAGCAGCAACTCGCTGGGGTTTTCTGATACATACAAGCTTTGCTAATACTCGAAAAGGGATTGCTTATCTTGTTTCATTTTATTTCTATATCTTCCTCTAGTTTGGTGACAGTGGCAAGATATGTTAAGGAGTTCTGTTGTCCAGAAGATTGTCACTGATATTAGTAATCTGTGCCTCCCTTGTAAATAGCAGACCTATGTTGTTCTTTATTTTGCCAGAATGTCTTTCTGATGCATTGGAGGTTTGCAAATTGCAAAGGCATATTTTCAGTTTATAGAGCATGGTTGATATCGGTTAAGTTTGGGGATTCTTTTCTATTATGAATGATGTATAGTAGCAGTTGTGCTGAATCACTGCTGAAGTCACAATTTTCCTGCACAAGTTTCTGATGCTGAATCTGAATGGTTTTGGCTAGTGCGCAAGTTTTTAAAAGATTTCGGCACGAGGAAAGTTCTGGCTCTAAAATAGTAGAAGGAAGCTGTTCAATTTCTGAAGTGCAGTCGCTTATCTCGAAGTTCACTGCATTGGTTTAGGAAAATACTTTCAAGAGTTTTTACCAGTTTTTGCATCTTCTTTCTTTGAAAATATCTGTAATTAATAAATCTTGTATCCCTATATTAGAAGGTTTGGTTCGCCCCCTTCTAATATGGTTTTTTCTTCCAAGGAATAAGAAAAAAAAAGTAGATAATAAGCAAGCCTATGGTAGTGCAAGAAGCATGTGTGTATGAGTGAGCTCCATTTTCATCATGTACTTAGAATTTAGGAAGAGAGCCACCAAAAGTTTCCCTTGAGAGGTTTAGTGAGTGAATTCATCTCAATGACTTATGAAGGTTGAAATTGTTAAGTTGTTGATTTAAGGACAAGATACTAGTCTATAGAGTTTAGATTTTTGAGAATTAACAACCCTAGGTATTTTCTTTTCAATTGCTTCTTCTTATGTTTGAGGAAAAGCTAGGGGATACATATTTAGTATTTTTCGCGAGACGCTCAAGCTTAAGTGTGGGGGAGTTGATAAGTGTCATTTTATTGATCATTTCATATGCTTAAATCCGTATTTGACCCATACTTTACTTGTATAATTGTGGATTTACACTAGGTTTTGGATTTATACTCTTTTTGGACCTAATTGTAAATTTGGATATATTTGAGTTGTTTTGTCACTAAATTTTTGATCTACTTTTGTAGGCTTGGAAGGATCGTGGACCTAGGATGTTGGGTCAAGGTTGAGTCAAAAGTGGACCAGATCAAAGGAATTAAGCGTCAGCTAATTTGGACCGTCCGATGCAAGAACGGTTAGATCTAGACCATCTGAGAATTACTGATCAATCCGAGCTGGGGTTAAGGCTAATCGAGCGATCAGATCAAGATCTGAGAGTTTTAGCTCAATCGGAGATCATCTAGCCGTTGGATTATGATTAGAGTGATCTAGACCGTCCATTTCAAATATCAGTTTGATCTGAGCCATCTGCTACAGATCTGGCAGATCCGAGCTACCATGAGGATGATCCTGACCTCTGGTCAAGATCTGGAAATTTTGAATCAAATCGGACGAGGATCCACCGTTGGATGAGCCGGGATGAATCTCAGCCGTCCACTATTTACCTACTTAAACTGCCTTCAGATTCAGAACAGAGCGTCGCGACCTCACGGAGCTTCAGCCATTAGCAGCTTAGTTTTCTTCTCATTTTCTCATTTGTCCTTCATTTTCCTTGCGATTTTCTTCAGTGAAGGCGTGGCCAACTCGATCACGATCTTGGATCAAGATTTGGATTGTTGGGAGGAAGTTTCAGTGGCGATTTTAGCTCCAGATTGCGCCAGATGCAGTTTTGAGCAGATCTGATATTGGAGCTAAATTTCCCAGCGATTTGCGAGTTTAAGGGGTTCTTGGCTTGCCCTTGCGTGACGAACAAGGTGGTCTCGAGTCAAGAGAGTGATCGAGAGTTAATTTCCTTAGTTTATTTCTGTTCTTTAGATGTAATTTCAGTTTCAATTGTCTTTCAAATCTGTTTTTCGTATCTGCTGTAGTTTCTAAATTTTGTACTAGTTCTATTGGATCGTTTCTGGTAGTTGATAGCTTTTCAAGTCTGCAAACTAGTTAGCTAAGTGTTTGTGAAGTGAACAATTGCATTCAAATCAGTTTGTTATTTTCAAATCATTTCTGAATTTGAAATCGTTTATGCAGCCCTGTTTTAACTGTTGCGTATCAGTTATCTCATTTACATTTCTGAATTTTTACAGCTTTAATTAGGTTCATTTCTGCAAGTACAGTAGCTAGTGAGTTCGTTCATTGAGCAATTGTTTTCAATTACAGTTTATTTCTTGATTCAAAGTTAGCGTGCCAAGTTAGTTGTTGAGTATCAGCCCTTGTGTTTTTTCTGTGCGTATCAGTTCAGTCCTATTCCTGCATGTGTTTTTATAGTTTCTGAATTTAGTGTTATTGGATAAATTCCTGTAGTTTATAGTTAATGCATTTGATCCGAATTTGTTTAGCATTCAGTTGCATTTCTGACTTCCATTCAGCTGAGTTGTTGCGTTTCAGAATTCCTGTTGCATTCCCTTGCGTATCAGTACTGGGTTGCAACCTTTAGCTATCAAAGTCTGTTCTGGAATTTAGATTGTTTCTGCATTCATGTCCTCTAATTTCTGTTGTTGCATTTCAGTTACTTTGTTTCATTCCTGCAGTCAGTTACACTCTTTAGCTGCTGAATTTTATTCCAACTGCTCAGTCCTTGCTTCATTGTTGCTTTGTTTCATTCATCCATGAGATCACGTTCCTAATAGTTTTGTTTTCCATACAAAATTGATCAGCTAGCATGTCTTCATTGTCAGTTTACAGTCGAAACAATTTAGGATCATCTTTGGCACAATAGTTTTCTCATCTTGAAGTATCAAGTGGATAAATTCTTAATTGTATATCAAGTGTAATTTAGGCAGATTTTGGCATCAAGTTAAGTGCAAGTTTTAGTGTGCCAATGAGCTCGTAATCAGTTTGTTTTGGATTCAGTTAGCTACTGCATCTAGGTTTTCAATTCAGCATTAGAATCAAATGTTATTGCTACAATTAGGTCTAAAGTTCTTGCCTTAGTTTCAATCCAAATTCAGCCATTTTTGTTGGTTCAATTTTCTTAGCGTTTGAATTGTTTTGGTTATCAAATTCATTTCCTAATTCAGTTACTTGCATTAGTCAAAGACATGCAGAATTAGTTGAGTCTATTAGTTGCTATTGTTTTGTTTAATTCATTTAGTTACGTATTTTCTTTTTCTTGTGAGTTTTCCTTTATAATTGAAACCAAAACTCAGATTTTATTTGAAACCCCAAAAACATTAACGACAAATAAACCCGAGCACAAATCGAACAAACTTGAACTAGTCCTTTGGAAAAAAATACGACCTGTGGCCCCTTTATTACGCTTTTCTTCTTTGATTGCAAAAAAGGGTTTCCATCACATTTATAAATTTTTAAAATTCTGATGGATCTACATTCGTGACAATTTTAATTAGCTAAATTGGGTCCATTAGTGACCAAGAGGCCTTTATGGTAAGGAAATTTCGTAAAGCATTTAAAAGTTTTTCTATCAAATCATATGCTAGGAAAGGGGCCAAAGGTAAGGGTAAGGCCAAGGAGATAATATGCTACAACTGTCACCAAGAGGGACATATGAAGAACGAGTGTCCCTAGTTGAAGAAAAGGGAGGACAAGAAGGAAGAGAAGAAGAAGAGTGACAAGAAGAAGTCAAAGGGAAAGGAAAAGAGTGCCACGAACCTCAAGGTGACTTGGGACTATCCCTCATCCTCAGAGGAAGAAGAAGAGCAAATCTCCCACTTTGCTCTCATGGCACAAGATGACTCGGACTCATCAGACGATGAACGGAGCTCAAGAGGTGAAGATGAGAGCTCCTCCACTTCATCATCATGAGAGTCAGAAGCTTCGGTAAGTGAGGTATACCACTTACCCTCCTCTACCTTAGTGAAAATTATTTCTAGCACAAACATGGATTTAGCTAAGGCTAGAAGTAGAATTAAGGACCTTAAGGAAGAAATTGTCATGCTTAGAGTATAAGCTATTAAACTTAAAGATTTACATGCTAGCTCTACCTCTTCACATGTTTCACATATTGAAAATGAAAATAAGGAGTTAAGGAAACAAGTAGATGACCTCACAAAGGCCCATAGGAAATTCCAAGTAGGATCAAGTAACCTTGATATGATCATAAACAGTCAAAGGGTTGTATATAACAAGGCCGGATTGGGTTATAGACATAAGATCAAGGAAGTAGCATTCGTCTCACTTACCGGTAGGATTGGTGCAACTAGGAGACTAGGGGATAGGGGAACCACAAAGAAGGCATGGGTACCTAAGAAATTTTTAAATGATGCTTATGGATCAAAAATATGGGTACCAAAAAAGTGTGTTTTCCGTGTTGTTTAGGTAAAGGTGAAGGAGGCCCCAACCTTGTGGATAGTATGTAGGACCGGTGCCGTCGATAGAGGGGGGGTGAATATTGACCGTTCGAAATCTTTCGGAAATCTTCGTTTGTAAAACTATTCAGATCGTTAGTGCAGCGGAAAATAAAAACAAAACGAACACAAGTACACAGCAGATTTTACTTGGTTCCCGACCCCCCAGGGTCAGTACATCCAAGGCCTATGCACGGGAACGCCCGTCCACTATTGGTCTCCTTCCCGGACTTTCCGGAGGAGGAGAAACCCGACTTACAGTGCAGTATTACAAGCAATAATATAGAAATTTAAATACAGTAATTAAAAAGCAAACCAACGAGACAAGGTTTGAAGCTCGGCCGATCTGGAGCTCCGAAGTGCCACGCACCTCCTCCTAGAGCCTCCCGGTCGTAGAGCCTCGTTTCTACCACGTTTCAGTTGGTCAGAAAGCTTGGAATGGTTCTTGGAATTCGTGTCTGAAGCAGAGGGGTCGAAGCCCCTTATATAGGCCTCCTGGGGGCGCCCCGGACGCTGGGGGCGCCCCGGAAGACTCGGTCAACTCTTATCCTTGCGCCTACTTCATTGTAGGTGATAATACCTTTGACCAGGGCACCCCGGATGCTCCAGGCGCCCCTGTGAGTGCTTATCCTGTGTTCTGATTTCGAAACAGCAAAACAGCTACTAATCCGGGCGCCCCGGACGCTCCGGGCGCCCCGGTTGACACCTGTTTTGACTCCATCACGAAACTGCCACTTTTAGTACTGCCTGGGGGCGCCCCCCTTGCTGGGGGCGCCCTGGCTGCATGGGGGCGCCCCCAATGATGGGGGCGCCCTGCTTAGGGCCTCCAACACTGTTTTGCTTGGTTTAACTGCTTTGTCTCCGGTTCTTGATACCTGCAAGATACACAAACACAAAGCATGGATACATATAATATTAAGCCTAAGGACTTGGTTCGGACTTCAGATTTGCATGAAACCCTAGGTCGAACCGACACGAGTTCCTATCCCCGAGAACTCGCCCTTCACCTACTCCTTTCAGGAGACGGTTGCCACCCAGCCCTTCGGATGGACTTTTGCTTAGCCTCCGATTACTCCGGATCTCGAGACGCCCGAACCCCGACCCGTCTCTACTCCTGTCCTTAGTCATCGCTCAGCTAAGTTGCTTAGTCCCTTGGACCAAGACTTCATTACCTAGCAATCCTTCGCTAGGTGCCTAGCAGTCCTTCGCCAAGTCTTCATTCCCTAGCAGCCCTTCGCCAGGTGCCTAGCAGCCCTTCGCTAGGTCTTTGTTACCAAGCGGTCCTTCGCCTGGTGCCTAGCAATCCTTCGCTAGGTCTTCTATGCCTAGCAGCCCTTCACTAGGTGCCTAGCAGCCCTTCGCTAGGTCTTCTATGCCTAGTAGTCCTTCACTAGGTGCCTAGCAGCCGTTCGCTAGGTCTTCTATGCCTTGTAGTCCTTCACTAGGTGCCTAGCAGCCCTTCGCTAGGTCTTAGGGTTACGATACCTAGCAGCCCTTCGCTAGGTCTTAGGGTTACGATACCTAGCAGCCCTTCGCTAGGTGCCTAGCATCCCTTCGCTAGGACTTGGGGTTTTAATACGTAGCAGCCCTTCGCTAGGTGCCCAGCAGCCCTTCGCTAGGACTTAGGGTTTCGATGCCTAGATTAACTAGGACTTTTCTTCAGCTTAGTTTACTTCACTTTTGCTCCCCTTTGTCTGTTCATTATATCACTGACTTAAGTGAATTGTCAAACATTAAAACACTTAAAGAGGAACATCATTGATGCAACTTGCACCAACAATCTCCCCCTTTTTGATGTTTGACAATAACTTAAGTTAGATAGGTTTAAAGGGGCTAACTTACTGTCCTTGGGGTAAAAATGAAAAAAAGTGATATAGGTTTTGAAACTACATTTTTGATCTTCGGGGAAAAATTTTTCTAACTTAAGCACACATCTCTCCCCCTTTGTAATACATCAAAAATAAAATACTTGCACCAACATTAACAACCTCTGGTTCTTTTTGAAAATACTTAGTGCAAAATTTTTGAAAGCATTGTATTTTGAATAATATATTGCAAAAATTATGTAAATTTTTGAAAATATAAGTACCTTTGAAAATATATTGAATTTTTGAATAATTAAGTACTTTTGGAAAATGCATAACCTTTGAAAGAATGTTATTTTAGAAAATATAAATGTTATGCCTATTTTGCAAGTACTAACTGTTTTTTTTTTAAAAATAAGTGATTTATGAAATATAATACTTTACTTGGCTAAGTTTCTTTTCCAGTCTGACACAATCTTGGGAAACCTTGTTGACTACAAGGACATCTTCCTAAGTGTCCTGGAAAATTTTCAAGGTCAAGTAAATATTAATAGAATTTTGAAAAAAAATGATAGTACTTTTGAAATAATATTTGGCTTTGAAAGACATAAGTACTTTTGAAAACATAATATTTGACTTCACTTGGTTAATTTTCCAGTCTAACACTATCCTGGGAACCCTTGTTGACTACAAGGACATTTTCCTAAGTGTCCTGGAAATTTTCCAACCGAAGTAAATATTATACAAAATTTCATAAGTCACCGAATAATAGAATGTAAGTTAATTTTGAAAAATGTAAGGATTTTTCAAACTCAAGATATTATTTCAAATTGATCAGATTTTTCACCAGATGAATTTTTGAAGGTAATAGTGTATATATTTTTATTAACAAATTGATAGTAAAAAAAACATACTTATGTTTTCAACAGGATTTGAAAATATCGCGCATGAAAACATTTGAAATATCTAATACTTCTTTTAATTTGACCTCCCCCTAAACTTGATCCAGTCCTGGGAAGCTTGTTGACCACAAGTACTCTTCCTCTGAGTCTTAAGGTTTGATTCAAATCAAAGGAATTTTCTAAAATTTCAAAACAATTAATTAAAAGAAACTTTTTCAGAAGTTTGATTTAGACTCCCCCTAAGTCTGACACGTCCTAGGAGTCCTTGTAGATTATGAAGTGGACTTTCCTCTGTGTTTTTAGGGTTTATCAAAATCAAACAAGACAGGTAAATTTTATAACATAAACCCTTTTTTTTCAAAAAACACAAGTGATAACGATTTACAGCTCAGTTTTCGAAAAGTATTTTCAAATAATAGTAATTTTTAAAGTGCAAATTTTTGAAAACAAAAAAATGAAAAGTACTCCCCCTGTACCCGATACTGTTTGACTCTATCTAAGTGCCTTAAGGAACTTTAGTGTTGTCCTAAGATGCTTGTGTCTAATTGGGTGAGTCAAACAAATTTCTGAAAAGATATATTTTTGAAAAAATGTATAATATATATAATTAATCAGACAAGCATAAATTCCATAAAAACATTATTATGTTGAAGCACTATTTTGAAAATATATTTTTATGAAAATATTCTAATAATTTTGAGAAACAATTTTGAAAACTATTTTTCAATTCATTAGTCCTTAACATCTCACCCATTTTAGAAATATCAATACAACAAGCATGGTTGCCTTATAGGTGTATTGTGAGATGCTTGATTCATTTTTCTTAATTTTTTAACTCTAAGATTTAATTAAAGCTTGTGTTAGATTTGAATTTGACAAGAAGTAATTTGAATTTGAATTTCAAAAATTGGCTTCCAGGTCTTGGCGAGGCACTAGGCGTTCTTTGGCCGTAGCCTTATTGGATCATCAACCCTTTCCTTGACAAAGCCTTTTAATGAAATTTCATTTTCAAAATTACTTTTTGAAAGATTCTGGTCTAACTAGTTTGGGTCTTGGATTGGTAGCTTCGGCTAGTTTCACCAGTCTAAAGAGACCAAGTAGAGTATACTTGACCTTATTAGAATTGGCTTCCCTAACGTACTATCATCTCACCTCCACCCAATACTAGGTTGATCAAGTTTCAATTATTCTTTTTCTTATGGCCGTTCTAATATATGCATAAAATTTAAATATGAATGACATGTCATATATTTTAAAAGAATAGCAGATGCATGTCATGGCAGTTGTGCATGAGTCAAACAAGTCAAATAATTTTATTTAAGTTTCTAAAATGTATCAAATTCCCGATTTGATACATGTCGAGTGAACCGGCGAATATGTCAACCCACTTTGACATATTTAATTTTATTAATTTTAATTGTTGCGGTTTGGGTAAGGTTTTAGTTTTAGTTCGAGTTTATGTTATTTAAGTTTTAATTGGATTTAATTAAGAAATAATTGATGTTTGAATTTAAAGTCAAATTTTAATTGGAGTAAATTGAATTAATTAAGTTTATTTGAATTAATTTGAATTTAATTAGATTTTACTTAAATTATTTGAATTAATTCGAATTTAATTGAATTTTAATTAAATTATTTGAATTAATTCGAATTTAATTGAATTAAACTAGAATTAAGATTTAATTTGAATTTAATTAGGATTTAATTAAGATTTAATTTGAATTTAATTAATATTTAATTAGGATTTAATTTGAATTTAATTAAGATTTAATTTGAATTTTATTAGGATTTAATTAAGATTTAATTTGAATTTAATTTAAATTTAATTTGAATTTAATTTGGATTTAATTATGATTTAATTAAGATTTAATTTGAATTTAATTAGGATTTAATTAAGATTTAATTTGAATTTTAATTTAAATTTAATTTGAATTTAATTTGATTTAATTATGATTTAATTAAGATTTAATTTGAATTTAAATTTAAATTTAATTTGAATTTAATTATGATTTAATTAAGATTTAATTTGAATTTTAATTTAAATTTAATTTGAATTTAATTTGGATTTAATTATGATTTAATTAAGATTTAATTTGAATTTAATTTAAATTAATTATGATTTAATTCTAAATTAATTAAGATTTAATTTGAAATTAATTAAGATTTAATTTGAAATTAATTTAATTTCGAATTAGGATTTAATTTAATTTCGAATTAGGATTTAATTTAATTTAATTTAATTTGAATTTTTTAAGGTTATAATGATTAATTAATAATTGTGGGTTTAAATTCATCATTTTCATTATTTCAAAAATTTCTTCTTCATCTTTATCTTTCTTTTCAAGTTTTTCTAATAATTTTGATTTATTTGAATTTTTGTCATTTTTATTGATTATGACCTTTATCTTAGATAGTTCCATATCCTCCTTGAGATTAGGTTTTTCAATATCCTCACAGTAGGTGGAGTAAATTGGGCCACTAGTTAAAGTTTTATAATAATATTCAATATTATCTATAATTAAATTATTATCTAGGAGAATTTTATCTTCACCATTATCCTTGGAATTATCCTCAGATATATCTTCAATATTTTCCAGACATTCAGAATTAATCTCTAGATTATCCTTAGAATTAATTTCTGGATTATCTTTAAGATTTTCAGATTCAGATACAGATTTGTACAATGGATTTTCAAATTTGAATCTGTAATTATCTAAAGAATTTTCATATTTAGAATTATCCTTAAGATTTTTGAATTCAGATTTATCCTTAGGATTTTTCAAATTTGAATTCGAATTTATCCTTAGGATTTTCGAATTCGAATTCGGGATTAATTTCAGATTTAAAACTAGAATTAATTGTATCATTATCTGTAGAATTATCAGAGTTAATTTTAGATTTAATATCAGAATTAATTTTAGCAATTATTGAATTGGTATTAATAATTAAATAGTTAATTTTGGATATTTTAATCATATGCGTATTTTCTAATTTTTCATGCAAAATATTTAATCTACAATGCAGTAAATTTAATTTTTCAGAAAAATTAACTGAATTATCTAAAGACAGTGCAGGAAATTGTAAGACTTTTGGAACGTAAATCTTACGTACCTTCGCCGGACACTTATTTTTGTAGTGCCCGTATTTCTCGCATTTGAAACATCTGATGTGATTTTTGTTTTTCCGGACTTCTGGCGCTGGTACCCCCTGTGCCGCCGGTGATGTAGACCGAATCTTACGAGTAGGGCACTGATTTTTGTAGTGCCCTCTCTCCCTGCACGTGAAACAAATAATATGCAATTTAAAATTAGACATTAAAAAAAAATGTACCTGATTCACCCCTGGGCTCCCCCTCAACTCTTGGCGTCGTTGCTCCGTCGGCGGTTAGTCCGGTGAAGAGCGGCTCGGCTCTGATACCAATTGTAGGACCGGTGTCGTCGATAGAGAGGGGGGGGTGAATATCGACCGTTCGAAATCTTTCAGAAATCTTCGTTCGTAAAACTATTCAGATCGTTAGTGCAGCGGAAAATAAAAACAAAATGAACACAGGTACACAGCAGATTTTACTTGGTTCCCGACCCCCCAGGGTCAGTACATCCAAGGCCTATGCACGGGAACGCCCGTCCACTATTGGTCTCCTTCCCGGACTTTCCGGAGGCGGAGAAACCTGACTTACAGTGCAGTATTACAAGCAATAATATAGAAATTTAAATACAGTAATTAAAAAGCAAACCAACGAGACAAGGTTTGAAGCTCGGCCGATCTGGACCTCCGAAGTGCCGCGCACCTCCTCCTGGAGCCTCCCGGTCGTAGAGCCTCGTTTCTACCACATTTCAGTTGGTCAGAAAGCTTGGAATGGTTCTTGGAATTCGTGTCTGAAGCAGAGGGGTCGAAGCCCCTTATATAGGCCTCTTGGGGGCGCCCCGGACGCTGGGGGCGCCCCGGAAGACTCGGTCAACTCTTATCCTTGCGCCTACTTCGTTGCAGGTGATAAGACCTTTGACCAGGGCACCCCGGATGCTCCGGGCGCCCCCATGAGTGCTTATCCTGTGTTCTGATTTCGAAACAGCAAAACAGCTACTAATCCGGGCGCCCCGGTTGACACCTGTTTTGACTCCATCACGAAACTGCCACTTTTAGTACTGCCTGGGGGAGCCCTGGCTGCATGGGGGCACCCCCAATGATGGGGGTGCCCTGCTTAGGGCCTCCAATACTATTTTGCTTGGTTTAACTGCTTTGTCTCCGGTTCTTGATACCTGCAAGATACACAAACACAAAGCATGGATACATATAATATTAAGCCTAAGGACTTGGTTCGGACTTCGAATTTGCACGAAACCCTAGGTCAAACCGACACGAGTTCCTATCCCCGAGAACTCGCCCTTCACCTACTCCTTTCAGGAGACAGTTGCCACCCAGCCCTTCGGATGGACTTTTGCTTAGCCTCCGATTACTCCGGATCTCGAGATGCCCGAACCCCGACCCGTCTCTACTCCTGTCCTTAGTCATCGCTCAGCTAAGTTGCTTAGTCCCTTGGACCAAGACTTCATTACCTAGCAATCCTTCGCTAGGTGCCTAGCAGTCCTTCGCCAGGTCTTCATTCCCTAGCAGCCCTTCGCCAGGTGCCTAGCAGCCCTTCGCTAGGTCTTTGTTACCAAGCGGTCCTTCGCCTGGTGCCTAGCAATCCTTCGCTAGGTCTTCTATGCCTAGCAGCCCTTCGCTAGGTGCCTAGCAGCCCTTCGCTAGGTCTTCTATGCCTAGTAGTCCTTCACTAGGTGCGTAGCAGCCCTTCGCTAGGTCTTCTATGCCTAGTAGTCCTTCACTAGGTGCCTAGCAGCCCTTCGCTAGGTCTTAGGGTTACGATACCTAGCAGCCCTTCGCTAGGTGCCTAGCATCCCTTCGCTAGGACTTGGGGTTTTAATACCTAGCAGCCCTTCGCTAGGTGCCCAGTAGCCCTTCGCTGGGACTTAGGGTTTCGATGCCTAGATTAACTAGGACTTTTCTTCAGCTTAGTTTATTTCACTTTTGCTCCCCTTTGTCTGTTCAATATATCACTGTCTTAAGTGAATTGTCAAACATTAAAACACTTAAAGAGGAACATCATTGATGCAACTTGTACCAACATAGTAGATAGTGGATGCTCAAGACACATGACCGGGGATGTGAGCAAGTTCACCACTATTAGCTACCTAAGAGAAGGGACGGTCTCCTTTGGGAACAGTGGAAAGTTAAGGATCATTGGTAGAGGCACAATTGAGGTATCTCCCACTATTTCGATTCACAAGGTACTTTTAATTAAGGATATGAAGTTTAATTTATTAAGTGTAAGTCAACTATGTGATGCCGGGTTTAGAGTAGAATTTCATGCTAAGAAATGTGTAATAAGGCAAAGTGACTCAAACACTATTATATTAGAAGGGTTTAGAGAAGCAAACTTATATTATCTTGATCTATCTTATACTACTAACAATGTTGTTAAGTGTCTCATGTCTAATGAAGAAGAAGGGTGGTTGTGGCATCGAAGACTTGGACACGTCAACATGAGGAACATTGCAAGAGTGGCCAAGGAAGAATTGGTGAAGGGACTTCCAATGATCAAGTATGAGAAGACCAAGTTGTGTGATACATGCCAAGAGGGTAAGCAATCCAAAGCATCACACAAAGGTAAAACTCTAGTCACCATCTCCTTACCTTTAGAACTTTTGCACATAGACCTTTTTGATTGTCATAGTACTCCCTCACTTATGGGGAGTAAGTATTGCCTAGTAATAGTAGATGACTTTTCTAGGTTTACTTGGGTCTATTTCTTGAAACATAAGGATGATACCCTAGATATCTTTATAGGATTTAGTAAAAGGGTAGAAAACGAAAAGAACATCAAAATAAACCGAATTAGGAGTGACCATGGTGGGGAGTTCCAAAACGCTATCTTCACACAATTTTGTGTTGAAAATGGGTAGAAGCATGAGTTTTCATGCCCAAGGACTCCTCAACAAAATGGGGTAGTTGAGAGGAAAAACCGAGCCCTACAAGAAGCTGCTAGGACATGCTTAATGCATACTCTCTTCCTAGCTACTTTTGGGCCGAAGCGGTTAACACCGCCTGCTATATCCAAAACCGGGTGTTGGTACATAGGTTTTTGGGAAAAACACCCTTTGAACTTTGGAATGGAAGAGTACCCCAAGTCCACTATTTTAGGGTCTTTGGATGTAAAGTCTACATCTTAAACACCAAAGACGACCTAAGAAAATTTGAGTCAAAAGCTGATGAAGGAATCTTAGTAGGATACTCTTTAACTAGTAGGGGCTATAGAGTGTACAACAAGAGGACAAAAGTGATTGAGGAGTCCTCTAATGTCAAATTTGATGAAACTACTAGTACCTATCCTAGAAAGGCTTTTATTGATAAGGATATAGAAGAAGTCCAACCTCTTGCCCATAGAATCCAAGACCTACATTTGGAGGGCAATGATCAAGGGGGAGTAAGAAACACACTAGAGGATGAGGAAGAAGGAGTAAATGAACCTACAACCTCTAGACCCTTGAGACATCACCATGATCATCCTATTGACCAAATTGTGGGTGATGTAAATCAAGGAGTAAGGACTAGATCATACTTTAGGGACCAAACGAGTCAAATAACTCTAATCTCCCAATTAGAATCCAAGACCATTGATGAAGTATTGGGAGATGGTGATTGGGTTTTAGCTATGCAAGAAAAACTAAATCAATTTGAGAGGAGTGAAGTTTGGGAGTTAGTCCTGAGGCCCAATGATTGCACTATTGTAACCACTAGATGGGTCATTAGGAACAAACTAGACGACCAAGGTAAAATCACTAGGAACAAGGCTAGATTGGTAGCTAGGGGGTTTAACCAAGTTGAGGGATTAGATAATGATGAGACCTATGCCCCCGTAGGTAGGTTAGAATCAATTAGAATTCTACTAGCCTATGCCGCTCACATGGGTTTCACACTTCACCAAATGGATGTGAAGTCGGCATTCCTAAATGGGATCATTAAGGAAGAAGTTTATGTAGAACAACCCCCCGGGTTTGAGGACCCTAACTATCCAAGACATGTGTTCAAATTAAGGAAAGCATTATATGGATTGAAACAAGCTCCCTGGGCATGGTATGAGAGGCTTTCTTCATTTTTCGTGTCTAAGGGGTTTAGGAGAGGAACAATTGACCCGACATTGTTCCTAAAATCTAAGGATAAAGATATATTTGTTGCCCAAGTGTATGTAGACGATATCATTTTTGGGTCAACAAATAATGACTTCCTACAAGAATTCATCAACTGTATGGAAGATGAATTTGAAATGAGTCTTGTGGGAGAGTTAACCTTTTTCTTAGGCCTTCAAGTTAAGCAAACTAATGAAGGTACACATGTATTTCAAACCAAATATGCTAAGGAAATATTAAAGAAATTTGGTTTACAAAATGCTAAGGAAGCATCTACACCCATAGGAACTAATGTGAAAATGGATAGTGACATTGAAGGCAAAATGGTAGACTCTAAACACTATAGGAGCATGATTGGTAGCCTCCTATACCTAACCGCTAGTAGACCCGACATACTTTTTGCGGTAGATATGTGTGCAAGGTACCAATCGTGTTCCAAAGAGTCTCATTTGGTTGTAGTCAAGAGGATCCTAAGGTATGTGAAAGGGACCCTAAACGTCAGACTTTGGTATCCTAGAACGCCTAATGTTGACCTAATTGGATACACCGATTCAGACTATGCGTGGTGTAAGTTAGATAGGAAGAGTACAAGTGGAGGATGTCAATTCCTTGGGTCTTCCTTAGTTAGTTGGAGTACTAGAAAACAACCATGTGTTGCCCTATCAACAACGAAAGCAGAATATGTGGCAATGGGTGGTTGTGTTTGCCAACTTCTTTGGAGCATGCACACCTTAGAGGACTATGAGCTACATTACACCAAGGTCAAAGTCCTGTGTGATAATGTAAGCACAATCAACTTAACTAAAAATCTGGTTCATCATTCTAGGATAAAACACATTGAAGTAAAACATCACTTCATTAGAGACCATGTGGCAAGGGGAGACATAGAACTACACTATGTTGAATCAAAGTCGAACCTAGCCGACATCTTTACCAAGCCTCTTCCCGAATCGGAGTTTACATCCTTAAGAAGAGGCCTTGGAATGTGTTTTGTGGAAGTATAGAATGAACTTGGACACATTAGCTTTGAAAAAGGGTGTTTGATCCATTAGGGTGATACATTTGGGTCACTTGTGCTTGTGGCATATTGTTGAGCCATTAAAAGTATCAAAATATCAAAACTAGACCAACTATGGGGGAGGCAAGTGTTTAATCAATGGACACTTTGCCAAAGATCATAGTTGGACATTTTAAAACTTTGAAAACCATTTCATGTGTTACATACTTTGCTAAGTTCTTCAAAGTCCTATAATTGCAAATTTGGTTTCAAAATTTGATACAAAATGTAGTGTTTTTCAAAACTTTTGGATTTTATCAAAAGTCATGCATGTTTGTAATTTTATATGGTCTAATATTTTTCCCTGATAGAGTATATCATTTCAAACATGTATGCAAAATTTTACAATTTTTGGAATTTTTTGGAATTTTCTGGGAGTTTATGAAATTCGACAGAAAACTTGAAAAACCAGTCTGATAGCGTATCAGTCGACTGCCCTATGGGTAGTCGACTGGGACGCCTGTTTTTCAGCAACTGTGAGAAATTTCAGAAATCAATAATTCTCGCATTTGATGCCATAGGGTTTGGTTGCTTGAGTCAATCATTTTGATGGTGTCAAAGGGGGAGAATAGGTGGTTTAAGTTAGAAATTTAACCTAGAATGGAGGGTTTAGGATTTTATTTCTAACTTAGACATTGAATGTATAGAAATGAAGAAGACATGGATTAAGGGGGAGGTACCTCTTAGGTTCTGATATGTCTTATGTTTTTACATATTGTTGTTGTTAAGTGGTAACATAACTTGGACTTAGATTACAATTGAAAATGGGGAGAAGACATAGATTAAGGGGAAGGTTGCCTCTTAGGTTTACTATGTCTCATGATTTTTCAATTGCTCTCTCTTGTTATTACTATTGCTGTTATTTATCTCTAACTTAAACATATTGCCACACATCAAAAAGGGGGAGATTGTTGAGGCAATCGACCCTTAAATGATTGGAAGATCATGGTTTTGATGTGTGGGCGAATAGGCTTAAAGTTAGAGTGTTATGTTGTATTTGATTTGTGTGATTGAGTTTGCAGGACTTGGAGAATCACACTTGGTGGACCTATCCGAGGGTGAGAGCCGAGGGAGGAGAACTCCAAGGGCATGCCGGGAAGTGGACTTCTAAGGGCACACGTGAAGGGTGGCATGGAGGCAAGCCAAGGGAAGGCTTGCGTGCGGATCCGAGGGACGATAGCCAGAGGAAGAGGACTTCAAGGGGCGAGCCAAGGGAGCAGACCTGAAGGCACACGCGAAGGAGAAGGTTCGGAGTGGCTGGAGCTGAGCTGGGAAGCAGGGCAGTCGACTGGCCCAGAGGCAGTCGACTGCCAAAACCCACAGAAAGTTCGCAGCTTCGGACCAGTCGACTGGCCATGGGGCAGTCGACTGGCCATGGGGCAGTCGACTGGTATACCCCAAAACTAGCCGTTGGCTAGCTGTTTGCTAGCCGTTGGGCGGCATTTAATGCCGGGCCAGTCGACTGCCCTCGGGGCAGTCGACTGGTGCGAGTCTGGACAGACTGCGAATCTGTCCTTTTCACCTATAAAAGGAGCTCCTCGTTACACGTGTATCCACAGTTCCGTACAGTAACGAAGTGCTGCCCAATTGTAGAGTGATCTTTACTTCCTCCATCATATTTCTGCATCTGTAAAGAGGAATCTTTTGCTGTAAAGGTTTCTCCACCTCAAGGAGACATTTTGATAGTGAAAAGTGGTGCTCATAGCGTGGATCCTTGGATTAGTCACCCATCTGGGTGGATACCAAGTAAAAGAACTTTGTTAGTATTGTTATTTCTTTTGCATATTATTCCGCTGCGCTAACATCTTTGTAGAGATGAAAAAGTTCAAAGAAAGTGCATTCACCCCCCTCTGCACGCCTACATCGATCTTTCATGGAAGAGGGAAGGAAGAAGAAGGGATTGGTTGCTTGAGCCTTGGTGACTTCGGTTCTCGGTAGATCATCGCCCACACGATGTCCAAGAAAGGAGTGTCATACAATAGAAGATCGCGAGGTAAAAGGGAAGGTATAACTTCTCCTTTGGTTCCTTTGTTCTCTATTATTTCATGTGGTTTAATTAATTATTATTGTTGTTAATTATTTGTTAATTAATTATCTTGGACCCCGATGATAAACACATAAACTGGCGATCCCCTCATCGTCTATTCCATAGCTAATCGGTTGGACGAGATTGATCGCTAGAACAGCTTGGTTGTTCAAGCGATCGCTCGAATCGGTTAGCACGACGATGAGACGGTCGTTTGGGAAATAGGTCTCCATTCGAATTAAAAATTTTAATCCGTGGACATGGAGAGGTTGTTAATAGGAGCCCTAGAGCCAATTATGTGATGATTGACTAGGGACATTTTGTATCATATTCTATCATTAATAAAGACATGTTTGGTTATTATACTTACTTTG
This sequence comes from Boesenbergia rotunda, assembly GCA_024364735.1. Lineage (NCBI taxonomy): Eukaryota > Viridiplantae > Streptophyta > Magnoliopsida > Zingiberales > Zingiberaceae > Boesenbergia > Boesenbergia rotunda. The sequence continues at coordinate 300,269 of JAGFNQ010006443.1, forward strand.
TATTTGTGCCAAATAACTAAGTATAATAATGTCCTTGTGTAGTAGGTTCTTATCTACATCATATCGATTGGTTGAATCGATAGTGAGATGATGTAGAGAACACTACACTAAACTATTCCTAGTCGAGCATTAATATTCAAGGACAATATTAATGCATGGAGACTAGCATGTAGGTCAACTAATGACTTGAGCTCACAAGTCATGGATATGTGATATCAAGTTGACACATGGCTATACATTGGAGAATGTGTACTGAATTGACCCGCCATGAGAAAGTTTTATAAATTGTCATATGAGTGTCATAAACATTCTCATGTGACTATTAGTATGAATAGTCCTTCGACCTGACGTCACTACGGTTCCCTACATAAGGAGTTATGTAGGGAATTATGCGTCACCCGTAACAGGGTGGACTATAAAGGCGATCACTGGGTATGTAATGAATTATGCGGAGAGATGTGAGTGATGTAGATGGGATCTATCCCTCCCATATGACGGGAGTGATATCTGTGGGCCCCTTGATCGAGTAGGACTACTGAAACGCATGGTCATGCTCAAATAAGTCAATATGAGATATTAAGGATAGAAGGAGTCTACTCGAGGATCAAGAAACATAAGATTGACTGAGGATGACACGGTCTATGCCTCATTGGTCAATCTAGATATCAAGGATAGAAGGACAAGGTCATACATTATCATAGTCACGGAGGTTTAGTTGGATCATGACTTTTCTTGTTACTTGGGTAGCAATGATGCATTGTTAGATGCCGCTCATTGCTTATGTGTCTAAAGCGTTTAGGCGCATTGTGTTAGTGATATGAGAGAAGTGTCCTAAGGCAATCGCCTTATGATTGTAAACATTTATTTTAATAAATGATAATTCACTATTTGAGTGTACATGTTTGTGTATTTGATTGGGATCTTAAACTCATCTACTGAATGTCCGCAATACAACTCACAGCATAAGAGAATTTGTGATGGGATCACAACTTGTGATTATCTCTAAATGTGCAAATGTGAAGTATTGAAAATATCCCTAGTCGATGAATTGATAAAAACGGACACTATAAATTCTGTTGAGACTAGCATGGGTTATTCTCTAATCAGCTGATTCTCACTGGCTGGTGACATTGGGATGTCCGGAGATAAACATGGATGCTAGTTAAGGGAACTAGTTCATTGGAGTGACTAGCTGTAAGACTTCATATGGGAATCTACATGTAGATATGTCAATGAAGATCTTACTGCGGCTTAAGTGCGATGTTTCTTTGACTTGCGGTGTTCAAGTCATCTTGGTCATGGAGACTTATACTTTGACATCTTAAGTAAGCATCTCCAAGGAGGTGTGGACCCAGGATGACCGGGTATAAGCCGAAGTGCCCGAAGATGTTTGAACAGCCTACAAAGGATTCACCACTCCTTGCGAGGAGATGTATACCCAGGCCTATCGTCGGATTGTTACTCAAAGCCTCTGGCCAGAGCATATCATATTAAGAGTGTGAGTCTCTTAAATACATGAGAGTAATTAGAAATCCAAAGGACGAGAAAGACACTACTTGGGCTAGGTGTGACGTAGTCAGCCTAGTGGGGACTGACACCATAGACCGTGTCCTGAACCAAGTGGGTATAAGGTGGTGAAGGGAATGGGGCACGACTCATTAGAGCTGCTGAAGGGTTTCAGAATAATTTCTTCTGAGGTCAAACCGTTGATCTTTCGATTAATTGGGGATCATGATGTACTACTAGGTGCCACTCATGATCGTTCTATAATTAGTTAAATTATAGACGGCCAGCATAAATCGAAAGCCTATTTAGTCACACGCACTACGAGTAATCCGAGGGATTTAAAACGAGTTGAAAATTGGATTTTCCGATCAAGAGAAATAAGTCGAATCTGAGTTAGTCAGAGGCGCAATGGAAGCTAAAAATGGCTAAGTCTTTTGAAGGCTTTTTGGGTGAATTAAATGAGTTTAATTCGCGGCGGTTCGGGTTGGTTTGGCCGGCCAAAGAGGGTGTCAAAACCCCCTTTGGTGGCCGGCCACAATAAGAGGAGAAAACCAATTAATTTTGGTTTAATTAATAAAATAAATCTAGTGCGATTTATTTTATAAATTATGGATAAATAAATTTGTATAAAGAAATTTATATAAATAAAATTTATAGAAATTTATTCTTTTATGGAAGATTAAAATAATCCATGAATTGGTTTATTTTAATTTTATAAAATCAATTATGAATTGATTTTTCCATAATAAGAAAGTTTATAAATTTCTTATAAAATTTATTCCATAATTTAAAGAGAAGAAGAATTAGTTTTATTATAAATTAGTTTATAATAAAGACTCGGTTTAAACGGAATAATTAATAAGAAAATTTATAAGATAAATTTCTTATAACTAATTCCATTAATTCCGTTAATTCGGTTTAGAGGGAGACTTAGCAAAGGAGTTGCTACTATATAAAGGAACCAAAGGCTAGCCCTTATTCCTAACTAATCAAGAGATTAATTATTCTCTCCCTCTCTCTCTTAATCTCTCCTCTCCTCCTTCTCCCTCTCTTCCCTTAGGGCCGGTGCCCACCCTAGCTTCCCTAGGGCTGGCGCCCAACCTACATCCAAGGAGGTGGAGGCCGTGAGCTTCAAGAAGAAGAAGGAGAACCCGAACACGAAGAAGAAGAAGCGGATAGCGATTCCTCTCTTCCCGGAATTCGATTCCGTTACTTCGTTGGTTAGTTTTCCATTATTTTCTCTTATTCCTCTAGTTGTGCCTTCGAGAATCTAGTAGTTCTCGTCGGCACAAAACTCGTGACTTGGCGAAGTCATCCCGAAGAGAACTCGGCGTGGACGCGAATAGAGGCGGAGCTTCCAAGGGACGCTACGGTTGGATCTCGTCCCTTTTCTTCGAGATACGCGAGGTATAAAAGTAAATTAGTTTACTTTTCTGCAAAATTTTATTTTATGATTATGTCAACACACCATATGGTTGCATGCTAGATACGAAGTTAAAATAATTTAGGAAATTATTTTATGCAAACTCTTCCGCTGCACGAAAAATTTTAAATTTTACGAACTCGTATCCTTGTCAACATGCACCCGGTCCCAACAGTGGTATCAGAGCCGCGGTTAGTGTTCGACATTATCATATAATTGTTTTGCGGAACACTTTGTCATGATCTCAATTTCGGAAAAATTTTTCAATTATGGAAACTTTCAAATTATAATAGATTTTAGATTTAGGAATTTCAAAGTTTGGAAATCCTCATGAAATTTCGCAAACGTTTGAAATTTTCTAGTTTCTAAAATTTTATAATAATTGTGAAAATTTCCCATCTTTGGAAACTTTCCAAATTTTGGAAATTTTTCTATTTTAGAAATTTTCCAAATTTTTGGAAATATGTAAGTTTTCTTTTTACCCGAAACTTACAATTATTCTGAAAATTATTTTTTGAAATCTCGCAATTTTGGGCACTTTCTTTTGAGAAAGTCTAGACAAATTCATGGATAGTTAATTGACAATTAAATTTGAATTGGTCTTTAAATTGACAACAAAATTCTTTATTTTGGATTGAGCCTCGGGGAGCCGTCCAATTTAAAGTTAGTTGTTGTAATTTAATTTCCCAATTTTTAATTGAAATTGTCATGTTTGATTTGGATTGAGCCTCGGGGAGCCGTCCAAATTGGATTTACGACAAATTACTTTTCTTTGGGTATCTGAGCCTCGGGGAGCCACCCTTAGAAAACGATTTGTTGTAATTAATTAAATCCATGAATAAAATATGTTGAAGAGGTGATGCTCTTACATATTGTTGTCTCCAAAATTAATTAGGAAAATGGTTTCCTATAGAGTTTTCTTAAATAAGATTTTCATGAAAATAATATGTAGTTGAATTAAGGGATTTGTCTCTTAATTTAATAAGATTTGATTTAGAGAAATCAAAATCTTGAACATATTATTTCCGAAATTAATTATGACAATTTAGGAAATTGTTTCCCAAAACAATTCCTTTAATAAAGTATGAAATTATAATTAGGAAATCCGGTTCCTAATTTAATTCATGAGACTTGATAAATTAAGTCCCATACATACTTTATTAAGGAAATCGTTAGTCATGACATAATTTTATGTCATGAATGTGCTTAGAAAAGAATGAGACCCAAACACCCCTTACAAAATATTAAGGCTAACACCTTCCATTAATATGGTTAGAACCGGAGTTTTGTTTCTCGCTAGGGTTGATGGACACATCCATGCCCGACTTGAACCTCAACATGTTCAAACCATGGAATTAGTTTATGTATAATATAGTTGGAGTCAGAGGTCAATCCTTAGTTTTGGTTGTTGGACACATCCAAGCCTGACTAAACGGTTGAATGAGCTCCAACCATATTAAAACTATTTCTTGATTAATGGGTCAGCCTTAAGCTTGGAGCATCGATTTGTTGTGCCACAGCCAAGGTCGATGTAAAGAGAGGTGCAGTTAGGTGCTATGTATAATGATACATACTTGTTAATGAGTTAACAACCTAATGATTTATGCAAACATTCAATTAGTTGATAGCATAAGGTGATAGTTACATATATGTGATGTGTAATCGGTATAATTACCTACCTTCATAGCTAAGAAAAACTTGATGGTCACAGCCATGGTGGTTCTTATCTATGGTTGGATATCAACCTATTTGGAGATGTTCCTACGATCTCCCGAATTGATAATAAGGGTGACTCAATTCGTAAAATAAATAGGATTTAATTTATGTATGATGATACATTCTGTAATCATTCTTCTCACAAAAGCTCAATTTGTATTTCTAGGATAATCACTCGATCATGTCTTCTCTAAACTTGCGTTCCATTTTGGACACCAATAAACTGACTGGGCCAAACTTCATGGACTGGCTTCGAAACCTGAGGATAGTCCTCAAGGCAGAGAAGCTTGCTTATGACCTTGAAGAAGCACTTCCCAAAAGTCCTCCAGAAAATGCAACTCCGGACCAATTGTTGGCCCATCAGAAACATGTGACCGATTCTGAACTTGCGAGTTACATCATGCTAGCCTCTATGGTACCTGAGTTGCAAAAGCAGCATGAGCATATGGATGCTTATACCATCATCTTTCATCTTCATGAGTTGTTTGAAGAGCAGGTGAGATCCGAAAGGTTCGAGGTCTCCAGACTCCTCTTCACCACTAAGATGCAGGAAGACACTTCTGCTTCGCAGTTTGTGTTAAAGATGTTGGGGTACATTGAGCGACTAAATACACTCGGTTTTTCAATGGATCATGAACTAAGTATTGACTTAATTCTGAATTGTTTGCCCAAAAGTTATTCACAATTTGTGATGAACTATCGGATGAACAAACTGGAGACTACCATTCCTGAGTTGATCAACCTGCTGAAGACTGTGGAGCCTTCTGTAAAGCCGGATCAAAAGGCGGTACTGTTAGTTGGTTCCTCGAAGAAAGGTTCTAAGAGGAAGGCCAAAGAACAGAATAAAGGGAAGAAGAAAAAGGCCAAAAAGACTGAAAAGAAACCAAAAGGCACTTGCCATCACTGTGGCAAGGAAGGTCACTGGCGAAGAAACTGCAAGATTTATCTTGAGTCCATGAAGAAGAAGGCATTCGATGCCCCATCCTCTTCAGGTATCTTCGTTATTGAATGTCACTCTATTTCCTCAACCACCTGGGTACTTGATACTGGGTGTACTCACATATATGTAATGACATACAGGGCTAAGGAATAGAAGAAGACTCGTCAAGGAGAAGGAATTTGCGAGTTGGAAATGGAGCAAAGATTGCTGCTGTTGCCATCGGAACATATTTGCTAAAGCTCCCTACTGGACGTGTCTTAGAATTGATAATTGTTATTTTGTTCCTTGTTAATAAAGAACATTGTATCTATTTCATGTTTGAATGAAAAGGTTATCATTTAACTTTCAGTAACAATTGTTGTTACATAACTTTAAATGGCGTTCTTTATGGGAATGGAACTTTGTGCAATGGCATCTACACGTTAGATTTATCCAGTGACGTTTTCAATATCGAAGTTAGCAACAAACGTGCTCGAATAGATAATCGAATAGACTCCTATACGTGGCATTGTCGTCTTGGCCATGTAAGGAAGAAACGCATGACCAAATTACACCGATGTGGAATTCTGGAATCATTTGAACCCGGTTCATTTGATACATGCGAATCATGCTTAAAAGGCAAGATGGCCAAATTACCTTTTTCCGGAAATACCTGGGTACTTGATACTGGGTGTGGCTCACATATATGTAATGACATACAGGGGCTAAGGAATAGAAGAAGACTCGTCAAGGGAGAAGCGAATTTGAGAGTTGGAAATGGAGCAAAGATTGCTGCTGTTGCCATCGGAACATATTTGCTGAAGCTCCCTACCGGACGTATCTTAGAATTGGATAATTGTTATTTTGTTCCTTCATTAATAAAGAACATTGTATCTATTTCATGTTTGAATGAAAAAGGTTATCATTTAACTTTTAGTAACAATTGTTGTTACATAACTTTAAATGACGTTCTTTATGGAAATGAAACTTTGTGCAATGACATCTACACGTTAGATTTATCCAGTGACATTTTCAATATCGAAGTTAGTAATAAACGTGCTCGAATAGATAATCAAATAGACTCCTACACGTGGCACTGTCGTCTTGGCCATATAAGTAAGAAACGCATGACCGAATTACACCGATATGAAATTTTGGAATCATTTGAACCCAGTTCATTTGATACATGCGAATCGTGCTTAAAAGGCAAGATGACCAAATTACCCTTTCCCGGAAAAGGTAATCCAGTGGGAGAGTTGCTTGGTCTAATACATACCGATGTATGCGGACCAATGTCAACTCAAGAACAAGGAGGCTATGACTACTTCATCACCTTTATCGATGATCACTCACGATTCAGTTATGTGTTCTTGATGAAACACAAATCTGAAGCTTTTGATAAATTCAAAGAATTCAGAAATGAAGTAGAGAAACAACTTGGCAAAAGTATTAAAATACTTCGATCCGATCGGGGTGGAGAATACTTAAGTCAAGAGTTCCAAGATTATCTTAGGGACAATGGGATATTATCCCAATGGACTCCGCCATATACACCACAACATAATGGTGTATCTGAGAGGCGAAACCGAACCTTGATGGACATGGTTAGGTCTATGATGAATCATGCAACTCTTCCAAAATCCTTTTGGGGTTATGCACTTAAGACAGCTGTTTACTTGCTAAACAGAGTCCCGACCACGGTAGTCTCTACTACTCCATATGAGATTTGGAATAGTAAGAAACCTCACTTAACTCACCTTAAGATATGGGGTTGTCCTGCTTATGTGAAGCGGGTTGTATCAGACAAATTGGATGCTAAGTCTGATAAATGTCTATTTATTGGATACCCTAAGGAAACGAAGGGTTACCAATTCTATCATCCCTTGGAACAAAAGGTGTTTGTTTCAAGGCATGCTGTATTTCTAGAAAAAGAATTTCTTTTACAAGAAAACAGTGGGAGTAGCATTGAGCTTGATGAAGTTCAAGAGACTCCAATAGACATTAAAGAGACACCTAGTCTAGACCCACAACCGATAATTCATAGTGATGAGCTATCAGTTAACCTAAAACTACACCACCTTTCGTAGGTCTGATAGGACACGCAACATTCCAGAGAGATACGGATTTCTCGTAAGTGAATCGAACGACGTGTTGCTCATTGGTGATGACGAACCTATCAGTTATGAAGATGTTCTGAAAAGTTCAGAAAGGGACAAATGGCTTGAGGCCATGAAGTCGGAAATGGATTCCATGTACCAAAACCAAGTATGGGACTTGGTTAACCCACCTGAAGGGATTAAACCCATAGGGTGCAAGTGGGTTTTCAAGAAGAAAACCGACATGGAAGGTAATGTTGTTACCTTTAAGGCTAGATTAGTGGCAAAAGGATATCGTCAGAAACAAGGAATTGATTATGACGAAACCTATTCGCCAGTAGCTATGCTTAAATCCATTCGGATGCTCCTAGCCATAGCAGCTCATTATGATTATGAGATATGGCAAATGGATGTGAAAACAGCTTTCCTTAATGGAAACCTGCTTGAGGATGTATACATGATACAACCTGAAGGTTTCACATCGGTTGATAAAACCAAAGTATGCAAGCTTCGACGATCCATATATGGACTGAAGCAAGCATCTAGGAGCTGGAACATCCGTTTTGATGAGACAATCAAAGAGTTTGATTTCTCACAAAATCCTGACGAACCTTGTGTGTACAAGAAGGTTAGTGGGAGTGCAGTCGTATTCCTAGTATTATATGTCGATGACATCTTACTTATAGGAAACGATATATCAGTTTTACAGACAGTTAAAATTTGGTTGTCCAAAACTTTCTCCATGAAAGACCTGGGAGAAGCAACCTATATCCTTGGGATTAGAATCTATAGAGATAGATCAAAACGATTGCTTGGTCTTTCGCAGTCTACATATATAGACCGAGTGCGAAAAAGGTTTAGCATGTCAGAATCCAAGAAAGGTTACCTTCCCATCAGGCATGGGATCAACCTTTCGAAGTCTATGTGTCCGCGCACAGAAGACGAGAGGATTTGCATGAATAAGATTCCCTATGCATCCGCAATAGGATCTATCATGTATGCTATGTTATGTACAAGGCCCGATGTATCATATGCTTTGAGTGTCACAAGCAGATACCAGTCGGATCCAGGAATGGATCATTGGGCGGCTGTCAAGACAATCCTTAAGTACTTAAGAAGAACTAAGGATGTATTCCTAATATATGGAGAAGGAGATATGGTAATACGTGAGTATACAGATGCCAGTTTCCAGACAGATAAGGATGACTCCAAACCACAGTCTGGATACGTATTTACTTTGAATGGAGGCGCAGTAAGTTGGAAAAGTTCCAAACAAGACACAGTAGCGGATTCTACCACGGAAGCGGAATATATCGCAGCTTCGGAAGCAGCAAAGGAAGCAGTTTGGATCAAGAAGTTTGTCTCAGAACTTGGTGTGGTTCCAACCATTGATGAAGCAGTGCCGGTTTACTGCGACAACAATGGAGCTATTGCACAAGCGAAGGAACCAAGGTCTCATCAACGATCCAAACACGTGCTTCGAGGCTATCATCTGATCAGAGAGATTATAAGTAGGAATGACATACAAATTGAGAAAATTCTCACTGAAAGGAATTTAGCGGATCCTTTAACTAAGGCCTTGCCTCAAAACAAGTTTGAGGGTCATGTAAGAGCTTGTGGTATTGGATACCGTAGCGATTGACATTAGGCCAAGTGGGAGTTTGTTAGTGATATGAGAGAAGTGTCCTAAGGCAATCGCCTTATGATTGTAAACATTTATTTTAATAAATGATAATTCACTATTTGAGTGTACATGTTTGTGTATTTGATTGGGATCTTAAACTCATCTACTGAATATCCGCAATACAACTCACAGCATAAGAGAATTTGTGATGGGATCACAACTTGTGATTATCTCTAAATGTGCAAATGTGAAGTATTGAAAATATCCCTAGTCGATGAATTGATAAAAACGGACACTATCAATTCTGTTGAGACTAGCATGGGTTATTCTCTAATCAGCTGATTCTCACTGGCTGGTGACATTGGGATGTCCGGAGATAAACATGGATGCTAGTTAAGGGAACTAGTTCATTGGAGTGACTAGCTGTAAGACTTCATATGGGAATCTACATGTAGATATGTCAATGAAGATCTTACTGCGGCTTAAGTGCGATGTTCCTTTGACTTGCGGTGTTCAAGTCATCTTGGTCATGGAGACTTATACTTTGACATCTTAAGTAAGCATCTCCAAGGAGGTGTGGACCCAGGATGACCGGGTATAAGCCGAAGTGCCCGAAGATGTTTGAACAACCTACAAAGGATTCACCACTCCTTGCGAGGAGATGTATACCCAGGCCTATCGTCGGATTGTTACTCAAAGCCTCTGGCCAGAGTATATCATGTTAAGAGTGCGAGCCTCTTAAATACATGAGAGTAATTAGAAATCCAAAGGACGAGGAAGACACTACTTGGGCTAGGTATGACGTAGTCAGCCTAGTGGGGACTGACACCATAGACCGTGTCCTGAACCAAGTGGGTATAAGGTGGTGAAGGGAATGGGGCACGACTCATTAGAGCTGCTGAAGGGTTTCAGAATAATTTCTTCTGAGGTCAAACCGTTGATCTTTCGATTAATTAGGGATCATGATGTACTACTAGGTGTCACTCATGATCGTTCTATAATTAGTTAAATTATAGACGGCCAACATAAATCGAAAGCCTATTTAGTCACACGCACTACGAGTAATCCGAGGGATTTAAAATGAGTTGAAAATTAGATTTTCCGATCAAGAGAAATAAGTCGAATCTGAGTTAGTCAGAGGCGCAATAGAAGCTAAAAATGGCTAAGTCTTTTGAAGGCTTTTTGGGCGAATTAAATGAGTTTAATTCGCGGCGGTTCGGGTTGGTTTGGCCGGCCAAAGAGGGTGTCAAAACCCCCTTTGGTGGCCGGCCACAATAAGAGGAGAAAACCAATTAATTTTGGTTTAATTAATAAAATAAATCTAGTGCGATTTATTTTATAAATTATGGATAAATAAATTTGTATAAAGAAATTTATATAAATAAAATTTATAGAAATTTATTCTTTTATGGAAGATTAAAATAATCCATGAATTGGTTTATTTTAATTTTATAAAATCAATTATGAATTGATTTTTCCATAATAAGAAAGTTTATAAATTTCTTATAAAATTTATTCCATAATTTAAAGAGAAGAAGAATTAGTTTTATTATAAATTAGTTTATAATAAAGACTCAGTTTAAACGGAATAATTAATAAGAAAATTTATAAGATAAATTTCTTATAACTAATTCCGTTAATTCTGTTAATTCGGTTTAGAGGGAGACTTAGCAAAGGAGTTGCTACTATATAAAGGAACCAAAGGCTAGCCCTTATTCCTAACTAATCAAGAGATTAATTATTCTCTCCCTCTCTCTCTTAATCTCTCCTCTCCTCCTTCTCCCTCTCTTCCCTTAGGGCCGGCGCCCACCCTAGCTTCCCTAGGGCCGGCGCCCAACCTACATCCAAGGAGGTGGAGGCCGTGAGCTTCAAGAAGAAGAAGGAGAACCCGAACACGAAGAAGAAGAAGCGGATAGTGATTCCTCTCTTCCCGGAATTCGATTCCGTTACTTCGTTGGTTAGTTTTCCATTATTTTCTCTTATTCCTCTAGTTGTGCCTTCCGAGAATCTAGTAGTTCTCGTCGGCACAAAACTCGTGACTTGGCGAAGTCATCCCGAAGAGAACTCGGCGTGGATGCGTATAGAGGCGGAGCTTCCAAGGGACGCTACGGTTGGATCTCGTCCCTTTTCTTCGAGATACGCGAGGTATAAAAGTAAATTAGTTTACTTTTCTGCAAAATTTTATTTTATGATTATGTCAACACACCATAGGGTTACATGCTAGATACGAAGTTAAAATAATTTAGAAAATTATTTTATGCAAACTCTTCCGCTGCACGAAAAATTTTAAATTTTACGAACTCGTATCCTTGTCAACATGCACCCGGTCCCAACACATTGCCAACGTCGCGAGAACCTATTGGGTCACACACTAAGGACATGATGATTCGAGAAGCCCGAGTTGGGAACTCGGGAGATCTGAGCCCGAGTTAGGAACTCGGGAGGTCAGTTCGGGAGACTGAGCTGGGAGCTCGGTAGCTCAGTTCGGGAGCTCGACAGACTGGGTCGGGGCTCGGCACTCGGGAGACCTGGTCGAAAGCCCGAGAGGCCTGATCAGGATTATAAGGGAAATTCATTAATGTAACACCCAATAATTTTCATGAATTATTAGGAATTTTTCTGAATTTTATAGCATTTTTTCAGATTAAAATAAAAAGAAAAAAAATAAGGGGTCGGGTGGGGTTTGATCCCGCGACCACAGGGCAAACCAAGCCCTTAAGTGAGTCCGGATAACCAACAGGCTGGGGGTATCAAGCACAGAATAGGATGAAGCCAATTAATGTTATAGGTAAGTTAGGCTTTTTTATGAAGAGGTATTTAAACTTCCGCTTAAGTCACGTTAAGTCCCCGATTAGGTTTTGTGGCTGCGCGAAAACAGAGGACGAGGGAGGCTGCGAAGACAGGGAGAAAGACATAGTTTTCTTCCTTCTTCTTCCTCTTGAGTAAAGAACCTAGGGTTCCTCCCCTAGGGCTAAGGAGTGGAAGTTCTTGCAAGGAAGAGGAAAGGAGTCCTACGCTAGGGTTTTTACCTCTATTTAGTGAGTTTTCATCAAGAAAAGGGTAAGTAAATCACTCACCTGCAATAGAAGTAGTTTCCGTTATGTCGTTTCCGATGTAAAACCTTGATTTTATGATCTAAGTACATGTTTTAAGTTTATGCTAGTTGCGTGTCTTAAGTTTATAAAGAGAACATGTTTATTAACTTAGAACTTGGTTTGGATTAAGTTTTGGTTGTGTGACCTAAGTATGATAAGACTAAATTCTTGAAAAGTCCTAAAAATGAGTTTTGGGTTAAGGGCACGCAAGGTGCTCGATGAAAGTTCCAAGTAAGAAAGGTAAAGTTTATGGTGCAAGATTTATGCAAAAAGAAAGATAGCTTGATAAGTATAAGCATATTGAGTAAGAAAGTATTTTACTTTTGTAAAGTGACATGTACCGGGCAAATGAGAGGCCCACAAAAAGTTAGAAGGAAGCTCTAATAGGGTGCGGTGGCTAGCTACCCCGAAACCTATTAGGGATGCGCGCATTGGTACATTGATACCATGGTACAGTGTCAAGGCCTGAGAAAGTTGATTATTATTTTGAAGTATATGAGTATATGTAAGTGTTTCAATTTTCTTAAGTGCATGTTTTTGTTATGTATGTTAACATGGTTATGTTACAAGCATGTGAAAGAGCAAGAGCAAAGAAGTTAATGTTTTAAAGTATGGAAATGTATAAGTATCAAGTCTCAAAAGAAAGCATGAGCATGTTAAGTTTGCAAGTGTTTTGATGCAAGTAAATGTTTTCAAGCATAATTGAGCATGATAAGTGTATAAAAGTTCCCACGTGCAAATATTTCCAAGTGCATGTATTTTGAAGCAAGCATTCTTTGAAATGAGCATGTTTATTATCGATAACATGGATTTGTGAGTTAGGATTTACTTACTAAGCAATTCGCTTATTAGTTGCATTTCCTTCTATTGCAGATAAAGGTAAAGAAAAAGCATAAGCTATGGAGGCGAACGGGACTTGCATTGATGTTCAGTGGCGGCGGAACCGTGGAAGAGATCTTTGGGATAAGTCTTAGAGGCGTTTTGATTTATAGAAACTCATGGTTGATGTTTTGGATTGGTAGGATGTAATCACCTTATTTAAACTTTACATGGAGTCAAAGTTGGGTACAAAGTTAGTAGAGATTGCATGTGTTTTGATAAGTTTGTTAAATTTCATAGAAATCCTAATTTCAAGTTATTGGATTCGTTTTGAGTTGTTAAGATGCTTATAAAACTAGTATGGAGTTTAGATTTGGAGTTGTTTCATTATATGCATTGGAAGTGTATGAGTTATGGACCCTTGAAAGGCTTCCTCAGGTCTGAAACTGCAGTTTTCAAGCGTGCCAGTCGACTGGTTCAGATACCAGTCGACTACCCTATTGAACAGAACCTTCTATTCAATGCACCAGTCGACTGCCAAGAGGCCAGTCGACTGGTGCCGGGCACAGAAAGTTTCTGTGGCTGACACCAGTCGACTGGCTATCTAGCAGTCGACTGGTACCATTGAAAAGAAAGTGTTGTAGGGCAGATGGTTAGTGCTTCAGTTTTACAACTAAGAGATCTAGGAGTCAAATCCTTGCAAAGTAAATAAAATAAAAGTTTTTTTTAAAAGAAAAAAATTCAGAGCAACTTAAGGGAAGTCAAGTAGTTGTAACCTAAGGCTAAGAATAAGGTAAAGTTAAGGTTAAGTAAAAGTGACGTCCGCTTTAAGGGAGAGAAGTTAAGGGGTCACAATTAAAGTGTTTAATGAAAGGAAAAAAATTCTTTTCTTGCATGTGAAAAGATAAAGAGCCACATGAAAAGATGTGCTCTTTATTGGTATTAATGAAGGAAGCCAAAGAGACACAAACCTCTTCATATTCATGAGATGAGTATAAAAGAGGACCTTGTGACTTTGGATGAGGTCTTCTTCCCTTAGCTTCTTCCCTATCTTCTTTCCTCCCTCATCTTCCTCTTTTGGCCGAAACCCTATTGTAGGGTTCTTGGTGTTTTGCGAGCTACCTCAAGTTGCTAGCACAACTAAGGTAGTTCTTCCCGAAGTTGAGAGATCGTGTCCGTGTGGATACGAATAGAGGCACGGACATTTAAACGTGCAAGAGATCCGGCTCATCTTGGACGAGTGGGATAAGCAAAGGGCACGCTCCAAAGGTATACACTTTAAATAGATCTATTAGATAGATGAACATTGTACGAGTTTTCTTTCGCATAGATCGCTCGTGGGTTGTTGTTTCCGCTGCATTTTGTGTTTTTGTCGCCGGGAGAACCCAACAGAGGTTTCCCATGCGCGACCTAGAATCCACGACCATCAATTGGTATCAGAGCCAATGGTTTCCGATTTTGTGTGTTTTGGATTCGGTTACATTTTACACTTTATCATGTATTTTATTTTGTCGGAAAATAGTAGGATATGCGTAAGCTAACTCATTGTTTGTAGGCACAAGATTCCAACTGTTATGGCTAAAATAATGTGTGTATGTGATTGGTTGTGCATGGTTGTAAATTTATTTGAATCCTCGGGGTTGACGAGGCTAAATTTAGTATTTGATTTTTGTAATTAAATACGATACCTGTTTAGCTGCGCTTTTTATTTACTTTCGATCTAGATTTGATGTACACTCCTTTGTGGAGTATAGGATCGATGGATATAAATAAATAGCATTTTATCTCGGCTCGAAGATCCCTTCAATGGCGGCTTGCACATGGTGTAGGGAGGAGCATGTAACGCCCGCCCCTTACCGTTAGGCGGCGCGTTACCTTTAACCCTTTTTTTTCTTACTTACTTATATCATTGCGTATGAATCTAACATTGCAGTGGAAATGAAACATAACTAAAAGCATATTGCAACGATAAGGAAGCAATAACATCATATAACATCTAATAGCATGCATACTTAAATAAACTCCAAAAGAACTAGCAAGTATCATGGATAAAGTGTTGGTGCAGGAAGCACCATATCGAACCTTGTTTTGATATTGGCAAAGGATTCAAAGTTAAGTTTATTTGTGATCTAACAATGTTCACTAAGTGTGCATGAAACAAAGTCCTAGCGAAGGGCTGCTAGGCACCTGGCGAAGGGCTGCCAGGAAACCAAGTCCTAGCGAAGGGCTGCTAGGCACCTGGCGAAGGGCTGCCAGGAAACCAAGTCCTAGCAAAGGGCTGCTAGGCACCTGGCGAAGGGCTACCAGGAAACAAAGCCCTAGCGAAGGACAGCTAGGCACCGGGCGAAGGACAGCTCGGTATCCACGACCTGGCAAAGGACCGCCAGGCAAAAGTCCAACCAAATGAGCGGTTGGCATCAGGTACATTCTCTCGAGAGGAGTAGGTGAGGACGCGTTCCCCGTCGAGGGAACAGTAGGCGTCGGTTCGACCTAGGGCTCCATTTTGGAGACCAAAGTCAGAACCAAGACAGCTAAGGCTGTATAATCTAATACTTTATTGTTTTATTGTGTTTTGGACTAACCCTGGATGCAGGACCGAAGGAACGTGTGTCTGCAGCTCAGAAAGCCTCAAAGGAATGAGGCTACAGCTGACCAGGGCGCCCGGAGTGTCCCGGGCGCCCCCAAGGCAAACACAAAACACAAGACAGCAAGATGAGCTTCGACAGTTCAACTCCCGAGCGCCCCCGTGCTCTCGTGTAACGACCCACCTTCTGGTACTAAGCTGTAAGGCGGATCGCTACTAACTAACTGACTAACTGACTAGCTGACTAATTAATGATTTCTAAAAATGCTAAACCAACTGGGAGAATTTTGAAAATTCTTATTTCGCTATTTACTGAACTAACAATTCATAAACATGTTGAAAGTACTAACTATCCTAAAATAAAGCAAAACTTTTATTTTTTTTTATCTTGGCAGGATTCGATCCCCCAACATTTGGGTTGCATGGCTAAAGCACTAACCAGCTGCTCTACACCAGTTTTGTTTTACACAGTACCAGTCGACTGCTATATGACAGTCAACTGGTCGGGCCACAGAATGTTTCTGTGCCCGATACCAGTCGACTGGTATTTTCCCAGTCGACTGGTAGTTCTGAAAACCCAGATTTCAGAGTTTCAGAATGTGCCAAAGTCGACCTATTCCATACCAAATGCTCCATAAATTCATATCTAAGCTTCCTAACAGGTCTACAATGATTCTAGGGCATTTGATACATGTTTTTAGGGGGTTTCTAGCATGTATAGCAACTTAGAAATCATAAAAGCGACATGTAGAGACATAAACATAAACGTGCCAAGTTTGTATCAACTTCTTATTGAAACCATTCGTTATTCATATCTAAGAGCATTCTTAGCTACTACATGTTATTCTATATGGTGCATGTAACGCCCAATTTTTTTTTCCTAAGCGGCGTTACGTTAACATCCTTAAGGCATGTAAACCTCATAAGGCAGCGGAATGACTTTAACTTATACATGCCCTACCATATTCTTTGCTTAATGACATAGGAACCTTAGCATATTAACTTTGAACTTAAGCATCATATCATGGCATACGTAACCTCATATCATAAGGTTCACATTGAACTTAGGCATCATATCATGTCATACATAACTTCATATCATAAGGTTCCATAGATCATTATTCTAGCATATAAGTACGCAAGGTAAAAATTCTAACATAAACTGTAAACATATGGGCCAAGTCACTGTCACACACATCTGTTCTTGCCCTCCTGCTGCTTCCTCACTATCCTCTTGCATGATCTGCGGTATAAGGAAAGAAGACTATAAGCACACATGCTTAGTAAGACTCTTTCCTACTCACTAAATCCGTTCGTCATTATTCATAAGCATATGAAACATAATCATTCCTTTATCATAAACATGAAGCACATAAACATGAAGCATGAACATAAACCTACTTAACTTAACATGGCATGATACATAGCATAATCATAATATAGTTAAACATTTCTATCATGGCATAAAGCATGGCATAAACATAATCATAACTAGACATTTCTAACATAGCATAGAGCATGGCATAAACATAATCATAAGGCATAAACCAACCAATATGACATAACATAAGCATGGTTTCCATCATAGCATATAATCATCTTCTTAACATAACCATGACATAGAACACTTACTATCATAAGCATTTCTTAACATGAAGCATAAACATAACATCATTATCATGGTATAATGCATAACTTGGATGAATGCATGGATGAAATGCATATATATATATAATAGGATGCTTAGCTTTTAAAACATATTTTCATTCATAGATACTTAAACATAATCATCACATTATTTGGGGTCCCCGGCTTGTACCACATACATACATCATGGCGCGCATCCCTAGTAAATACAAGGTAGCTAGCCTCGACCTACTAGGGTAAGGACAGCATAGTCGGTAGTCCTCGAACCGGGGCGTTCTTAAGGTGCCCATCCCTGTTGCACAGCTTCGGTAGTGCCAGAACCGTGGACAGCTTCGGTAGTCCAGAACCGGGGCGTTCTTAAGGTACCCATCCCTTGGACCCATACTTCGGTCCGGTACAAGCCTCATTCATAAAGTAAAATACTTTACATGCTTCATCATTCATAACCATTCATAGCATAACATCATGATGCCTTAACGACCCGGCCCATTTACCGGTCCTTATGACCGTCGTACCGTGTCGTTAACATAAAGGCATGAACATCATCTTCATTCATAGCATGCATCATCATTCGTAACATGGCATGCATCATTATTCATATCGTAGCATGCATCATTATTCATATCATGGTGGCATGCGTCATTCTTATCCTAAACATAGCATAACATGGTTCTTAACATATCATAGCATGGTTCTTAACATAGCGTAGCATGGTTCTTAACATAGCATAGCATGGTTCTTAAACATAGCATGAACACATAACATAGCATGGTTCTTAACATAGCGTAAGCATATAACATCCCATGGTTCTTAACCTAACATAAGTATTCATAGGTAGGACTTCCGTAAACATGATTCCTACTATCCAAGTGCATGACATGGAACATAAGACATTCCTAAATAACCCTATTAGGCATGGCATCCAATTCATAAGCATATACACATAAACATGGTACCTAGGGTTATAGGTAACTTCAACTCCTACCTCATGCTTGCACCCTTATACATTCTTCATAATGAACCATAAATCATCATTCCTCAAACCTTAACTTCATCATACCCTACTTTCTTGACCTTGACCGAAACCTACATGGGAGGTTTCCATCATTCCCATAAATATATAAGATAGCATCAATTGAAGAAACATCCATACATTGCCTATAAGACCATAGGGAGTCCTTAAGGCTCATGATTAGGGTTAACCCTAATCCTTAGCCCCCTTTCCAAGGTCTGGCCGAAACCTACAAGGCCATGGGGCATGGAGAAATTCCATTAAAACCCCAAATTAATTACTTAAACACCAACCATACCTTACCATAGGGCCATTGGAGCCCTTACTTGAAATAATTCCTAACTCCTTACCCCATTAGGGTTCTTGGCCGAAACCTACAGAGGTACTAGGCCATGTGACACATTCATTTAATCACCCTTCATCTCTCTTATATCACCATAAACATCAAACATGTAGTTAAGGCTTGAAACCCAAACCCTACACATGGGTTTGTCATGTTGGCCGAAACCCTAGGGTACTCTAGGGTACCCCAAAAATTCCCAGAAATTCATATTAATATCTAAGCATCATAAGGGCATATTAAGAAACATTATCAAGATTTTTAGCATCATTTTTGAACCCTAAAACATGGTGGCCGAAACCCATCTTTTGGCTTGATCCCTAATTTTCTTTCCCTTCAACTTTAAATCTCAAACCCATCTTTATAATATGCTAAAAATCATAGAAATTATATAGAACTAATATACCACAGGTGAGGGAGTCTTACCTTCCTAGATTTCGCTTTTCAAAATTCAAATCGAAGATAACAAGAGAACCTTCTTCTCTAAACCTTCCTTAGTCCTTGTGTCCTTGTAGGGGCTTTAGATCTTCAAGATGGGGGTCCTTGGTGGAACTTTTCTCAAGGGAAAGGGAACCTTGAAATTTCGGCCAAAGCAAGGAGGAGGAAGAAGAAAGGAAGAAGAGAAGGGAAGTTGTAACTACCTCTCTTATTTATACTTTTCTCTTGAAGAGACATGTCTCTTCACTTCCCTAGCTTTTAACAAGCATGTTCCTTCTTCTCTAACAAAACATATGGCTTGGTGCATTGGTTATGACATGATTAGTGCAACTAGGAGGTTCAAGGTTCAATCCTTGCTTCCACCCTTTTATATTTCCTTTTTATCACATTTTACACTAATCCACATCCAAGCCCATTAAGCCAAGCCCATCATGAAATTTCATAATAATAATAATATTTCATGATTTCATAATAATAATATTTCATGAATTCATAATAATAATAATATTACATAATGAATTCTCTAATATTTCATATTCATAATATTAATAATATTACATAATATTTAATGAATTCTCTAATATTTCCTATTCATAATATTAATAATATTACATAATATTTCATAATAATATTCATGAATCCCATAATATTTCATAATATGAATTCATAATATTTCATAATATTTCATGATACTATTTCATGAATTCCATAATATTCACGATACTATTTCATGAATTCCATAATATTTCATATTTATGAATTCATAATATTTCATAATATTTCATGATACTATTTCATGAATTCCATAATATTCATGATACTATTTCATGAATTCCATAATATTTCATATTTATGAATTCATAATATTTCATAATATTTCATGATAATATATCATGAATTTCACAATATTTCCTATTCATGAACTCATATATTTCATAATATTTCATATGGGAAATTTCGGGGCGTTACAATCCTCCCTACCTTATAAAAAGTTCGTCCCGAACTTTAAAATAATTCCGGATGCTTTAATCGTATTGCCTCTTCTCGTTCTCAGGTGGCTTCTTCGAATTGCTCGTTCCGCCACAGAACCTTTACTAAGGGCACTTCCTTGTTCCTTAACCTCTTGGCTTCCCAATCTAGGATCTTCTACCCTAGTGACTAAAATGTGTAATCACATTTCCTACCCTTAAATTCTAAGTATTTGATTCATGAAAGAAGATAAAAATATCATTCCTGTTCACATATCTTACTAGTGCTTGCCATTATCTATCATAAGACATCATTCATACTTGCATATTCTAGAAGCATAACATATCATAAGAGTGCTTACTATCATAAATTATACCGAAAGGTACTTACTTGGAAGCGGCAGGAAGGAGGCTTGATGTGTGTGTAGTGAGATGGCAATTGCTCTGATACCAACCTGTAACGCCCAATTTTTTTTTTCCTAAGCGGCGTTACGTTAACATCCTTAAGGCATGTAAACCTCATAAGGCAGCGGAATGACTTTAACTTATACATGCCCTACCATATTCTTTGCTTAATGACATAGGAACCTTAGCATATTAACTTTGAACTTAAGCATCATATCATGGCATACGTAACCTCATATCATAAGGTTCACATTGAACTTAGGCATCATATCATGTCATACATAACTTCATATCATAAGGTTCCATAGATCATTATTCTAGCATATAAGTACGCAAGGTAAAAATTCTAACATAAACTGTAAACATATGGGCCAAGTCACTGTCACACACATCTGTTCTTGCCCTCCTGCTGCTTCCTCACTATCCTCTTGCATGATCTGCGGTATAAGGAAAGAAGACTATAAGCACACATGCTTAGTAAGACTCTTTCCTACTCACTAAATCCGTTCGTCATTATTCATAAGCATATGAAACATAATCATTCCTTTATCATAAACATGAAGCACATAAACATGAAGCATGAACATAAACCTACTTAACTTAACATGGCATGATACATAGCATAATCATAATATAGTTAAACATTTCTATCATGGCATAAAGCATGGCATAAACATAATCATAACTAGACATTTCTAACATAGCATAGAGCATGGCATAAACATAATCATAAGGCATAAACCAACCAATATGACATAACATAAGCATGGTTTCCATCATAGCATATAATCATCTTCTTAACATAACCATGACATAGAACACTTACTATCATAAGCATTTCTTAACATGAAGCATAAACATAACATCATTATCATGGTATAATGCATAACTTGGATGAATGCATGGATGAAATGCATATATATATATAATAGGATGCTTAGCTTTTAAAACATATTTTCATTCATAGATACTTAAACATAATCATCACATTATTTGGGGTCCCCGGCTTGTACCACATACATACATCATGGCGCGCATCCCTAGTAAATACAAGGTAGCTAGCCTCGACCTACTAGGGTAAGGACAGCATAGTCGGTAGTCCTCGAACCGGGGCGTTCTTAAGGTGCCCATCCCTGTTGCACAGCTTCGGTAGTGCCAGAACCGTGGACAGCTTCGGTAGTCCAGAACCGGGGCGTTCTTAAGGTACCCATCCCTTGGACCCATACTTCGGTCCGGTACAAGCCTCATTCATAAAGTAAAATACTTTACATGCTTCATCATTCATAACCATTCATAGCATAACATCATGATGCCTTAACGACCCGGCCCATTTACCGGTCCTTATGACCGTCGTACCGTGTCGTTAACATAAAGGCATGAACATCATCTTCATTCATAGCATGCATCATCATTCGTAACATGGCATGCATCATTATTCATATCGTAGCATGCATCATTATTCATATCATGGTGGCATGCGTCATTCTTATCCTAAACATAGCATAACATGGTTCTTAACATATCATAGCATGGTTCTTAACATAGCGTAGCATGGTTCTTAACATAGCATAGCATGGTTCTTAAACATAGCATGAACACATAACATAGCATGGTTCTTAACATAGCGTAAGCATATAACATCCCATGGTTCTTAACCTAACATAAGTATTCATAGGTAGGACTTCCGTAAACATGATTCCTACTATCCAAGTGCATGACATGGAACATAAGACATTCCTAAATAACCCTATTAGGCATGGCATCCAATTCATAAGCATATACACATAAACATGGTACCTAGGGTTATAGGTAACTTCAACTCCTACCTCATGCTTGCACCCTTATACATTCTTCATAATGAACCATAAATCATCATTCCTCAAACCTTAACTTCATCATACCCTACTTTCTTGACCTTGACCGAAACCTACATGGGAGGTTTCCATCATTCCCATAAATATATAAGATAGCATCAATTGAAGAAACATCCATACATTGCCTATAAGACCATAGGGAGTCCTTAAGGCTCATGATTAGGGTTAACCCTAATCCTTAGCCCCCTTTCCAAGGTCTGGCCGAAACCTACAAGGCCATGGGGCATGGAGAAATTCCATTAAAACCCCAAATTAATTACTTAAACACCAACCATACCTTACCATAGGGCCATTGGAGCCCTTACTTGAAATAATTCCTAACTCCTTACCCCATTAGGGTTCTTGGCCGAAACCTACAGAGGTACTAGGCCATGTGACACATTCATTTAATCACCCTTCATCTCTCTTATATCACCATAAACATCAAACATGTAGTTAAGGCTTGAAACCCAAACCCTACACATGGGTTTGTCATGTTGGCCGAAACCCTAGGGTACTCTAGGGTACCCCAAAAATTCCCAGAAATTCATATTAATATCTAAGCATCATAAGGGCATATTAAGAAACATTATCAAGATTTTTAGCATCATTTTTGAACCCTAAAACATGGTGGCCGAAACCCATCTTTTGGCTTGATCCCTAATTTTCTTTCCCTTCAACTTTAAATCTCAAACCCATCTTTATAATATGCTAAAAATCATAGAAATTATATAGAACTAATATACCACAGGTGAGGGAGTCTTACCTTCCTAGATTTCGCTTTTCAAAATTCAAATCGAAGATAACAAGAGAACCTTCTTCTCTAAACCTTCCTTAGTCCTTGTGTCCTTGTAGGGGCTTTAGATCTTCAAGATGGGGGTCCTTGGTGGAACTTTTCTCAAGGGAAAGGGAACCTTGAAATTTCGGCCAAAGCAAGGAGGAGGAAGAAGAAAGGAAGAAGAGAAGGGAAGTTGTAACTACCTCTCTTATTTATACTTTTCTCTTGAAGAGACATGTCTCTTCACTTCCCTAGCTTTTAACAAGCATGTTCCTTCTTCTCTAACAAAACATATGGCTTGGTGCATTGGTTATGACATGATTAGTGCAACTAGGAGGTTCAAGGTTCAATCCTTGCTTCCACCCTTTTATATTTCCTTTTTATCACATTTTACACTAATCCACATCCAAGCCCATTAAGCCAAGCCCATCATGAAATTTCATAATAATAATAATATTTCATGATTTCATAATAATAATATTTCATGAATTCATAATAATAATAATATTACATAATGAATTCTCTAATATTTCATATTCATAATATTAATAATATTACATAATATTTAATGAATTCTCTAATATTTCCTATTCATAATATTAATAATATTACATAATATTTCATAATAATATTCATGAATCCCATAATATTTCATAATATGAATTCATAATATTTCATAATATTTCATGATACTATTTCATGAATTCCATAATATTCACGATACTATTTCATGAATTCCATAATATTTCATATTTATGAATTCATAATATTTCATAATATTTCATGATACTATTTCATGAATTCCATAATATTCATGATACTATTTCATGAATTCCATAATATTTCATATTTATGAATTCATAATATTTCATAATATTTCATGATAATATATCATGAATTTCACAATATTTCCTATTCATGAACTCATATATTTCATAATATTTCATATGGGAAATTTCGGGGCGTTACAGTGCATGCATCTTAGAACAAGCATATCCTATATATTTAGCATGTAAATCAAAAGTATCAAGCTCTTATCTCTAAAGCTTAAGCATGGATCTAAATTACCATATTACAAGTAAATGATTCATGACATTCAAGCATTCACAAAATCAATATTAAGTCAGGTAAGTAAACTACTTCAAGCATGCTAGGCACCACGAATACAAGTCTAATTAAGTTCATACATGGTTCACATAATATATTGCGAAATAACTAAAGAAGCATAATAAAGACTGTTTCTATGCTTTGCAAGTTCCGAAGACTTTTATTCCAACTCCACCATCACACACACTTTGCATCAAGCCCGCCGCCTCCGCTACTAGTGATTTCCTTTATCTGTATCTGCAGTATAAGGAAATGCAAACTAATAAGCATAAAGCTTAGTAAGTACCATCTAGCCTCACAAAACTATGGAAACTCGAATTATGCTTTTGTAAAAACATTCTATGCATATACATGCTCATATCCATAAGTAATCATGCTAGGCTCATGCTAAAATACATATCATAGAATGTCATGGCATATAACTGAGACATGGCACATACTGAACTAGAACTGAAAAGTAAGTTATAGCATGACATACATATCTGAACTGGAACTGAAACTAACTAACATAAAACTAATTATTAAATTCACCACATGCTAATATGAATTTCTGAAAACTAAATACATATAGTAGGTGAAAATAATAATCAACTGCTGTGGGCCCGGCAATGTACCAACTGTGCACACATCCCTAATAAATCCGAGGTAGCAAATCCCGAATCCATTAGGGTTCTACTAGGTTATCTGAACCTAGGGGCAACTAGGAGCCCATCCCATACTAGGTTATCTAAACCTAGAGGCAACTTGGAGCCTATCCCTGGACCGAAGCCCGGTACAATGCCAACTGAAAATAAAATAGTTCTTTTATACTTTTCTTTTTCTCTTCTGATTCTTGCTTTTACTAGGTTATCTAAACCTAGGGGCAACTAGGAGCCCATCCCACTGGACCTTGGTCCCAATCATAACTGAAGCAAGAATTTCTATTCTTTAATGCTTTCTATAGCATTAACTGACTAATAATTTAACAAACACCTTGCGACTTAACCCTTTCTTTTCTTTTAAAGTCGCTCCCTGGGCCCTCGAACGTGCTCCTTAACCCGAAACTGAAGGGTAAGTGCACTCAAGGGCATCCAGGGATACCTTCAGACTCTAAAACTAATCCGAAGGGTTAATACAACGCGCTTGTTCATAATCCTCGGTATCTAACCGTAGGACATACATATAAGGAACTAAAGCATACGAAACGTCAACCGAAACTACTTATACTGCAGGTGAGGGATACTTACATCCTGCGCTAGGTTTTCCTTACGAATAAAATCTGGAATTCCCGAGGGAACGTCGAATTTCGACGTTCTTCTTGCTCGTTGGCGTTCTCCTCGCGTCTACGAGAATTCTCGTAGAGAATAGGGCCTCTTGAGACCTTCCCTTGGCTTCTCCTTTGTCTTGGGTGGGAGAGAGGGCGAGAGGAGAGGTCGCGTGCGTGAGGGAGGGCGTCGGCGTCGCTGAGTTGGGAGAAAATTAACCTAAAACTCGTAACTCCCTCTTTTATACTTATGGGGGCGAATTTAACTAATTCCACGTTATCTATTGTTTCCCTTAATCTATTTCAACAAAAACAAACCATCCCGGTTGGTCCGCCCATTCTCCTCTCACATTGTAGGTTCAGGGATCAAATCCCACTTAATGTTTTTTTCATTTTTATCCCTTTTTGCCTCTTTCGTTTATGGAAAAATTCTATAAAAATATCCATAAATTCGGAATAAATTCTAAGATATTTCTAAAATTTGTTTCGAGAATTTTCGGGCATTACAATCCCCCATACCTTATAAAAAGTTCGTCCTCGAACTTGAAACAACTCTGCGTATTTCTGCCTCATGCTGCCCTCCGGTTCCCATGTTGCCTCTTCTACTCTGTTATTTTGCCATATGACTTTCACTAATGGTACCTCCTTGTTTCGCAATTTCTTAACTGCTCGGTCTATTATCTGAATAGGCCGACTATCATAATTGAGATCTTCGCGAATTTGTACCGTCTGTGGCTCTATCACCTGGGTGGCATATGAGATATGCTTCTTCAGCATGGAGACATGAAATACATTGTGGATAGCTGACATCTCCTGAGGTAGCTCTAACTCATAAGCTACTTTGCCAACTCTTCTAGTGATGGGGTATGGTCCTACATATCTGGGACTTAGCTTGCCCTTCTTCCCAAAACGCATTACTCCCTTCATGGGAGCCACTCTGAGGAACACTGAATCCCCAACTTCAAACTCCAATGGTCTGCGTCGTGTATCAGCATAGCTCTTCTGGCGGCTCTGAGATGTTTCTATTCTCTGGCGAATCTGCTGTATGGCTACGGTGGTATCATCTATAAGATCTGTCTGTAGGCCTAACTCATGCCTCTCACCACCCTCGTACCAGCAGATAGGAGATCTACACCTCCGCCCATATAAAGCCTCGTAGGGTGCCATGCCGATAGTGGCCTGATAACTATTGTTGTAGGCGAATTCTGCTAAGCACAGGTATCTGCACCAACTGCCCTTGAAATCTAGAGCACAAGCTCTGAGCATATCTTCTAGTACTTGATTAACTCTCTCTATCTGACCATCTGTCTGAGGATGGAAAGCTGTGCTAAACTTCAGTTTGGTGCCTAGTGCTGTCTGTACGCACTCCCAGAAGTGTGAAGTGAACCTACTGTCCCGATCTGAGATGATACTCCTAGGGACCCCATGTAGCCTGACGATCTCCTTGAGGTATAACTGAGCTAGCTGTTCCATAGAATAGGAGATCCTGATAGCTAGGAAGTGGGCAGACTTAGTCAATCTGTCTACTATTACCCAGATTGCATCATATCCATTCGTGGTTCGGGGTAGTCCCACTATAAAATCCATGGAAATATCTTCCCATTTCCATTTTGGAATCTGAATAGGCTACAGAACTCCACCTGGTCTCTGATGTTCTACCTTGACCCTTTGGCATGTCAGACAGGTACTGACATATCTGGTGATGTCTCTCTTCATCCCAGGCCACCAAAAACGTCCCCTGAGGTCTTGGTACATTTTGGTGGAACCAGGATGCATCGCATAAGGAGATCCATGTGCATCCTCTAGGATCTTCCTTCGGAGCTCTTCTTGGTTCGGAACACATAAGCGGTCACCGTAGTACAGTGTCCCACTCTCTGTTAGGCGAAACTCCCCATTTTCTGATTCCGCTATCCCCTGCTTGATTTTCTGAAGGTCAGGATCTTGATCCTGTGTTGTCTGGATGTCTTCAATCAGGGTTGACACTAATGTCAAAGTGGAGAGCTGCCAACTAAAATTTCCAGTTCGAACTCTGATATTTCCTTCCGAAGGGGCTGTGGCATCGTAGGCAAAGCTAGTAGGGTGGCACTAGATTTCCTGCTAAGCGCGTCTGCCACCTTATTAGCTTTACCTGGGTGGTTGAGGATGTCAATGTCATCATCCTTGACCAGCTCAAGCCATCTGCGTTGCCTCATGTTTAGATCCTTCTGAGTAAAGAAATACTTCAGACTCTGATGATCTGTGAAAATCCTACACTGAGCTCCGTATAAGTAATGCCTCCAGATCTTGAGAGCAAACACTACTGCAACTAGCTCAAGGTCATGAGTAGGGTAATTCTTTTCATAATCCTTGAGTTGTCTAGAGGCATAGGCGATAACCTTGCCATCCTGCATCAGCACTGCTCCAAGTCCTAATTTAGAAGCATCACTATATATGTCGAAGCTGTCAGTGGTCTCTGGAAGAGTCAGGATGGAGCACTAGTCAAT
Organism: Boesenbergia rotunda; assembly: GCA_024364735.1. Taxonomy (NCBI): domain Eukaryota; kingdom Viridiplantae; phylum Streptophyta; class Magnoliopsida; order Zingiberales; family Zingiberaceae; genus Boesenbergia; species Boesenbergia rotunda. The sequence goes on from JAGFNQ010006443.1 coordinate 328,325, forward strand.
CTTCTCTTTAATTCTGTAAAACTGTTCTCGCAGTCCTCTATCCACTGAAACTTTCTGTTCTTTCTGGTAAGAGCTGTCAGTGGGGAGGCTATTCTGGAGAAGTTCTCTACGAACTTCCTGTAGTAACCGGCTAGACCTAGAAAACTTCTGATCTCACTGGCATTCTTCGGTCTGATCCAGTTACTTACTGCTTCTATTTTGCTGGGGTCTACCATCACCCCTTCCTTGGAGATGATGTGACCTAGAAACGACACCTGATCGTGCCAGAATTCACATTTTGAGAATTTTGCATACAGCTGGCTCTGCTGAAGGATCTGCAATACTGTCCTGAGATGCTCAGCATGTTCCTCCTGAGTTCTTGAGTAGATAAGAATGTCATCAATAAAGACGATGACAAACTTATCTAAGTACTCCCTGAATACTCTGTTCATGAGGTCCATAAATGTCGCTGGAGCATTTGTGACCCCAAAAGGCATGAC